>LPNX011041818.1:261546-332214 GCA_001517045.1 Pseudotsuga menziesii | reverse complement strand
CCACGAAATCCTTGATTTGTCTCCATCGCACAAACCTCTCTTTGTAACAAAATTATAAATCCCACCTCTGCCTTCCTCATCACCGGCATACCAGTTCTGCACAGTGGAATACTTAATTTCTGCGCCCTCGGCGCAATACAGCTCCACGACCGCGGCGTGAAGCTGATTGGTATCATAGGATGGCGCAGTGCATCCCTCTAGATACCTCACAGAACTCCTCTCATCTGCAACAATAAGGGTCCTCTCAAACTGTCCGGTCTCCATTGCATTGATCCTGAAATAAGTGGATATGTCCATGGGTGACACAGTGTCCTTGGGGATGTAACAGAAGGACCCATCACTAAAAACAGCAGAATTCAAAGCAGCGTAATAGTTATCAGCAGGGGGCACAACCCTTCCCAGATTCTTCCTAACCAGATCAGGATACTCTCGTACCGCCTCCGATATCGAACAAAAAATGACCCCAGCTGCCTGTAGAGTCTTCCTATGAGTAGTAGCAATGGAAACACTGTCAAACACAGCATCTACAGCCACATTGGCCAACCTCTTCTGCTCCGTTAGGGGTATGCCCAGCTTCTGAAAAGTCTCAAGCAGGTCAGGGTCCACCTCATCCAGGCTCTTCTTCTGCTCTTTCTGTTTAGGTTCCGAATAATAGCAAAAGTCTTGGAAATTGATGGTGGGGTAAACATTATCAGACCACTTGGGTTCTGCCATTTTTAGCCACTGTCTGTAAGCATTGAGTCTGAATTGCAATAGCCATTCAGGTTCCTTCTTTTTAGCTGAAATTAACCTAACGGTTTCCTCAGAAAGCCCTTTGGGTATGGACTCGGATTCGATGTCTGATACGAAACCATACTTGTAATCCCTTTTCAGGAACTGTTGAATTGGGTCATCGGTGTCCTTACCTTTTGTGGGCACGCTGCTCCTTTCAGCCACTGTCGCGTCGGGGGCATCTGCGCGGATTCCAGCGAAGCGCTGGCGGAGCCTTGTTGTGGGTGAGGCGCCCAGTGATGGAAAATATGCCTGCGTAAATCCTAGTATTTTCCGGTCCTTGACGGCAATTGTTGGCGGAGATCGAAGGCCTAAATTGGCCGTAGCTGTCATAGTGGAGGTCATGGGTTGACCAAAACACTGAGAATTTGCAGAGGTTTGGATCAAAATCCAGAAGAAAAATGGTGGATGGTATTTTATAAGATGACACAAGTTTACGATGGATAGAATTTGCACAGGCTTGGATAGAAATCGAGAAGGAACATGGTGGATGGTATGGTGTATAAAACGACAAAAATTCAAGATTGATATGAGAATCTTCAATGGCGGTTGATTAAGCTTGTGGAAATATTCTTTTAATGGGATCCTTTTAACTTTAGTGGCTGGAGACTTCTCTTCACTGTGTATTAATTTGCACTTTGCCTGCAAAAAAAATTCAAGCGACTTTTTGACACTGTGTTTTTCGTTTTCGGATGATGTTTTTGGGTGATAACAATTATTAAATTTGCATGATTAAAGTGTTTTACAGGTTTATCAGTGCAAAATTTGTTTCAACATTTAAAAAACAATTTGGATTGTATATTGAATTTAAAATAATAATAATAAATTGGAAAATCTATACGGCTCCATAGGATTACAGTTCGTTTAAATAATTTAAAATTAATTAAGACAAACATTAATAAAATTATATATCACTTAAACTTATTAAACATACATATTTTTTATCACTTTAATTAAATTAAAATTATTATTTTCATTATTTATTTATATTATAAAATTAAATAATGATGACTTAATTATCAAATTATAATTACATATTAAAATATGTGATGAATTGTTTATTAAATTATAGCTTCATGATTTAGGCAATATGTAAATATTTAATAATTACATATTAAAATATGTGATGAATTGTTTATTAATTATAACTTCATGATTTAGACGATATGTAAATATTTCATTTTAATTTTAAATTTTGATGGTTATTTGTTATTGAAAATTATAAAGAAACTTCCCTCAAGTGGGGTGTCATGGTGAGGAAAACATGTCAAAGCACATCATGGGCAGGAGCCTTGTCAACGGGAGATATAGGAAGTAGACAATTATTATTGGCATACAATCCATCGGATCACGAACTCAATTCGCACATAACAGAAGTGTGGGAAAGATAATGTTTTACGTTTATGGTACTAGGGAGTAGAAAAGCTCATTAACCTGATGGATGTCTTAATTAATGAGGCCATCATGCCCCTTCGGGATAGAGTAATAGAGCACAATCCACATAAATCGCATAGCCCAGGGGGCGACAAACATTCTAGTCTAGTGCAGTGGAAAAATCGAGGGGGACTCCCTACCACCTTTATCATCAATTGTGAGTATCCACCATTCAAGAATGCCTCGTCTGAGAAACAAAGGGTTGGCACGACGTGGCTCTTGGTCCATGCAGAGAGGGAGAGCCAGGGATGAAACAGCAGAGAGACGGTCAGTTAACCCTAACATGCAGCAAGGAAATGACGATGCTCTAGCCCGCCTAAACGCATTGCCTCATCTAACTCTCGGCCATAACTTAAAGGTTGACAAGAGTGCTAATACAATCTTTATAGGATAAAAGAATGATATTGACTTTCAGGCCATGGAAATTATAAACCAGTCCATCATGCAGCCAACACTTTAGCTTGCCCAAATCTGCAGTGTTGGAATTCTTATTTATACTGAGAGGGGGGGTGAATCAGTATAAAGCGCAAAGTATACAAATTTTTGCTTCAAACAAATATGCACCAATTTTTGTTTCAGTTAACACAATAAGAGACACCAATGCGCAAATAATTGTATAGTAAATCTATAAATATATATAATTTATATTTACACAGGAGACACCAATATCCAAAATGTGAGCACCAACTCACTCAGACACCAACCTGATTGCAAGCATCAACTCATTGATTACAGGCACCAACTTGTAAGGACTTCAATCATCTACGCAAGCATCGACTTGTTGGCTTCAGGCACCAACCTGAATGGATATCAATCCTATTGTGTAAGCTCCAACTTGTTGTTGTCAGGCACCAACCTGATTGAAGACTGCAATCCCCTTTTTGTTTTTTAGCACCGACTCCCTCTTATGTATTTTCCAGCACCAACTCCCTTTGTTGTGTTCTCTAACACCAACTGGAAGGAAGCAACAACTCCCTTTCCTTGCCCCTTTATGCCACCCTAAAATGATAAGTTATAACGAAACTGCAATCTACGTCTTCGTCTTCTGGAATCTGTCTCAATGGTCTACGATCTATGACAGCCTCTACTGCAATATTAATACTTTAACACTTCTGTGATTTGTGATCTTCTGAGATATGCGCTATTGTGTACTATGCATTGTCACTTCTGCAATCTATGATATGCATCTTTTACTTCTGCAATTTGCGTCATTCACTGTGTATTTTCTTCGCACGTCCTGGTACAAGACATCCTTCTAATTTGTGCATTGTTTGTTGTTCTTCTTCATCGATTTAGCGCAATCGACTCTCTAGTGTATAAACTTCTTCCAAATCAACGAGTCATTGATACCCCAAAATTAGAAGTTTTCCCAATCATAATATCATGTCTACTTCATCGTAAAGCTTGCATCAATACTTTCGTCTCTTGCTTATTTATATTTTTCTTGCTCAAGAGATGTGTCCACAAGTGGGGATTCCTTTCACTCGGACATGCCCCAACACTCTTACTTCTTGGTCACGCTAACCACCTCATTCTATCTTTTGTCGGCATAAACCTTATTAATAATTCAACCTTGTGGAGATTTGTGCACTTATGTCCATTGACTTGGTGGTGTCTACGCATATGAGTCCCATGTCTTGGTAGGATTTGTGCACTTCCTAAACTTCCACGCTTCTTCTCTATATACTTCTTCACACTAGCTTTGTGTATATAGAGAGGTATTGTCTGATACTGCTGAGGCTTGCATATACTTTTATATACATTTCTTCAAATTAGTTTTTTACTTAGCATCATCAATTGTAACAAAAAACTTCAAGACTTTTTGCTTCTTGACATTCATCGACATTTTTCTTGTTTGACATCAAGCTTGTTTCTTGTTTGACATTTGACATCGTGGTTGTTTCGTATTTGACATCAATGACAACACCAAACTCCAACAATCTTCCCCTTTGGCATTGATGTCAACCCCAACTAACATCAAGCTCCCCCTGCATGTGAGCTCTTCTTTTGTGTGCAAAATGCTCCCCCTGTTTTCTTGCCATTTAATTCTTCATTTTACATTTCTGCAGATCTTTCCTTCTTAGCATTCAATTTATGTTCAACATTTTTTATTTCTTCATTATCCAGTTTTCATTCTCCCCCATGGAGATCAATGGCAAAGGGATACTTTTGCAGCAATTCATTTTCTTCCCCTAGGTGTGCATTGCATCAAGGAGTGATACTTTATGTTTGTTTTTCTGGTTGCACTTTATTTGTGAATTTTTTTAACGTTGCTTGCAGAATTGTTATATTTTCTTTCATCTCTGCTTCTTTGGATATAATAGCTTCTTTCGCCTACTCACCATTGGAGAGCTTCATGGTTTCGACACAATCATCAGTAGCTTCCTTGACTTCCCTTTGGACCTGCGCAAATTGATATGTATTCTGAAGTGCTTCTTCTTGCGGTGGTTGAAGCCTATTGCCTATTTGTTAACGTGCATCTCAGATCCTACTTACTTACAACATATGTTATTTTGCATATCTTTTCGACAACGGGTAAACAAGCTAAGCTATCACGTAGCTTTTGTACTACCCTTTGTGCAGTCTGCAGTTTTTGCTCTGCTTCAATTAATTTCTGATATGCAACCAGATTTCCCCACAACTAAGCACTTCCCTTGTGTAGTTGTCTGCACTTTAGTTCCAGGGTCTTTATATTGCAAATTGCAGTATTTATTCTCTCTAATATGCTTTATCGCTCTACTCTGACCTCAAGAGGGGTTTATGGTTGTTGTCTTACTGCAAGATCCTCAATTTTAGCATGTAGGCCTTGAATGGTCTCATCAATATTTAGCACTTTGTCCTCTAGAGGAGAATCCTTGTCTGCTTGAACTTCTAGAAGATCAATGCATATTTCTTCTACTACTTTCTGCAGTTTTGAATTCTTTTGTTTTTATCTCTTCCATCTCCCTTTTCAACTTGTCATTCTTTGCAACTGTATCTTCCACTTTCTTTTCTAATTCAAATGAGAACCATTGCATTGTACTTTCTCTTTCCAAACCAATATTCCAACATTCCTCCTCTAGTTTCTCAATTTCTTCTATGCTCTTGTACCAATCAGCTGTAGCAACTTCATGTCGGCATCTGATTCCTATGCAATAGAAATGTGTATTAACTGCAGGTATTCAAAGGGTAAGTGTGACAAGATCATTTCCATATGGCGTATCGAATATTATAGTTCTTGAGGAGAAAATACCAACTGATATCTTCAAACTTTGTGAAGACTTATCTCTGACCTTTATATCGGACTGAATCGGTGTTCCACGCAAATGTTTGCTTGAACGTGTTCCTTTACAATTATTTTGTCCTTCCTCTTGGTTGGACATCTGCACCATTTGCTTTAGGGTCGCAAAATCTTCTTATAGATTTGGGAGGGTTTCTTCTTGCTTCATGGAAATATCCTCTAATTCCTCCTTTGTAGCAATTTTCTCCATTGCTTCCTCGGTGACTTCCCTGATTACCCAGCCAATCTGCTACATATTGTCATTAGTTAGTGTCTGTGAGATACTAGGTTTAGAGGACTTTCTTTTCTTCATGGATGGCTCATTAAGCTGACTTTTCTCTGACCTTTTTTGAGTTTGTGCAAAATGTTGTACAACATCAATACGATTGTATGCACCTCCGGACTCCTTTCTTGTAGAAGATGGAATGTTGGATTGCCTTTGTTATTCCATTTCTTCTTCTTCAGTGACTGGAACTCGGTGTGCTAAATCCCTATCGTCTATGATCCTTGAGATATCTTCTTTAGAGCAGTTAAAAATAGTTTCTAGCCATTGCTTGGGGGGATCCCTTCCAGCTTAAATGTAGGTGTGGTGCACTCCTATCTTAAACCAATCAATTTCCTTGTACGCTTCAACCAAATGTGGATGTATATAGGGTTTTTTACTCAACAAATATCTCAATTCTTTAGTGTACAAAAATGAGTTATATTGTTTTCAATTTGTCTTTGCTTATTATCGGAACACCACATATTTGTGTACCTTGCTTCTAAGAATGACTTTTTGTTTCTGTCAAAAAATTGACTCCCTTCTGGTTCCTTCCATCATACGAACATAATGCATATCAACAACCAAGTATAGTGAAAAGTATTACCTTTTTTCTTGCGATTCAAGGCAATCATATAGGAATTAATTCAACAAAAATGTCACATAATTCATCTGTACCCCTTCCACGCATTGTGCTGCCGCAATGATGATTGCAGCATAAACTTGATCCCGATGACTTGCCTGAAACATCTTGCATGCTCGAATTTGAGTTGCAAACCTAACAACTTTATCTTTTATATGGGATACTAAAAACCCCATGCTAGCCCTAAGGGTTCCAAACTTCTCATCCATCTTCATTCCAAGGGACTTATTCTGACTTTTGCTCAGGATAAGACTAACATCTACTCCTATGGTTGGTAAACCTATGAATTATTATATTTAATTGAGCATCTATAGATATGGGCTTGTCGATCCACAGAAACCCACCATGCACTTGAGACAGAAGCATTTGTGTGCACATATTGACTTGTGGGGTACTACCAAAATGCGGTAATGTAATGTCCCCAATTTACATAGTTCCATGGTCAAACCTAACCCTGTAACACCCCGGTTTTGACTCCATGGCATTAAAACTGTACATGATGTAAATTTGTTGTTAAATCATGGCGAGGAGCTCAAGCTCAAGGCCCTGCCATCGATTTGGTGTTTTGTGTATCAGCAATCAAGATCGATGCCGATGGTTATGGTGCTAGTCAAGCACAGTATATTTTGAGATATCATGTAGATATGCAATTTAATAAAATACCCACAACTAGCTATGCACTGCAACGAAAGAGATGGGGGCATGATTTCACAAGGAATAGGGAGGGGAATTATCCAAACCCTTAAGCCAATAGGGTGAGGCCAAATGTCAATGGGAGAACTCTTAAGCTCTCATCTACCCTCCTTGTCCTTTGTACTCAATCATTTAAATCTTCCAAAAGATTGGTTGAGGCAGTTAATGCCTTGGGTAGGATGAGGCATGACAGTCAGATTTCGTGACTGAGCCAGCCTGCAGTTTGCAGAAAGCATATTCTTTCTTTTGGGGGAAGAAATCAAGAGAATGTGTGCCCATTCGTTTATCCTCATTGACCAAGAATGATTGCCTCATTCTCTCATTCGCCATTCCTTAGTCACAGAACGATCATTCTCAGAGAGTTCTCATCCATTCCAGTCGTTCCCTATCCTCTTTCACGCAGGAGTCATTCCATTCGTCCATCCCGATCCTCACGCAGACTATGATCCCTTAGACGCAGCGAGATCTAGCAGAGCATTGTTTCGTGTCCTGCATTGTTTATCCTCATCGATCCTTGACTAGAACCCTATTTTCCTGTATTACATAGTGGTATGGAACTTTGGTCTCCCGTGTTACAAAGTGGAACCCTATTTTGTTGTGTTCAGTGTTAGGATTATTAATCCTCACTTATTCATACTTTCTATTAGATTAATTATCTTAACTTTGGAACCTTGATTAATTAATTCGGTCCAATAGTATCATTGGGTCCACTTGGCCTAATGGGGACACATGTACCAGTCACTAGAGTGTGGGGAACACTGCTAGAGGTTAACTGCCATTTACTGCATGTGCATGCATCAGTTTGGGCGCCTCCTAGACCAATCCCTACATTTTAGGAGCCACTGGGAGTCCCGACACCAACCTACTTCAGTTAGTTGGTGTTAGTACTAGTTAGTCTTAGTTAGCCCCTAGTTACATTCAGTTACTTCACAATCAGTTAAGCTAGCGCTACCAATGCATGGGGAGGAGCGCTTTTCCTACCTACGACACTTAGTTGCACTGAGTTAACTAGCTGTCACTGGTTGTTGGAGTTATTGGTCATCAGGGAGTTGTCTATTTGGACTCTGATATTGATTGGGAGCCCTTGAGTTAGAGATTCAATTATATACAGTCATATCCACTTGGAGGATTCGAATTGCTGCCCATGCATTCGAATTCTACCTAGGTAAACTATTGTAACACCAGATATTATTATTGTGAATGATACTGTAAATTCCTGAGCAATACTTGTCTGATTCCTGTGTGGTTTGTTTTGTTTAGTTTGTATCTTCATTCTCCATCTATTTGTTTCAAACATTATTAGAAGTATATGCTTGAAGATCTAAATGGCATTCAAATTCTAATATGGTATCACAGCCTTCTCGGGCAGGTTTCATGCTTGTTTCTCCCCTTCGAACATCAGAAGCAGTTGGGTTTCCACAGAAGTCCCCTATGAAAATTTGCTAGCTCTGGATTTATTCTAAGCAGTGGAGAGGGTGTGACAGACCCTGAAAACATGTTCAAGTCGGGAGGAAAAGCATGATTCTAATAGTTCATATGTTTTAGTGTGTTATTGCAGTGAAATTGACAGGTGCTACGTAGCTTGTGAGAAGTATTTGCAGTCTTCCAACCGGAGCAATTATGAGTTCTCAAACTCCTGAACCACATATCCTCACAACTTCCAATTATCTTGATTGGAGGATTGATATGCAGCTGGCCTTGCGCAAGCATGGCTACCACAGGATCATACAAGGATGGGAAGTTGAGCCTCATCATTCGGTAGAGCAGAACAAGTTCCTAAACTGTTGTGATGAAGCATTCAGGTACTTTTGTACTTATATTTCTAGATATCTCCTCTTCCATCTAGAAGGATTGAGGACTCCCAGAGAAGCCTAGGAGAAGCTTGATAGCTTGTTTAACAAACAAGATGAGCTTCGGGGACACATTCCGGAGAATGAGTTGGTATCTTTACCTCCCAACAGTTTTGAGACTATTGAGCAATTCTTCTCTAAATTCAAGTCTCTAGTGCTCCAATGTAGACAGTGCAGAATAGAGCGGAAGGATGAGCAGAATGTCCTTTCCATACTCAGCAAACTAGGTCCTGAGTACTCTGTATATGTCTCTATGTTTCATTGCAAGTGGGAAAGATTTCCTGATTGGAAACTTCCTTCATTATATTCTTCTTCTGAGTCCTTAATCAAGGAGCAAAACAAATTGATTCGAATGGGAGTCATCCAGACCTCCAAAGATCAAGCTCTCTTAGTTACTGACTCTTCCAAAGCACAAGTAAAGGGAAAATCAAAGAAGAAGGAGCCAAAGGCAGCTGATTCGAAGCCTAAACAAAATCAACAAGCTTCCGAAAGGGCCTCTGGCTCTAAGAAGAATAAATTTGAGAAGATACTATGTCCCTACTGTGAAAAAGGGTACCATCTTAAAGAACATTGTATGAGGAAGCAACTTGATGAGATGACTGCTCTCCTCAAGCAGCATAACATTGCTTTCCCACAGAGAACAAAGAATTCAAATAATGGACATGAAAGATGTCATGCTTTGAAAGCAGGACTACCTCGGTTTACAACCTATTTGATTGATTATGGAGCCTCCAATCACATGGTGGCCTCTAAGGATCTCTTATCCTCTCTCAACATCAATGAAGGGCCCACTATTCACATGGGAGATGATTCCCAAATTACATCAACAGGAAGAGGCACCATCAGAGCAAAGCATGGTGTGCTCAGAGATGTCCTATATGTGCCCTCCCTTGCAGCTAATATGTTGTATGTATACCAGATGACCCACACCGGCTCACCAAAGCAAGTGGTGTTTGGACCTGACTTAGTGGAGATCACAAAAATCTCATATGGGGAGCTTGTAGCGAAAGGAATTTGTGATCATGCCTCCAAGGCATATATTTTCTCACACTTCATGCCATACATAGTTTCAGCATCATCTCAACTTTCATTCGAAGATGATGAAGGTATAAACATTCATCCACTTCCTATTGCAGTTCCAGTTTCTAATCCTAACATTTCAGATTCAGATTCAGAAGAGGATTCGTCCCAGTATGACCCAAACATTGAGCTTACAACTCAAAGGGATCTGGATCCAAATCCAGTATCTACCTCATACCAATAGCCTAAATGGGCTAAGCAGCTGGAGATGGTGCTGGGGATCCATATGACAAAAGAAGAATGAGATCCCAGTATCAGAAGGAGAGTGTAGCACTGTCTCGCACAGATCTTCTTCTCGCTGAGAGGTGTTTTATGATGCTTGGGTCAAATCCTCAATCCTTCAAGGAGGCTTGTTATGATCCTAGATGGTAGGAAACCATAGATGAGGAGTTTGATTCACTACATGACAAGCATACATGGGAACTTGTCCCCTTACCTTTTGGAAGGAAGCTGGTACAATGAAAACGGATCTACAAAACCAAAAGAGTTGTTGATGGGACCACAACCAAGTACAAGGCTCGGTTAGTGGCAAAGGGGTATTCTCAGGTCCAAGGCTTGGACTACAATGAGACATTCGCTCCAGTAGCTAAAATGGACTCCATCAGGTTGGTATTGGCCATTGTTGCTTCCAAGAGATGGGAAGTACATCACATGGATGTGAAGAGTGCCTTCCTCCATTGTGATTTGGAGGAGGAAACATATATGAAACAACCTGAGGGGTTTATTGATGATCCTTCCTTAGTCTGTAGACTGAGGAAATCACTGTATGGACTCAAACAAGCCCCAAGGGCATGGTACTCCAAGATGGATGCCTTCCTCATCTCTCAGAAGTTTGAAAGGTGCAACTTTGATTACAATGTCTACATGAAGAAGAAGGAGGGGTTCTTGCTTCTAGTTGTATTGTATGTGGATGACTTGCTCATTGCTAGCAGCTCTGTTGTTGGATTGAGCAGCATCAATTATGCTCTTACTAAAGCATTTGCTATGACTGACTTAGGACTGTTAAGACAGTTCATTGGTCTCGAAGTAAGTCAAAATACTTCGGGAATCATGATCTCACAGTCCAGGTATTCATCAGATATGCTTAAGAGGTTCCACATGGAGGATTGCAAGGTAGCCCCCTGCCCTTTTTTATTAGGCATCGGGCTTGAAGAAGGTGGTTCCACACCTTTGGTGGTCAACACTCTCTACAAACATCTCATTGGAATCCTTCTGTATCTCACTCATTCGAGACCAGACATATCCTATATTGTGAGCGCTGCTGCCAGATATATACGGGAGCCACATGAGCTGCACTGGTAGGCAGCTAAGAGGATCTTGCACTATGTACATGGTACTATTGATTATGGGATCCACTATGCTATTGGAGCACAGCTGGATCTCATAGGTTTTACAGACTCAGACTGGGCAGGAGATGGAAATGATCGGAAATCCACCTCGGGTTTTGTATTCATGATTAGATCTGGGCCAATTTGTTGGTCCAACAAGAAGCAAGCAGCCCTTGCACTTTCTTCAGCAAAACCAGAGTATCGGGGAGCTATGAATTGAGTTATTCAGGCAGTTTGGCTGCATGACATCTTGACAGAGTTCAGGATTCATACTTCACCTATAGTAGATATTTATTGTGACGGCCAGAGTACAATCAAGATCTCCAGTGATCATGTTTAGAAGCAAAGGACAAAGCACATAGAGGTTCACATACACTACATTCGGGAACTGGTGCATGAAAGAACCATCACACTGCACTACTGTCCGACAGAGGATCAGATTGCATATATTTTTACCAAGTCTTTTACCAAAAATAGATTTTCCTTTCTCAGGTCTCTTTTGGGCATTAAGGCTTGATTCTTAGTTCCTATTTTGAGGGGGGTTTTCCTATGAGGTTTTCCTACCTCATTTGTATTACGTCTCTTAGATTGTATATTGGGTTACCTATGGTCTTGTTACCAGGTCCGACTGTTGTCCAAGTTAGGACTCACGGGGGGTATTAGGATTATTAATCCTCCCTTGTTCATACTTTCTATTAGATTAATTAGCCTAACTTAGGAACCTTAATTAATTAATTGGGTCCACTAGTATCATTGGGTCCACTTGGTATAATGGGGACACATGTACCAGTCACTGGAGTGTGGGAAACACTGCTATAGGTTAACTGCCACTTACTACATGTGCATGCATAAGTTTGGGCCCCTCCTAGACCAATCCCTACATTTTAGGAGCCACTGGGAGTCCCGGCACCAACCTAATTCAGTCAGTTGGTGTTAGTACTAGTTAGTCTTAGTTAGCCCCCAGTTACATTTAGTTACTTCACAGTCAGTTAAGCTAGAGCTACCAATGTGTGGATAATGCATGGTTGCATGGGAAGGAGCACTTTTCCTACCTACCACACTCAGTTGCACTGAGTTAACTAGCTGTCACTGGTTGTTGGAGTTATTGGTCATCAGGGAGTTGTCTATTTGGAATCTGATATTGAATGGGAGGCCTTGAGTAAGAGATTCATTTAGATACAGTCATATTCACTTGGAGGATTCGAATTGCTTCCCGTGCCTTTGAATTCTACCTATGTAAACTATTGTAACACCAGATATTATTATTGTGAATGATACTGTAAATTCCCGAGCAATACTTGTCTGATTTAGTGGAGAAGGGAACCTCACAGAAAGACAAGAGTGGTTGGTTAATCTTCTATGCACACCATGAAGAGAACTGGAAGGGAAGGTATGGCCTGAGGGACTGTGCAGCAGAGAAGGGGATACTTCCTTGTGTTGGGTGTGTAGGTATTGTGGATGCTAGGCTAGATAGATCTTATGGAGGTGTCCCTAGCTCTGTGATTGAGCTCACTAGCTTAGCAATTCTTCCTTTCCACTACCTTAGCAGCTCGATAAACCCAAATATATATTGGCTTGGCTGACAACCTGATAAACCCAATGGTATATTGGCTTGGCTAATAGCCTGATAAACCCAATGGTATATTGGATTGGCTGACAACCTAATAAACCCATTGGTATATTGGCTTGGCTGACAGCCTGATAAACCCAATGGTTTATTGGCTTCGCTAACAGCCTGATAAACCCAACGGTATATTGTCTTGGCTGACAACCTAATAAACCCAATGGTATATTGGCTTGGCTGATAGCCTGATAAACCCAATGGTTTATTGGCTTGGCTGACAGCCTAATAAACCTAATTGTATATTGGCTTCGTTGAACAGACTGATAAGCCCAACTATTAGTTGGCTTGGTTGAGTCTTGATGTGCATTTGACCATGTGTGAGTCATTGCCTTAGCAGCCCGATAAACCCAACGGTGTATTGGCTTGGCTGAGTAGCCTGATAAACCCAAAAGTGTGTTGGCTTGGCTGGACAGCCTGATAAATCCAACTGGAGGTTGGCTTGGCTATGTTTTGATGAGTTCTGGCTATGTGTGAGCCTGTTGTTCCTTGGTTCCTTGTGGAAATCATGCTCAGCTCGGGGCTGACAGTTGTGTTGAGAGATTGACGAACACAACTGGCCTATGGTTGGGTGGAACGTGGCAACGACATAGCTAGTTGCGAGACAACTTCATCTTCAAGATACATATTCTCTGGTTATTTATAATTCTGCAATGTATTTTTTTATGAACATGTTGAATGTGTTGAATGCTTGCTAAAAGATTCAAGTAGAGTTTACTGCTGTAATATTTCCTGCATTTTACATCTGCATATGCCTTGTATTTTCCACTGCATTTTGCTTATGATCATGGAGGCTTGATGCCCAGTTACAAAGTAAAAAGGTGATTATCTTAAGGTGGATATGGTTTTTTCGCACCCCTGAATCCACCCTACGGAAGGCGGAAGCAGAAAAAGAACATAAATAACCAAGTAAAATGTGTGTTCCTGCATCCCGGACTCCGCCTGTCGAAGGCAGAAGGAGGACAAATAGAAAATGGTTAAGGAAAAATGTTGGATTTCTGCTACCCGAAGTTCGCCAGTGGAATGTGGAAGGCGGAAATCGGGAATCCGAAGACAAAGGTAAGTGTTTCTGAGTTTTCCGTTACCCGAAGTCCGCCAGCGGAATGCGGAAGTAAAAAATCGAAAAGTGGAAGGTGAACAAATGGCGATGACGTATCCTAGGTTTCCGCTACCTGAAGTCCGCAGTGGAATGCAAAAAGCAGAATGTGAAAGGATAATAAATGACTCCGTCATAATTTGAGTTTCCGCTACACGGAGCGCGTTGCGGAAAGTGGAAGGACCATAAAAAATAGTGGGTGATTTACGAAGTTCCGCCTACCGCGAGCCGCATTGAGGAATGCAGAAGGCGAAAGTCGGAAAGGTCCTGTGAAGGGCGGAAAGGACTTTTCTAGCTGAGAAAAGAATCTGTTAAGGGTGGAACGACTGTTACAGTGGTTTTTAAGCTTCCAGAGGAATGTGGAAGGGTGTTTCACGACCCATGACTCGATGTTTTTTAATAATTTTTTTATATATGGATGGCATCATGAGATGGGTACATTACAAACCCACTCAACTACATGGGTCCTAGTGGAGAAAAATTAAATAAATTAACAAAGAGCTACATTATGGTCCAAAGTTAGCTTATGTAATTAAATTATTACATTAAAATAGAAGTGATGAAGATCATATTTTTATTAATTAATTATGAATTTTTTTGTATGAGTTGTAAATGCATAGGAGGACGCATAGGAGATAAGGTTGGCCTCAAGGCTTTCCTTACCAAAGCTGGAATCTGGAAGAAAGCGGCCCAAAGCAAGGTGAAACTAAAAAAAATAGGAAACTGGCAAAAAGATGAAAAGCAGAAAGCGAGAAAAAACTAGCAACTATTAAAAAGACAGAAAACTAAAGGAAAAAAAAGAAAGGAAGTTTCTTGATTTGTGCAACCCAAAAAGGATTAGAAACATCCATGAAATCTGCTGAGGTTAATATTAACAAGTGAGGGCGCATTTAAGAAGGCGAGTGGGTCATTATGCCAAACGTTATATCCAAAAATGAGCCAACTCATCTAGAATTCGAATTTCCATGAAGGAGACTCTAAAAGCAATCAAAGTTTATAAAAAATGAGGTTGAGCGCATCATTCACAACTTTTGGTGTCACATGCCCCAATTTGCAAAAACAATTTTACATTATTTGAGGAACATTGTGTTAAATTTTATGCTAAGTTGTAATTGATGACTAGTGGGGTTAAGAATATTTAATGTAAATTCAGAATATTTTATTTATAAATAAATAAATGAGGAGACAACAGGTTAGGAGAGCTGTTAAAAGAGTGTTTACTGGTCAAATTGGTGGAGGAGACAACAGCTTAGGAGAGCTGTTAAAAGAGTGTTTACTGGTCAAATTGGTGGAGGAGACTGGGTGGAGAGCAAACTGACATGTGGCAGCATCCTCAAACCACTTCCAACTATTGCAAGTGGAAACCTCCCTATATTTGTGGTCATGATTCCCCAAGAAAGTGGAATCAGAGCAGGTGGCTCAATTAATGAAAACTGACCCAGAAGACCTAGGCATCTCTATAAAATTTCCCATTAAAGAGAGCCGAGGTTGCTCATTCGAGAGAAGTGATCATTCAGCGTGAATGAATTTACTCAAGAAAAAATCAATGGAGGGGAATCTGGAAAGTGTTTGAGGGGATAACTGCTAAGATTGATCTAGTTGCAGCTTTTAAGCTGAAGATCATACTGCCGAGAGAAGATTGTTTTTACTGAGGTATTGAACCAGTCAGTTGACAGAGGTTTCTACAATTGCATTCTCCACCCAGTTCTCAGCCAAGAAGACCAGGAATAGGCTCGGGGGTCCTGAGGAAGCATTGTTTGTGTGCTCTCCAGGAGGTTGGTAGGGAGGAACGACCTCCTCAAGCTGTTGTCATCTTGTCCTCAACATGTTCTATTTTATTTTACAGTCTTAGTTAAATAAATCTTAGTTTATCTACTACATGAATGTTAAAAGTTCAGAGTTTTGTGAAATGTTAGATTCAGTATTTTTTTAAATTATTTATAGAAATGAAAATGGTTTGGGATATAGTGAAACAGATAGAAATTAAATTCTAAGCTGTGTTTTTCCACACCTGAAAACCAGGCCGTACTCTAGCACAGTTAGATTGTTTTAAAATAAATGAAATAATTTTTTATGAGAATGAAATTTGTAGATATGATTCTTGTATCTGTAGGTAAACAGAATAGATTTTATTTCAATGTTTAAAGAATGCAATGAAAAAGCAGTGTTATGGTTTGCTTATACTTACTGTTTTACTTAGACTAACTAAACGAAAATACAGATAAAAGAAATAGTAATTTACACTAGTACCACAGTATTAGTATACAGATAGGAAATAAAAGTATTATAGGAGATAATAATTGATATTTGAGAAATTATATAAACAAGTTAATAACCAAACAATATTTAAATATTAACTAATCTTACCTATTAACTTAATAAAACCAGATTAGGGTTTCGTATATAAACCCTTTATTTTTGTAAAATAAACAGAGTTCTAGAGTTAACATTGTTTTCTTTACAGAGCTCAAAATAAATACAACTTACAGAGTAGTAAATCAAATAAATGAATATGGAAATAATAAACGAAATAAACTAAGAATTATATATATCTATGTATTATAAAAAATTTAAAACCAGACAGGCTTATAACCTGCGAGAACCCAAGGGTCGAAACCCTTTCTGCTATTCAATTTAAATACATAATAATCTTGTAATAAAATGCAACCAGTTACATTGCTAACTGTGAAATAAAAATAAAATTGAAAACTACAAACTATGCAATTAGACTGACCACAGTCTTATTCCTTAAAAAAAAAACATATTTATAAATATTTTTACAGTAAATTAAAATATTGACAGGTTAATGAAACAACAGTCCACAGGTAAAGGTAAAACTGGAGCAAATGAGATAGAACTCATATAAAACTTAAAGCTTAACAAAATTCTTTTTTTTCTTAACCCAACTGTATTACATTATCAAGCCGTAAGGCTAAATTGTTTAACCAAAAACCAAATACATATCACAGCTCAAGAGCCCGGGCTACCCAGTGAAAACTGCAAGGGCTTTTACTTAGAAACTGGAGTAATATCAAACTAAACATTTTAACCAACGAAGAAACCGAAGCCAGGCTTCCAAGCACTGAAAAATTCCTTGCAACAACCCTTATCGTAAGTAGGGAAAACCCACATCGAAACTAGGGCTTACCGGTTGGAGGCCACAAGTTCACCGAAGCTTGAGGTTGTATTTCTTTTCCCACTGAAGGTTTAGAGCCATCGCAGGTTCCTGCAACGAGCACAGTTCTGAGCATTAAAACAAGACTCGGCTCATAAGTACACACCCTAGCTTAAACAATACTTTGGACAAAAGAAATTTCTTCATTTTAAAAATTAAATATTACCTGTGAGTAAGAAAAGAGTCGAGCCGAGAAGGGACAATCCAACGTAAGTAAAATGCACAGAGGAGCAAGTAAACCCTCATGCCGACACTGTGACAGAGGTAGAATAAACAAACTCAAAAACTCCACAAAGCCGTGGCAAGGAACAAGTATTGACAGAGCTAAAACCATGTACAGGCCTCGAGCCAAATGAATAAGCAAAGACCACTCACACAGTATTGTTTACACCCAAGAGAAAGCAAGACTGCAAGAATTGGTATCGAGACCACTCAACATCAAATTCAGGCCACAGAGCTAGCAAACAAAGAAGGAACAACCTCTCATGGCCGCAAGGAAACTACACAGTGCAGCCGCAGGCCGACGAAACCCTCGGAGCTAGATGCCAAAGGATAGGGTTTACACTCTTTTTAAGTCGCCAATGCATGGAGGAGATCAGACCACGTGCCCTCCCAAATTATTTAACCATGCGAGGGTCATGTCTATAGTCAACCCTGTTTTATCATATATAAACTTATCATTGCCCATTATTAAAAACTATGCAATCGACTATTGCATATAGACATATTATCATTTGTAAATCGACTGGATTAAGGCCTGCTATCATTGCTATTAATGAATCTATGTCATCAACTATAGATTAAAAGTGCATAAACCTTGTTAATAATACAATCACGAAGTTCAACCATAGTATAACGTTGATAATGTTGATTCTCATTATTACTTTGCCAACGACCTTTTGGATGGGTCATATTTTGTTTACAAGACAATTATATTACGGTTTGTGCTTGCTTGGATTTAGCATAGTATAGGAACATCATTTATAATGTTTTTACTTTGATGTCGACCTTATGATAGAAGTTTTAGGTAGTAAACTTACCATAGTAGTTATTATAAACTACAACTCATTATAGTGTGGTAACATTAGTTATTATAAACTATAACTCATTATAGTGTGGTAACATTACAATAGTAATCTTACTATTGTGTAAACCATGCATTAAATTTAGTAAATTATAAGAATAAAACTGATAATGTGTTTTACCTTTAGTTTCGACTTTATGGAAGAGGTTGTTGGTAGTATTCCACCTTGAAATGATTTATCTAATTACTTAAGGTCAACCATACTCCGGAGCTAGTAATCTTGTTTTTACAAAGAACCAAACTTATAATATATCATGGAATTTACCAGGAAGTAAAACTACCAAACGATACAAGTAAAAATTATTTTGGTACATTATAAAAACAATGTGGTATTGTGTTTTTACAATAATACTTGTAGCATGGCAATAACTTAGGAATCAAAGTTTATAATTTGACATCTAGTAGTGCAAAAGAATAAGCATAATTGCATACAATCAACAGGTTGATAATCTTCATGACTAGTAAAGAAGAGACAAAGTAGAAATATGTAATCTATTGGTGAACTTTACCTTTGAAAATCATATGAGTATATCCATGCATAAAAAGCAATACATTTGAGCATTATACATAACAATAGCAGTATGATCATGATACAATAAAAGTATTGTACGTTAAGAGCTTGAGCTCTAAGCTCACAGGAAGAATCTATTTTGTTTAAATAAGTATGTTAAGGATAACAATCTTTATGACTAAACTATGAATACTGTCTTAGAACCAAAACTATGAAAGAAAATTACTTTACCTCATCAAAGCCTTGCTTTTAAATAATCAATTTATTTACTAGCATCTTAACATGCTACAGAAATATTTCTCGCTGTCATACAAAATAAACTCCTACGTGATCATTCGTTACCTGCTGAACCTGTAAGAACCAGCAGTCCATCTGAGTTAGCATAATGCTAAGTAAGCCCCGAATTTCAAAGATAGTTTTTCACCTACTTGTCAAAAGTAAATTATTAGTACAGCTAGAAGCAATCTAAATGCAAGTCATTCTTATATAACTTATAAAAATTAAAGTTGTATTAGTTATTTGTATTTTGAAACTAATTAATACCAACTGTTAAACTGTTTCATTTTTTGCTAACCGCTAGCAGTTACTAAACTGCGTATTCAAACATTTTATGTTACCTTAAAAATTTTAGATTTTTATGAAATTTTGGGGTTATGAAATTTGTTCACTGTTAATTTCAAAATTGAGAACTCTAGCTTCTCAGTCTTAGGGAGATGTGCCCCTAGACACAGTAAGGAGGTGTGCCCCTATCACCTTTATCATTAGTTGTGAGTATCTTCCATTCAAGAATGCCTCATCTGAGAAACAGAGGGTTGGCACGATGTGGCTCTTTGTCCCTGCAAAGAGGGAGAGCCAGGGACGAAAAAACAAAGAGACAGACAGTTAAACCTGACACGCAACAAGCAATTTTGATGATGCTGTAGCCCACCCAGCTACATGTCCTCATCTAACTTTCGACCAAAACTTAAAGGTTGACGAGAGTGTTGGTGTAGGCTCTCTAGGATAAAAGAATGATACTAAATTTCAGGGCATGGAAATTATAAACTAGTCCATCATGCAGGCCAACACTTTAGCTGGCCCAAATCCGTAGTGTTAGAATTATTATTTATACTGAGAGAGGGGGGGGGGTTAATTAGTATAAAGTGCAAAGTATACAAATTTTTGCTTCAAATAAATATGCACCAATTTATGTTTCAGTTAAAGCAATAAGAGACACTAGTGTGCAAATAGTTTGTATAGTAAATCTCTCTCTCTCTCTCTCTCTCTCTCTCTCTCTACACACACACACACAAGACAGGAGACACCAATCTCCAAAATGTGAGCATCAACTCACTCAGGCACTAACTTGCAAGCATCAACTTGTTGATTATAGGCACTAACCTGTAATGACTTCAATCATCTGCGCAAGCATCAACTTGTTGGCTTCAGGCACCAACCTTAATGGATATCAATCTTATTGTGCAGGCTCCAACTTGTTGTTGTCAGGCACCAACCTGATTGAAGACTGTAATCTCCTTTTCTTTTTTTAGCACCGACTTCCTCTTATGTATTTTCCAGCACCAACTCAATGGAAGCACCAACTCCCTTTACTGTGTTCTCCAGCACTAACTAGAAGGAAGCACCGACTCCCTTTCCTTGCCCCTTCTTGCCACCCTGAAATGATAAGTTATAACGGAACTGCAATTTGCGTCTTTGTCTTCTGGAATATGTGTCTCAATGGTTTGCAATTTGTGACAACGTCTACTGCAATATTAATACTTTAACATTTATGTGGTTTGTGATATTTTGATATACGCATTATTCTATACTTTGCACTGTCGCCTCTACAATCTATGATATGCGTCTTTTACTTCTACAATCTACGTCATTCATTGTGTATTTTCTTCACACATCCAAGTACAAGGCATCCCTCTAATTTGTGCATTATTTGTTGTTTTTCTTCATCAATTTAGCAAACTTAGATATATGTTGTATAAACTTATTCGAGATCAACGAGTCATTGATACCCCAAAATTAGAAGTTTTCCCAATCAGAATATTATATCTACTTCATCTTCAAGCTTGCATCAATACTTCCATATCTTGCTAATTTATATTTTTCTTGTTCAAGAGATGTGTCCACAATTTGGGATTCCTTTCACTTGGAGATGCCCCAACTCTCTTACTTCTTGATCACACTAACCAACTCATTCTATGTTTTCTCAGCATAAACTTTATTGATAATTCAACCTCGTGGAGCTTTGTGCACTTATGTCCATTGACTTGGTGGTATATGTGCATATGAGTCCCAGGTCTTGGTGGGATTTGTGTACTTACTAAACTTCCACACTTCTTCTCTATATACTTCTTCACACTGGATTTTCATATATAGAGAGGCATTGTCTGGTACTACTAAGGCTTGTAAATACTTATATATATATTTCTTCAAACTGGCTTTTTTCTCCATCATCAATTGTAACACCAAACTTCAAGACTTTATGCTTCTTGACATTCATCAATATTTTTCTTGTTTAACGTCGAGCTTATTTCTTGTTTGACATTTGACATCATGTCTGTTTATTGTTTGACATTAATGACAACACCAAAGTCCAACAATCTTCCCATTTGGCATTGATGTCAACCCCAACTAACATCAAGCTCCCCCTGAATGTGAGCTCTTCTTCTGTATGGAAAATGTTCCCCCTATGTTCATGAGGAAGAAGTGTCTTCGGACACATAATTTTATTAATAAGGAAAAATAATTTTACATAACACTCACAAGACTCTATTAACCTCTCATAGAGAAGAGAGCTTGTTTATATAGCTCAATCTACAATAGAAAATAAGCCCGACAACCAATCATATAATCACATGGAAATTATAGGTGTCATTTACAAAGAAACAATCCTATTCAAAGTCTAATTGCTCACTAAACTAATTTATTCTTTAATATAATACTAGAAAATACCTAGACTATAAAACTTAGAATTTAGAGGTCTAACATTCCCCTATGTTAGCACTCAGAATGTACCCAGTTTGTAAAAGGTAGACTCCTAGGTAACAACAAAACCACTTTAAGAAGAAACTGGTATTTTCTTCCAGAGAGGGATCTCTCAATAAAGATTTAACAGGACCAGATATAAAACAACATTTAAAGATTTGTGTATTTGGCTGAAACAATCACATAACCATTGGGCATGGAGTCATATACCATATAAATGTATCACAAAGACATGTACATGAGATTCATCAAAGGCAAGATAATCACATCATCACAGTCATTCGAATTAATCCAGATGAAACAGAAGAGATGAGGAAACAACCCATTAATACAGAGCATCAACAAGGATGAATTCTATATCAACTTTAGCAGAAAAAAATCATATAATATTTGAAATGATGACCAGAGCATAAGCATATGAATTCTAATCATCTAACGCTATATTCCAGATACGAGGAAGAAACAAAATGGAGTGTTACACAAGGGAAATACAATCACATAAAGAAAGAAGCACAGACTGTAATATCAACGACACAGGAATCTCTGGGAAAACTCTCATGCATTCACTTTGTTATTCAAAATAGATCTGTTCTCCAAAATTATTCCACACACCCGATGGGTTCCAACCCCCATCTCTTAAAAAAGATGCAAATTTATACATAAAATAATAGGCCTTCCAAGAAGATCAATAACTGAATGATCGGCTTAATTTAGAGTTTTGTAACTGAATTCCTAACCCCTAGGAAGTTTGTTACAACTCCAATACTAACAGATCACAAAGTAACAATCAACTTGATAACAAACTATCGCTCAGCCAGCTCCACGTCTTTGCCCCATCAGCTCCTCAGTGCATAACACCTGTTTCTAGGGACGAAGAATATTCTTTGTCTTTCCAAACCGCTCCACAGCTTTCCACTGCTCCGAACTTGGGGTGTCACATTCTGTCATTTCCCGAATTGATACTTCGAGCTCCATATATGCTTCATAGGACTTCTTGGGCAATCTGCTTCTGATGACGACGAACTTCTGCAGAATTTCGAAATCTTCTGTTAACATATCCACAATGGTTTTCCCTGTTAGGCTTTTCTCCAAATCATCAAATTTGGAGTGGTCCATGCGGAACTGAACAAGCAGGTTATGATAATGTTCCTGTGAGAACATCTGTCCCTCCTCGTCCCAGAAGGAAGGCAATCCGTCTTCGAACAACTCTTTAAAATCCTGTTTGAAATTATTAACCTGCAAAAGCAATCCTTCTGATTTATCTTGGACCGTCTTGATTAAGTGATGCTCGTGGATGAATTTCTTCGCCCACAGCACTATTGATACTCTGTCTTTTATGCCCATATCGTGCAATTTCTGATATGTTAGTGAATTCAGAAAATTCAGCGTGTTCTGAGCTGTAGTAAGAGGTCTCTTCTCCATATGTTCATTTACCAATTTTAATCTCTGGTGAGCCAAATTTATCAGTATATTCAAATCATCAATAAAATTTAGATAGTGCCGGAACTTGGTAATCTCTATCGACAAGGTATCCCAAATGATATGTTTTGCCCCCTGAAGAGGGCCTTTCCCGATGCTTTTCTCCTTTAGCTCGTTGAATTTTTTCTGCAACTGAAGTTCTGTCCTGTAATATTTGCTTTTTACTTTCACTTACCTTGACCAATTCAGCTGTTATCTTTTCATTCTCTACCTTCAATCCCTTAATTGCTTCCTCTTTCAAACTCACCCGGGACATAGGCACCAACAAATCGTCTGCAGAGAAATCGTCCAATGGCTTGTGGATATTCACAACGGACAGGTCCTCATCGGCGGGGGTTTGACTCATTAATTCTTCCATAATTTCCTTCTCGTCACTTTGGCCCTTTTTCATTAAGGAAATCTGGGATAATAGTTCATTCCGCTCGGCCTCCCACCTGTCCTTATCTTCCTGTAGTTCGACAGCTTTTCCCTTATATTCCATCATCTCCTGATGGACTTTATCCTTTTCCTCTTGCAAAGCCATTAATTCAGCTGATTGGACGTGCTCTGAACCTGGAATCTTCAGCTTTTTCTTTAAGACCTGGAGTGCATTGTATTTTTCCTCTAGCATCCTCTTAACCGCCTGGGTGTTATCTGAACTAACAATGTCTGTTTGCAGCTTTCTAATCTGAATGACATTTGCTTTATTCTCAACTTTCTCATGCTTCAATTGAATTTCTAATTTGTCTATCAAAACTTGCAATTTATTAATCCTTACCATGGCTTGCAATAAGTCTGAGTAAATGATGTCACTGGTTTGTTTGTGCAGTTGTATCTTATCCGGAGTACTGATTTTGTCCAGCCGGATCTCCATTTCAGACATCTTCTTGTCGTTTACTATAGCCATCTTAAATGTATTTCTCTCAGCATCTCTAGCAGAAACTAGAGAGGTTTTTGAAATGCATAAACTTCTCACTCTCGGGAGCAAATTTCTTGTCTCCTCTAGAGACTGTTTCCTCTTCTCTGTATAGCTGGCTTTGAGCTCTTCCTTCGACTTAAATACCGGGCTTGATTCTGAACCGTCTACATCACCCTCTACATTTTTAAAAGATAATTGATTTACTTGTACGGTTATCATGGGAATTAGGGCAACCTTTTTAAAACCATCAGAAACTTCCTCATTTACCATTTCACCACCTTCAAGCAGCTTTGCCTTTTTATGGGACCCCTCTTCGTCTACTTCCATACTCTCAATCTCAGAGAGACTTCTCTTGACCATAATGTTAGTATTTTCTTATACTGTAATGGGTGCAATATGTGGATCTTCCTCGAACTGTAACAGGTTGGCTGTTTCAGCCAAATTTTCAACAGACTGGTGCTCAAATGGCTTATTCTTGTTGGCTTGTTTCCTTAGAGATATAACATGATGTGGATCATAATTCACTTTTGATTCTTTTTGGAAATCCATATTCTCTAACAGTTTCTCTATGAATATTAAGGAGCCTTTACTTTTAAAAATGAAAGAGCCGACTTTAAGTGGAAATTTAATGTTTGAAGACTTCTTGAAAGCCCCAAAATGCTCTTCTTCAGATAACAACCTCTGACTCATAAACTCAAGTGTGAAAATCCTCGGGGTTAAAAATGCAGGTAACCTGTAAGGCTGACCAGTAAACCCATATATTCTTAACACAGTGTAATCCCTGTACAGAAACCAGTCTCCAACCCGATCTTCGGGTGAAGACTGCATTAAACACTTCATTTCATCCAGAACACGGGGAAAATCCTCATCAAATAACATTTTGTACATTTCTGACATGATCGAATTAGCAAATTCGAACATGTTGATTTGCTTGGGCAAATCAGAAGAGCACAGAGTACTTAAAAATTTCAACTCGGTGACATTGGAGCACAACAGAATGTTGAGCAAGTAGGTTTGAAACCTAAAGAAACGAACTTTTGGGAACTCAGTTAATTGCAGATGGATTATTTCAGCGAGATACTCATCAAAATTAAACACAGGAATTGACTGGGACTCAGGGCTTAAGGAACTTATTCTTAATAAAAAACCAAGGATGACATCGCCTACACGACAATCATCACTCAGACCTAATACTTGACAGACCAGGGACACGACCATTTGGACTTCATTTTTGAAAATGTGCACAGGGTAGGGCAGGAAAAAACCATCAAGGGATTGACCTTCTTTTAAAATATTAGACAGGAAATGACAGCGATTCTCAGTTTCACAATTCTTATAAAAATCAGCAAGGACCGACTCATTTATCGACTCACGATGAACAGGGTAATTTTCAGGCAAACTGAGATTTTCTCTAATGACTGTGGCATCAATTTTACAAAGTATTCTGGACGCAGACCGACTCACAATTATTCTCTGGGAGGGAGAATAGTTTACAGCGCACCACTCCGCAAATTCCGGGAAAGGGAGGGTTTGCTCAAGAGCGAAGTAATACAGGAAAGACTTACAGACATTTAATACATCATTCCCCTGTGAGTTATAATACCACAATTTCTCCTTACTGACCGACACGCTCCCTATGGATAGGAAGGGGTCGCACACGCTCCTATCTCTGTCCACTAAAAACTCTTCTCTGTCGTCTACAACCTGACCAGACACTTGAATTTCTTTCCCCTGGTCCATTACTTAATTTACAAAGATAATTTGGACGGAGGTGCTGCAGGGTTTAAGCCTTACCTGGTCGACTGTAGAGGCGCGTGCCCGAACTGACAAATGGAAGCTGCTGAATCGGCCGGTCCTTTTCACCCTTCCCGAACAAATAAAATAATAATGATAGAAGTCAACCTTGCTTTTATAGGCCCCCACCGGCTTTCCGTAAACCACTTTCGTCTCCGGAGCCTACCACAATTCGCCACGTGGACACAATTTATTTTCTGCAACCACCATCTATTCCTATCCGCCGCGCACTTCCATTCTCCGGATTCATTCAAGACCATCGATCCGATTCTTCTTTAATTTCTAGCCCTTGGATCGCGTGCCACGTACTTCTTTCCACCAGGCGTCTTGGTAATAAACAACGTGCAAGTCTCCACCCCGGAAACATCTCCAACCGTTGATGAAAAGGCCTCTCATTACTCCGCCGTCAGATCGGGAAGGAGATGTTCGATTCCGCTGGGTTTCCCGACCTTATCCTTCGTGCAACTTCATGTTCCGGAATCGCCCACAGCCGTAGATGCGACCAACCTTTATTTGTGAGCCGTTGGATTAGGTGGCACCTATCAAATTCCCCTGGGCTCCGTCATTTTAACCACCGCGCAGGTTTGGGTTCCAGAATCGTCAACCGCCGTTGATCCGCTTCACCCTTTAATCCTCAACCGTCAGATCAATGGCTACCTACTCATTCTACTGGGCGCTTTGGGTTTATCTGCCGTGCAAGTTTTGGCTCCGGAATCAATCCCGACCATGGATGTGATCTGACTTTACCTCTCCACCGTTGGATCAAGTATTATGTACTCGATTCCGCCAGTCTCTATCTCTTTAACCAACATGCGATTTCATAAGGCGGATCAAATATGGACCGTGGATCTGCCCGAGCCAGATTGATAGCCGTTGATCTGTGCCCCTGATAAACGCCCGGGCATTCCTTATCTTCCTCGCATTTCTGAGAGTGCGGAGACAATCATAGCCATTGATTTCGATCCTTTCAACTCGTACCATCAGATCCTTGATAACGGGATCACTTCTTTGGGGTATCATCGTACTCTTACAATACATCTTTTAACCAAGGTTCGACAAGCAACCTATCATTCCTTCTTCATCATGATTTTTCATCCCCTTGATAAATAATGGTGTTAACACCCTCTTTAATTCGAAAGTTTATATTTACAATTGGCAAGTTCATCTCTGAACTTAGTGAATTTTGTTCTACCAAGTGGCTTGGTAAAAATATCTGAAGTTTGATCTTCAGATGGACAGAATTGAGGCTTGATGATGTCTTTGACAACGAGAGATCCGATGAAGTGATATTTGGTGTCAACATGCTTTGTCTTTGAATGAAAAACTGAATTCTTGGCCATCTTTATTGTTGACTGATTATCAATTAATAAAGTTGTTGCTGACTTTTGTGTTACACCAAGATCCTATAATATCTAGCGTATCCAAACAGTCTCACATGATGCTTCCCAAGATGATATGTACTCAGCTTTTGCTAAAGAATTGGCAACTGTAGGCTGCTTTTTACAACTCCATGAAATTGTTGTTGAACCCAAATTCATTAAGTATCAAGAAGTGGATGTACGATTATCAATGTATCCTGCAAAATATGCATCTGAATATCCAACAAGTGTAAAGTCTTTACATTTCTTGTAAAGAAGACCAAAGTCTTTTGTTCCTTGAATATATCTTAACACCCTTTTTGCTGAATTCCAATGACTTTCCCTTGGTTCCTGCATAAACCTTGAAAGTATACTAACTGAATATGATAAATATGGGTGAGTATTTTTCAAATAAATGAGGCTTCCAATCAATTTCCTATACTTTGTACCATCTACCAAATCTTCCCCTGTAAATTTTGACAGTTTCAAATTCTGCTCCATAGGGGTAAGAGAAGGTTTACACTCTTTCATGCCAAATTTCTTCAATAAATTAGTGGCATACTTAGTTTGACTAAGGAAGATGTTGTTTGAACGTTGAGTGACTTCAACTCCGAGATAGTAATGAAGTGTTCCTAAATCTATCATCTTGAATCCTGCTTGAAGTTATCCTTTAACCTGTTTGATGTGATCTTCATTATTTCCAGTTATTATTAAGTCATCAACATAGAGTACAATAATCACAAAGTGTTTGTCTTGTATCCAAAAATACAAAGTATCATCAGATTCACTTCGTTGAAAACCAACTTTTCAAAGATATTCATTAATTTTTGCATACCAAGCTCGAATAGATTGTTTCAAACCATATAAATCCTTTATGAGTTTACATACTTTATGTTCTTGTACTTCAACCTCAAATCCTTGGGGTTGAGTCATGAAAACTTCTTCTAATCACCATTTAGGAAGGCACTTTTAACATCCATTCGATTTAATTTCCAACCATTATGTGCAGCCACATTTATAAATGTTCTGATTGTATTCCACTTAACTGTTGGAGGAAAAGTTTCACCATAATCAATGCCTTCTTATTGAGCAAATCCTTTAGCTACAAGTCTTGATTTATACTTATCAACTTCGTCATTTGACTTTTACTTTATTCGATAAACCCATTTGCAACCTATGGGTTTAACATTAGATGGACAATCAACTAATTTCCAACTTCCATTTTCTAGTACAGAGTTATATTCACTAAGCATAGATTTCTGCCATTCCTTTTGTTTCATTGCTTCAGAAAAACAATCAGGTTCAGTGGAAGCAAAAGATGCAACATTTGTTTCTTGTATTGAAGAACTTCTTGTTCCTATTTTGTTCACTTCATCAGGATGGACATCTTTTAGAATTTGTTTGGCCCATTTTGGTCTTTGATGTAGAGTAGATTCCGCACTTGTCTCAATCTCAACATTATTATAAAAAAGTTGATTTTGATAAATATAAACTAAGCTGCTTTCTAAATTTGAAGATTTTGGACTTCAAGTATCACTATCAGAAGAATTCTTCTCATTACCATTTGAAGGTTGTGAAATTTCGTGATTTGATGAAGGAAGAATCTCAGTTGAAACAAGATCCTTTTCAAACCATAAAGACTGAATTGGTTTGTTTTTTAACTTACCCTTATTCTTAATGTTTTTCTTTTCTAATAGATTAAGGAGATGATTTATTTCATCTGAATTTGCATTTTCTATTTCATCAAATATCACATCCCTACTCATAATAAATTTTCCATCAGAAAGCAAATGATACCCTTTCTTTTGATCATAGTAGCCAATGAAGATGCATTTGATACTTCAGAATCCAATTGAGTTCTTTTCTCCGTTGGATCTAAGGCATACCAAAAAGATACAAAAACTCGAAGATGTTTAACTTTAGGATTATATCCATACCAAGCTTCATATGGTGTAACTCCATCCAAAGAAGTTGTTGGAGACATGTCCTTAAATATACTGCAGTATGTACTGCTTCAGCCTAATATGAAGAATAAAGTCCTTTAAATTGCATCATGGATCTTGCCATTCCCATTAAAGTACGGTTCATTCTTTTAGTAACTCCATTTTGTTGTGGAGTATATGCATTAGTGAAATGTCTCTTGATCCCCCTGTCTTTACAATAATTATGAAATTCGTTGGAAGTAAACTCTCCACCATTATCCGTTCTTAGAGTTCCAATCTTCTCTTTAGTTTCTCTTTCAACCAAGTTTTAAAATTCTTTAAACTTTTCAAAAGCTTCGGATTTTGCTTTCAGAAAGTATACCCAAGTTATGCGGGTAAAATCATCAACAAAGAGTAAGAAATATTTACACCCTCCTAGAGAAGTTTCTAAAGGCCCATAAATATCACTATGAATAAGTTGCAAACATTTGTTTGCTCACCAAGATGAAGTAGGAAATGATTCTCTACATTGTTTTCCATAGATGCAAGCTTTACATCTTGCATTTATCTTTTTGAAAGTGGGCAACCCTTTCACCATTTCTTGATTTTGAAGTTGAGAGGGTCTGTCAAAATTTAAGTGTCCATATCTAGCATACCATAGTATTATAGGAGAGTTCTCTAACTCTACTATAGCTGCAAAATCATGCTTTAGAGGTATGACAGTTCCTTTCATTCTAAGAAGCTTTCCATCTTCATACCCTGTCATGACAGTTTTATAATTATGTTTGATTGAGTTAATTTTAATTAACCCATCTCTCATTGAAATTGCATGACCTGCTTGTCGTATTGTTACTAAGAATAGTAAGTTCTTCTTGAAAGTTGGAACATACCATATATTTGATAATAGCTTTTCACCAATATCAGGAAGATAAAATTTCACACAACCTTTTCCCTTAGGTGTATGTACAATGTCATCAGCTAAAAAAACTGAATTGAGCTTACATTCATTGAAAGACCAAAATAAATCTTTTCTAAAGATCATATGTTGAGTTTCCCGTGTATCTAACAACCAAGCATTTTCAAAATCAATATTAGTAGATAATAAAGCTTGTGACGGTTGGAGAGCTAAAAAAACAAACTTAAAACCACTTTCATCTTCCGGTTTCCCTTGATTACTGCCATTTGCATATTGTGCTGAATTTGAAGGTTGTTTATACTTTGGAAGTTTTTTATTCAATGTTCTACAATCAACAACAAAATGACCAACTCTATTACGTCTTCTACAAGTGATTTGACTCATATCCCTTCGTGTTTGATTATTTTGGTTTTGTGGTCTCTTTGATTGACTTCTTCTTAAGGAATATGATCCTTGTTGAAAATTTGACCCTTGGAAATTGTTGTGTCTTCCTTGACTTCGTCCTCTACCATGACCTCTAAATGAAGACTGATTACGACCTCTTTCTCTTCCTCTTGAGTTTTCTCCTTTACTAGAGCTCGTAAAGAGAACATCTTCACTAGATTGCTTTTGTTTTCCAAAAGATTTACTATGTTGAGTTAATATCTCACTAAAAGAATCAAAGGTAGCATATGTTAACTTATCAGCAATTTGTAGAGTTTCAATGAACTGTTTCTAGGATTCTGGTAATCCATTTATCAAAATTGAAATTAGAAAACTATTTTCAAGTTTACCATATCCTCCCTTAATGATATCTAGGTGAATATTTTTAACTCTATAAATGTATTCTAATACATCCTCTTTCTCTCCTATTTTTTGACTTAATAATTTCATTTGTGAGTCAATTCTCTGAGAAGCAGGTGGAGTATCAAAAAGTTTTTTAAATTGTTCCCATGCAGTCCGTGCTGAGGAAGTATTTTCAATGTGAATACATAAATGCTTAGAAACAGATAAATGAATTAAGGCAAGTGCCTTTTAATTTCGTAGTTCCCATTTCGCTAAAGCAGTAGCATGAGTAGGCTTAGTTGAAGTTGGATCTGCATCACAAATTCCTCGCCATAGCTCATTATAAATTAGATTATTTTTCATATGACGTTTCCATGACTTATAATTCCGAACTCCATCAAGTTTATCTGAGTCGGTGAAGAGATTGACGATCTTCAACATGATTGTAAGCAGCAAAGGAGAGGATGCAAATAAAAACACTAAAGGAGTGCCTTTTTAGGGGCTTGGCCTTGACCCTCTAAAAAGCCTCATAAAAAAAGAAATATGAGAGTATTTTACTGACTCTTCTCACATTCAACTTTTTAAAAGTACATATCTGCCTTATAGCTCCAAAAATTACAAAGATGTTAAACTTTCAAAATTTAACTTATCTCTCCTTTTTATGAAGTGAATAAAAATAGTTCAAAACTTTCAATTTACAAAACTCCCCACTCCCCCTTAACCTCTTATTTTTCTTAAAAATCACTTTAAGAAAAACACTTTGCTTTGAAAATGAACTAGAAGTTCACTTTTTACAATAACTAAAAGCCCCCTTTTAATAAAAAGATGAAATAAAGTTTATAAATTAATAATAATGATGAAGTCTTATTAATTTATAAAATTGAAATTGCAGGCTTATGAATCGCACGCTTATGAATTTTCAGGCTGGAAGGAGATCAAATGAGATTTGGAAGACTTAATGAGGAGATCGTTGTTGTAGATTCACTGGTGTAGATCCGTTGGAGGATGTTAGAGATTGCAGGTTCAAATTTTCATAGAGCGCAGGTTTGATCTGTGTGGATCGCAGGCTCAAAATGAAATGGATCGCAAAAATGGAGTGGATCACAGATGCCTTCTTGTTGAGGGAGTCGCCAGCAATCAGATCGCAAAGGGAGTCACTGGTGTAGATCGCTGGTCGCTGATGTTGCTCAGACCACAAGTCAAAATCCCCTGCTGATGTAAAACACAGGAGGAGAAAATCGCAGATGTAGATCGTTGGCTTGGAGATTTGGTAGATCGTTGGTATAGAGCGTTGGCTTTGACATTTGGTAGATCGCTGGTGTAGATCGTTGGTTGTTGATGGAGATCGTAGATCATTGGTTGCTGATGTGGCTCAGATCGCAGGTCAAAATCCCTGGCTGATGTAAAATGCAGGAGGAGAAAATCACAAATGTAGATCGCTGGCTTGGAGATTTGGTAGATTGCTGGTCGATTTGGTAGATCGTTGGGATTTGTAGTGGCTGATAGTTTACTAGTCGATTTGGTACATCCAATTTCTATGCAACATCTCTTCTTTCTTCATTCTCCGTTTTTCATTCTCCCCCTTTGACATCAACGGCAAAGGGATACTTTTGCAGCAATTCATTTTCTCCCCCTTGATGTGCACTGCATCAAGGAGTGATACTTTTTGTTTGTTTTTCTGGTTGCACTGTATTTGTGAACTTTTTTTAATGTTGTCTGCGCAATTGTAACCTTTTCTTTCATCTCTGCTTCTCTGGATGTAATAGCTTCTTCCACCTACTCATCGTTGGACAACTTCATGGTTTCGGCACAATCACCAGTAGCTTCCTTGACTTCCCTTTAAACCTGCTCAAATTGTTATGTGATCTGAAGTGCTTCTTCTTGTTGTGATTTAATCCTACTTGCTATTTATTGTTATGCATCTCGGATCCTACTTACTTCCAATTTATGCTATTTTTTCCTATCTTTTCGACAGTTGGTAAACAAGCAACACTATCACGCAACTTTTGTTGTACCCTTTGCACAGTCAGCAGCTTTTGGTCTGCTTCCATTAATTGCTCGTCTGCAACTAGATTTCCCTATAACTGATCACTTTCCTTGTGTAGTTGTCTGCACTTTAGCTCTGGGGCCTTAATATTACAAATTGCAAAATTTATTCTCTATAATTTGCTTTCGCGCTCTACTCTGACCTCAGGAGGGGTTTCTGGTGGTTGTCTTAATGCGAGACCCTCAATTTTAGCATGTAGGCCTTGAATGGTCACACCAATATTTAGCAATTTGTCCTCTAGAGGAGCATCCTTGTCTGCTTGAACTCCTGGAAGATCATTGCATATTTCTTCTACTACTTTCTGCAGTTTTGAATTTATTTTTTTTATCTCTTCCATCTATCTCCCTTTTCAACTTATCTTTCTTTGCAGCTACATCTTCCGCTTTCTTTTATAATTCAGATGATCATTGCATTGCACTTTCTCTTTCCAAACAAATATTTCGACATTCCTCTTGTAGTTTCTCATTTTCTTCTATACTCTTGTACCAGTCAGTTGTAACAACTTCATGTTGATATCTGATCTCCTGTGGAATAAAAATGTGCGGTAATTGCATCTCTTCAAAGGGTAAGTGTGACATGATCATTTCCACATGGTGTATCGAATCTTGCAGTTCTCGAGGAGAAATACTAAGGCTGTAGCTGAGATCTTCAAACTTTGTGAAGACTTATCTCTGACCTTTATATTGGACTGTGTCAATGTTCCATGCAAATGTTCATCTAAACGCGTTCCTTTACCATTATTTTGACCTTCCTCTTGGTTGGACATCTGCACCATTTACTTTAGGGTCACAAAATATTCTTATAGATTTAGGAGGGTTTCTTCTTGCTTCATGGGAATGTCCTCTGATTCCTCCTTCGCAGCAATTTTCTCCATTGCTTCCTCTGTAACTTCCCAGAGGACTTTCTTTTCTTCTTGGATGGCTCATCAAGTTGACTTTTCTCTGACCTTTTTAGAGTTTGTGCAGCATCAGTAGGATTATCTACACCTCCTACCTCCTTTCTTATATAAGATGGAATGTTGGATTGCCTTTGTTGTTCCTTTTCTTCTTCTTCAGTAACATAAACTCGTCGTGTTGGATCCCAATCATTTATGATCCATGAGAGATCTTCTTCAAAACAACTAAACACAGCTGCTCGCCATTGCTTGTGGGGATCCCTTATGGCTTGAATATAGGTTTGGTGCATTCCTATCTTAAACCGAGCAATTTCCCTGTAAACTTCAACCAAATGTGGATGTATATAGGGTTTTTTACTCAACAAATATCTCATTTCTTCAGTGTCAAAAAATAAGTTAATATTGTTTTCAATTTATCTCTGCTTATTACTAGTAAACCACATATTTGCGTACCTTGCTTCTAAGAATGAATTTCTGTTTTTGTGAAAAAATTGACTCCCTTATGGTTCCTTCCATCCTATGAATGCAAATCATATCAACAACCAAGTATAGTGAAAATAATTACCTTTTTCTTGCAATTCGAGGCAGTCATCTAGGAATTTATTCAGCAGAAAAGTCACCTAGTTCATCTGTCTAATTCCACTCATTGTGCTTTCGCGGTGATTATTGTAGCAAAAACTTGATGCTGGTGACTTTCCTGAAACCTCTTGCATGCTAGAATTTGAGTTGCAAACCTAATAACTTTATCTTTTATGCAAGCTACTGAAAACCCCCTGCTAGCCCTAAGGGTTCCAAACTTCTCAACCACCTTTTTTTCCAAGGGACTTATTATGAATTTTGCTCAAGAGAATACTAACATCTACTCCTTTGGAGGGTAGACCTATGATTTGTTCTATTAATTGAACATCTATAGATATGGGCTTGTCCATCCACTCGAGATAAAAGCATTTTTTTGCACATATTGACTTGTGGGGTCCTACCAAAATGTGGTACTTCGCGCAGATTTAGGATCCATGATTTCAACCTATAAACCGAGCAACCCTTCTTCACATGCACCCCTTTTGGAATATTTTACGCTGGTACATTTGTATCTTGTATCTAGGGTAGGACAATAGTTGCAACAGTAGGCTTTTAAATTGGAATGTAGTCTTAGGGAAATTTGATTGGTTTTGACGATGATGCTCCTGGTGTTTGTGCCATCTCTTCTTGTATGTTTATTGAGGGATTCTTAGCTTTACATTGTCTTCTAGGTGCCATAGCTCTGTTTTTGCTTAAGCTAAGTTCTTCAACTACTACTCTGATACTGATGTCATTGGTGAATGTTGGTGATTGTGTTTTGGACTTCGCTTACTTTTTTAATGAGAGATTTTGGTAATTGTCATAAATGCACTCAGTTTTCATGGATTTTCCTTGATTTGGTCCCATTTTTTTGAAAATAGGAGCTTTCTGATTTTTCTGGATTTGGTCCAAATTCAATTAACCTTTCCCTCAACTAATTAGTGAATCATGTCGATCGTTACAGTCACTACTTCATCCAATAATTGGTTAGAGGGAGATTGATCTCGTAAGTTTTTCATTGTCACATCTGTTCTAATGCATAGGACTTGATTTTATTTTCATCTATTTATGCACAATGAATCATATTATTGCACTTTTTTGTTGACTTCCTTCTCCATATCTTTTTTCATTTTCCTTTTTCTTGTTTTTCAGGAGTACAATTTCTTCCATGTCGAGTTGGATGAGATTCTATCTCCAGTATTTCTTGTTTCTTCTTCCAAAACTTATTGGGATTCTTTGTTTTTTCACATTTTTGAGCTTTATGGCCAAATTTATTACAAGAAAAACAAAGACCAAAAAAGGTTTTGTACTTGAGTAAATACATTTTCCATGGTAGCGCAATATTGTTGTGTTATGTCCATTGGATGCCCTTTTGATGATTCTGTATGTTTGCTTATTTTTCTTCATTTAGCGGCAATGGTTCTTCCTTTCTGTATCCTGTACCGGATTTATCAAATAATGGCCTTTGTCTGGGAAGAATTTATTCCAAGACATTTGTGCTTTTACTAAACTTTTAGTTTGTTCTTAGTTGTGTTTGAACCTTTTTAATTTCTTTATCCTTTTCAAATAATTGAGCCTTTTGTTCATCAATTGTTTTTGCTTCCTTCTTTCAAAGAAACAATCTTAATTTCTTTTGCTATTAGTTATCATACCATATTTTTCTTGGCTTCTTCCAATTGATTTTTTAAATCGTTGGTTTTTGTCTTTTCTTTCCGAAGTTGAATCTGTTGCTCATTGATTACTTTGCCAACATTATCAAATTGTCCCATAATTTCTTTTAGCTGATCTTTTAGAGACACTATTTCCTTCTATGAGCTAATAGCCCTTTATTCCTTTCTTTGTCTGGCATTGTTTCTTGATTTCTCCAAATCTTTCTTCAGAAGCGTAATTTCTTTGGACAACTATTGATTTTTTGGAGTTGATTTTCTAGCTTTTCTTCTAATGAGTCAATTCTAAGCTCTTTGTCTTGACAACTTTTATTCATTTCTTCTACATGATTCATGAAATATGTTGCCATCCTTTTTTACTCTTCTTGTTTTTCCTTCAAAGTTTGCATGATTTCAATTTCCATCCTTTTGACTACTTCTATGGTCTTTATTTGAGTTCAAGTAATATATCTTGCTTCCTTGATAGAAAGATTATCCATGCTGTCAGATTTTTAAACCTTTGATGCTTCACCAGTGAGACGATGTTTCTTTTGCGCCCATGCCTATGCAGTGATCTATCTTCCAGCTGTTAAAATGTTACTTAAGACACTTGCTCTAATACAAAGTGTTGTAATTTTTATTTGTACTGAGAGGGGGGGGGGGTGAAATAGTATATAGCGCAGAGTATACTAATTTTTACTTCAAAAAATATGCACCAAATTTTGTTTTAGTTAACACAATAAAAGACATCATTGCACAAATAATTTGTATAATAAATCTATAAATCTATATAAAATTTATGTTTACAACGAGAGACACGAATCTACAAAATGTGAGCACCAACTCACTCAGGAACCAACCTGATTGCAAGCATCAACTTGTCGATTATAGGCACCAACCTATAAGGACTTCAATCATCTTCGCAAGCACCTACTTGTTAGCTTTAGGCACCGACCCGAATGGATATCAATCCTATTGTGCAAGCTCCAACTTCTTGTTATCATGCACCAACCTTATTGAAGATTGCAATCTCCTTTTTTATTTTTCAAAGTCAATTGAATGGAATCACTGACTCCTTGTTATGTATTTTCCAACATCAACTAAATGGAAGCACCAACTCCCTTTACTGTGTTCTCAATCACCAACTGGAAGGAAGGACCAACTCGCTTTCCTTGCCCCTTTCTCCTACCATGAAATGATAAGTTATAATAGAAATGATGATCCACGTATTCTTTGATATGAGTCGTTGTCTTCTGGAATATGTGTCTCAACAATCTACAATCTATGACATCGTCTACTGCAATATTAACACTTTAGCACTTTTTCTATTTGCGATCTTCTAAAATTTGCGCTATTAAATACTCTACACTTTGTCACTTTTGTAATATTTGATTTGCATCTTTTACTTTTGCGATTGCGTCATTCACCGTATATTTTCTCCACACATCCTGGTAAAGGGCATCCTTCTAATTTGTGCACTGTCTGTTGTTCTTCTTCATTGATTTAGCACAATCAACTTTATTTTGTATAAACTTCTTCTAGATCAACGATACATTGATACCCCAAAATTAGAATCTTGCCCAATTAGAATATCATATCCACTTCATCTTCAAGCTTGCATCAATACTTCCATTTCTTGCTTATTTATACTTTTCCTGCTCAAGAGACGTGTCCACAAGTTGGAATTCCTTTCACCCAAAGATGCCCCAACTCTATTACTTCTTGGCCACGCTAACCACCTCATTCCATCTTTTGTCGGCGTAAACCTTATTGATAATTCAACCTTGTGGGGTTTTGCGCACTTATGTCCATTGACTTAGTGCTATATGTGCATATGGTGGGATTTGTGAACTTCCTAATCTTCCACACTTCTTATCTATATACTTGTTCACATTGGCTTTGCATATATAGAGAGGCACTATCTGATATTGTTGAGGCTTGCATATACTTTTATATATATTTCTTCAAACTGGATTTTTACTCAACATCATCAATTGTAACAACAAACTTCAAGAGTTTCTACTTCTTGACATTCATCGACATTTTTCTTGTTTGGTATCGAGCTTGTTTATTGTTTGACATTTGACATCATGCTTGTTTCTTGTTTGACATCAATGACAACACCGTTAAGGTGAGATCCTCATTTGATTGCAGATTGAAGGTCAGGAAGGAGCCCACAAGAAACCGACGGCTCTTAGAAGTTGCGGAAATAGACTTGCGGAAGCCTAATTTTGGAAAAAGTGGGAAGGTGGATCCTTAATCCGTAATCTGATTGTGGAAAGGACCATTGCGGCCGCATGATTGTGGAAGTAAGCTTTTTGGAAAAATTGGGTATTGCATACCCACAACCCGCAATTCACAATTGCAGAAAGGAGCTTGCAGAAAGGTTGTTGCAAAAACTATGTTGCGAAAGCAAGCTTGCAGAAAGGTTGTTGCAAAAACTACGTTGCGAAAGCAAGCTTGCAGAAAGCTGTATTGTGGAAAGATATCCCACGGGGAAAAAGTTGCGGAATCAAGAGTACAAAAGTTACAAAAGAAATATTTGGTCAGGTTGCTAAATTTGATTCGAGCATTTATGAATTCAATACCATGGCGACAGATGGTTAAATAAGTTTAGAATCCTTATCGATTGGGTTCCTTGCCTGCCATGAGTCATTTAATGGTTTCTTGATCAATTATGAAACTGAAAGTCAGGCATACAAACAGGCGCGGGGAATAAAAATTAGCAAGCATAAAACAAGGAGCAGAGAAATGTGTAATGGGCGCAAAAATGGGGAGATAACGTAGAACAGAGACAATGAAGGGAGCCAAGTTTGAATGAGCAGAAGCAGAATAAGCTCAGAGAATGTAACAGAGTTGGTAAGCATAACTATATCTAGTTTTCAACATATTGAACAAAGCTTAAATCTATGGAATAAGGGTGGTGATAGGGAAGACTGGTAGTCTTCTGTGTGTAAGTTGGAGCTTGTACAAGTCTAGTGGGTGCTAGAAAACCAAGAGAGTTGGTGCTCTCCACAAGTTGCTTCTTGTAAAACAAAGGTTGTAGCCTCACTTGAGTTGGTGCTCAAAGAAAGTTTATTTATAATAAAATATTTTTTCTCTTATGATTTTTCTCATGAATATCTGTCTCTGTCCCCATCATATGTGTGATTGATAGCAATTACTTATGTTATATATTTGTCGCATCATCATGGTTGTAAATCTTTGAACATTAATAAAGTTTTTAAAAGGGTCGAAAATGGTTTAAGCTTAGGAATAACTGATTCAACCCCCCCCACCCCCCTTCTCATTTATTCAAATAATCTCAACAATTGGTATCAGAGCAGGTTCCTTTTATTTAAAGGAAGATATGTAAGCTTAAACGTGGCAAGTCATGAAGGGACTTTTACCAACAAGGTTCCTCTGTTTGATGGAGCAAATTTTTCCTCCTGGAAGGTTAGAATGAGAACATATCTATTGTCCTTAGGTGTTGATGTTTGGGATATAGTAGACACTGCTATGTAATCCTGTTGTGCTAGCCTCCAAAGATGACAAGTTGGAATTTAGTTTTAACACAAAGGCAATGAATGCTATCCTGAGTGGTCTTGCAGAAGTTGAGTTTGTTAAGGTAATGCATCTTGAATTTGCAAAAGATATGTGGGACAAACTTATAAGCAACTATGAAGGAAATGAGAAAGTAAAAGATGCCAAATTGCAGATATATGGATTGAAATTTGAACAGTCAAAGATGAATGAGGATGGGACTATTAGTAAATATTTCTTAAGAGTAGAAGAGACCGTGAATGTTATGAAAGGTCTCGGTGAAAATATTGAGGAAGCACCCTTAGTTCAGAAAATTTTGAGATCTTTGCATGATAGATTAAATCCCAATGTTTCCGCAATAGAATAATTAAATGATCTTAAAACTCTTCCTATTGACCAAATCCTAGGAACTATGTCTGCCTATGAAATGAGGATTAGTAAAGATAAATCCACCACTAGAGAAGGATCCTTTAAAGTAGATAAGAACATTGATTCTGAAATGGATGTGATTAAAGAAAAAATTGTAAGAAGGTTGACGAAAGGATTGGGTAAATGTAAAGGCAAGATGCCCTTTAAATGTTTCAACTATGGTAACCTAGGCCATTTTGCATATAAATGTCCTCACAAGCAAAAGGGTCAGACTTCTAATGATGAAGAGAACTACACATTCAAGAAATACAATAAAGAGGCTGAACATAAAAAGAAAAGTTTGTGTGCAAATGATGTTGATTCCTCAGAAGAGATAGACAATGATTCATCTTGTGAAGATAAAGTGAATAATTTTATGCTTATGGACATAGAAGATTTTGAAAATGAATATACAAGAAGTGACGTGAATGATGAAGAAGTTATGGTTGATATGGAGGGTGAACTAATCAGTGCTCTGGAAGAGATTGACAAACTCAGACTAAAGAAGAGGAAACAAAAACAATTGATCATGTAGTATGAAAAGAATGGTAAAAAACCAAGTGAAGATCTTGCTCTGTTAAAATTAGAATTAGAAGAGGCAAAGAAAATAAAAGATATTCTAAAACAACAATTAACAAAGGAGAAAATGAGATGTGAAGCATTGGAAGAAGAAGTAGTGACAGCTATAAAAGAATTGGAGAAACTTTGAAATCTGTCAAGTATTAAAGCTTCAGAAGAATTGAACAACATTCTGAGCAAGGAAATATCTCCATTGTTAAAAATAGGTCTTGACTATGAAGAAGGTTCAAGTAGCAATCACTCAAAAAACAAGAAATCGGGTAAGTTGATTAAAATTCAAAGCAACAAACAGTTAGAATATGAACATACCTTGCAGATGAAAGAGAATGAAAATGAAACAAGCATCAGAATCGGGGATTCCAATCAGAAATATCAATCAAGATTTGCTTAGGAAGAAAGCCAATAAAAGACGAGGAAACCAATTCCAAGGAGACAACCAAGATTCAGGTACAAAGGTTTTTTCTGTGGCTATTGTTATTATTGTTCTAATCTTGGCCATAAAGTTGCAAATTGTCCATTTAAATTTATAAGTATGCAAGTAAGGATGCCAAATAACGATGAACTGCTGCAACATAGAACAAGATAGTCACTGAGTAACCAACAACTTCATACAACACGGTTTACAACTAAAAGAAGAACTCACAATAGACATACCAATCCTTTTGATCTATTGTACAATGAGCTAGAATGGTATATTTGTCATAATTATGGACACAAAGCCTTATAAAGTCACCTGAAGAATTATAGACCAGATTCAAGAATGAATTACTCAGCTGAAAATGTTAAAGTTTGGAAGAAGAAAGAAAGTAACAAGTGTGGATTAGTACTTTCTGCTGAAATGCAAAAGGACCCCTGGTATATTGACAGTGGATGCTCCAAACACATGACTAGTGATAAAAGTAAGTTTTTGTCTCTGAGTGAAAGTAAATCAGGAAATGTGACTTTTGGAAATGATGCTCTAGGGAAAATCAAGGGAAAAGGAATGGTAGGTTTGAGTAACGGAAAAGGGAAAGCTCAAGATGTGTTGTTTGTAGATGGCCTTAAACACAATATCCTTAGTGTCAGTCAGGTCTGTGATAGAGGGTGTGAAGTTGTTTTCACTTCTATAGACTGTAAAATAAAATCTGTACCCTCAGGACAATTAGTTGCAAAAGGCATAAGAACCGAAAAGAATGCATATGTTTTGAAAGAAGAAAAAGAAGAATGTCATTTAAGTAAGAATGTTGAAAGTTGGCTATGGCATAGGAGACTCGAACAGCTAAACTTCAATCACATAATCAAGCTTAGGAACAATGAAGCAGTAAAATATCTTCCAAAAATACCAAATCCATATGATTCTGTATGTAAATCTTGTCAAATGGGAAAGTTAACTCGCACGCGGTTTAAATCTAAGAATTTCACATCAACAAACAAGACTCTTCAGTTAGTGCATATGGATTTGTGTGGACCATCAAGGAAGGAAGGAATAAGAAGATAAAGATATTTTATCTTGGTCATTGATGATTACTCCAGACTCACATGGGTTGCCTTTCTAAAGGAAAAATTTGAAGCATTTGAAAAGTTCAAAGTATTTTAAGGCTCTAACTGAGAATCAGACAGGTAAAAGACTGAAGGGAGTAAGGTCTGATAGAGGAGTAGAATTTAGTTCAGAAGAATTCAAAGAGTTTTGTAATAAGCATGGAATAAAAAGAGAATATACAATCCCAGGGACTCCACAACAAAATGGAGTAGTAGAGAGATAGGACGGATCAGTTCAGTAGATGGCGAGATCAATGATGAATGAAAAAAATATTGCTCAGACATATTGCGTAGAGGCAATTCACACACCACTCCATATTCTTAACAAAGCTCATCTAAGGACAAACAACGATAATACTCTTGATGAACTGTGGTTTGGAAGACCTGCCTCTATTAAACATTTTAAAGTCTTTGGAAGTAAATGCTATATTAAAAATAATGATGAACATCTTGGAAAATATGATGATAGGGACGATGAAGGTATTTTCCTCGGATATGCCACAAACAGTAAAGGATACAGATGCTATAATAAAAGGTTGCATAAATTGGTTGACTGTATTGACATTAAAATAGATGAAGGAATTCATGTGAATGATAGTCAGATAAGCAGTTTTGAATCAAGTACAGAGGATACAATGGATGTCAAGTCAACATTTCTCAATGGAGATCTAGAAGAAGAAGTTTATATGGAGAAACTTGAAGGATTCCAATTGACAGACAATCTTGACCATGTATGCAAACTTAAGAAGGAACTATATGGATTGAAACAAGTGCCAAGAGCCTGGTATTATAGACTGAATAAATATCTACAGGACAAAGGATTCAAGAAAGGTATTGTTGACAGTAATTTGTACATCAAATCTGAAGGTGATGATTTATTAGCTGTTTTGGTTTATGTGGATAACATTATTTTTGGTTGTACTAATTATTCTTCAGTTCAATGGTTTGCTAATGCCATACATCTTGAGTTCGAGATGTCAATGACAGGAGAATTGTCATTCTTCCTTAGTCTCCACATTATTCAGAGTTCTGAAGGATTATTTCTCTCTAAAGTATTTGAAGGATATGTTGAAGAGATTTCAGATGGAAGATTCTTCATCTGTTAGTACACCTATGGTTGTTGGTTGTAAGATTAGAAAGGATGATCCCTCACCTGAGGTTGATCAAAGAACATATCGATCGATGATAGGTAGTATTTTGTACATCAAAACATCTCATTCTGATATAATGCAAGTTGTTGGAATGGTAGGTAGATTTCAGTCTGGTCCTAAGAAAAGTCATTTGGTGGTTGTTAAGAGGATATTCAAATATTTGAAGGGCACAATGAATTTTGGTCTCTAGTATCCTAGAAATCAGAATCTTCAGTTAACCGCATATTTAGATGTTGACTGGGCAAATTGTTTGGATGAAAGAAAGAGCACAAGTGGAGGTGCATTCTTCTTGGGTGATTCTTTAGTTGCATGGCTGAGTAAGAAGCGAGGCTCGATATCTTTATATACTAAAGAAGTTGAATACATTGTTGCTGCCACCTGCTGTACACAAGTACTCTGGATGATCCAGACACTGGAAGATTTGGAGGTAAAATATGTTGATCCCATTCCTCTTCATTGTGATAATAATAGCGCCATTAGTGTTTCCAAGAATCCAGTCCTTCATTCCAGGACTAAGCACATACAAATTAAAGATCACTTCTTAAGGGAGAAGGTCACTTCTTAAGGGAGAAGGTCACAAACATAGTGGTTCAATTGAATTTCATTCCTTCTACAGAACAGATTGTTGATATTTTTACTAAACCTTTACCAAAGACACAGTTTGAGTACCTACGCCAGAAGTTGGGTATCGTATCTTATTCCAAATAAATTGTTCACTTTGATAGGGGGAGTTGTGTTATAAAGTATTATTTGACATTGATGTCAAAGGGGGAGAAGTTTTTGTTGCTACAAATGATAAGTAGTTGGTAATTACAAGTGCAGCATGCCATTATGACAGGTACTGCGATCATATGGAAACATATCGGATTATGATGTTGTTGTCATTGATGGAAACACATAAGTTCCAAGCATATGATCCAACAAAAAGGAGGATAAATAAGCAGGGAATCAGAGTGTAATAAGCCTCTCCGCCCATGCCTGCAAGCAAACTTGTTCCCTTGAGGAAGCAAGCTATGACTTCGCTTGGATGAATACCTTCAATATTGAAAATCAAGAGGTTGAGACATGATGTCCATTCAATTCATTCAACAAAGATTGAACGATGCAGATAGTACATTCAATTCATTCGATAAAGATTGGATGATTCCAGATTAAAGGAGGAAATATGGATCGACGGTAGGAAAGGATTCAGGAAGTAAACGTATACGGGAGATAAGCGATCCGCAAAATAAAAGTGAAGATCCGCACCGTTAAGGTGATATCTGCATTTGATCGCAGATAGAAGGTTAGGAAGGAGCCCGCAAGAAATCGATGACTCTCAGAAGTTGCGGAAATAGACTTGCGGAAGGAAAATTGCGGAAGCCCAATTTTGGGAAAAGTGGGAAGGTGGATCTGCAATCCGATTGTGGAAAGGACCATTGCAGCCACATGATTGCGGAAGTCAGCTTTTGGGAAAACTGGATATTGCATACCTGCAACCCGCAATCCACAATTACAGAAAGGAGCTTGTGAAAAGGTTGTTGCAGAAACTCAAGTTGCAGAAGCAAGCTTGTGGAAAGTTGTATTGTGGAAAGATAACCTGCGGGACATAAGTTACGGAATCAAGAGTACAAAATTTATAGAGGAAATATTTGGTCACGTTGCTAAATTCGATTCGAGCAGTTATGAATTCAAGAACCTGGCGACAAATGGTTAAAGAAGCTTAGAATGCTTATCGATTGGGTTCCTTGCTTGCGTAGGAAATAAAAATTAGCAAGCATAAAACACGAAGTACACAAATGTGTAATGAGCGCGAAAATGGGGAGACAATGTAGAACAAAGACAATGAAGGGAGCCAAGTTTGAATGAGAAGAAGCAAAAGAAGATAAGAGAATGTAACAGAGTTGGTAAGCATAGCTATATTTGGTTTTCAACATATTGTATTGAACAAAGTTTAAATTTATGGAATAAGGGTGGTAAGGTGGTGTTAGGGAAGACTGGCAGTCTTCTGTGTGCAAGTTGGAGCTTGTACAAGTCTAGTGGGTGCTAGAAAACTAGGAGAGTTGGTGCTCTCCACAAGTTGTTTCTTGTAAAATAGAGGTTGTAGCCTCACTTGAGTTGGTGCTCAAATAAAGTTTATTTATAATAAAATAATTTTTCTCTTATGAGTTTTCTCATGAATATCTATCTTTGTCCCCATCATATGTGTGATTGATAACAATTGCTTCTGTTATATATTTGTTGCATTATCATGGCTGCAAATATGTGAACAGTAATAAAGTTTTTAAAACGATCGAAAATTGTTTAATCTTAGGAATAACTGATTCAACCCCCCCATTCTCAGTTATTCAAATAATCTCAACAAAGAGGTATTTTGAAAGGCCTCGGTGGTGGAGTCTATGCCATAGTCAAGAGGAGACAAATTTTCACTTGATCATGAGTTGTCCCTATACGCAACAGGTCTGGTTGTGGTAACAAGTTTTATTGGTTCATAGTGTAGGGATTCCATTAAAGAGGGATTGAAGAAGGGGCGTGATTATGAAAATTCCAAAAATTATAGAGCATTTCCGCTTATTGTGGCATGGGGCATATGATTGGCCAAGAATTCAATAATCTTTGATGGAAAAATGGTACATCCATTGGTTGTAGCAATACATGGAATAAATACAATGATCTCTTTTAAGTAAGAAAGGAATGTAGAAACTCCATGGGTGATAAAGGAGAAGATTATTGACAAGAGTAGGGCATGGGCCTATTTCGATGGAGTCTTTAAATGATAACCTCAAGTAGGTGGTGCTGGAGGAATTTTACATATTCCAGAGACTCATTATGTCAATTTCAATGAAAAAATCGTCAAGGATCTAACAATGTCTCAAAGTTGTGGGGCTTAAGGCTAATTCTTACATTGATAGTTGAATATGGTAAAGCTTCTCTATAGGTATTTAGGGACCTGATCTTAGTGATTAAGTAGATAAAGGGGGAATATATTACGAGGAACTAGCATATGCAAACCTCTTCTAGATTGTTCTTGTAAATTCATTCAATCACATTTTCGAAGAAAGGAACTAGGAAGCAAATGATTTGGCTAAGGAAGGCCTTCATCTCCCTTGGGGAGTCTAGATCTTATTAGAGATTAAGGATGGAGTGAGCAATGAATTTCAATGTGAGTATTTTATTTAGTTTTAAAATGTGTTTTTAGATCCTTTATGCTACTTTCTTAGATACACCATTGTCTTTTACTTATATAACATCTTTTAGAGATATAATTTTTGAATGTTTTTTTGGGACCTGTAAAATGTTAAGCTATGTAGACATGATATATGGTGTATTCATGGTTGTATCCTACATCAGTGTTGAAATTTGATGTTCATCCTTGCCTGTAAAATAAAAGGTTCATGATCTAATATTTGTATTACCTGCCGATTTATGCTCATGTAAATCAATAGCCAAATCATTTTAGTTTCACAAATTTTTTTTTTAATATATTCATAATTGTTTGGAAATAGGTATATTCATAAACATAGTCAACGAAGAACTCTCATCTCATATCATATCATAGATAATTAGATTTATGTATCCCCTCTCGTAGTACATCGAAAAAATACCTTATGAGTCGACCATGTTGATAAGATTTGAGGGAAATGAACAATTTTACAAAAACATATACTATAGACTCCACTCCTTTTAGGGGTATTGGATCTCCATAGCATTACAAAGATTCACATATAGAAATTCCTCCTTTGAGATATTACCAGGTTACCGTGAGAGAGGCTACTTTGATAGTTCGTCTGCTATTGAATTCAATTCCCTGTATAAATGCCTAAAGGGTATTTGCTCAAATGCATTCATTTATTTCCTAACTGCTTCCAACAGATGTGTTATCCCAACAATTTGCACAAATGTATTCTTAAATGGCCCAATCTATTACGATATTTGAGTCACCTAACACTTGCAGTTTCTTAATTATGTTAAGAATGGCTGCTAAGACCCAAAGAGCAATGATTTCTTACTTCGAGTTGGTGGCTCTACCAAAATAAAATTTGAATGGAAAGCTTTACTTGAGATTAAAGATAGTACTGCCACCAACTAATAATATTTATAAAATGAATATTGTTTGAGATACATTGAAGGTATTTTTAATTAAAAATGCAATAGTAAGATAACATAGTCAAATAAAAAGTACCAAATTCCGAGAAAAAATTCAATTACCTTGATAACTACAATTNGGGGGGGGGGGGGGGGGCGCAGAACAAGTGGTAAAGTGGAATTGTTGAAATTGGTTGTAAATGGAAGGTCTCATGTTCAAATCCCCCCCCAAATTTACCCGTGCGCCATGGTTCGGGCCCTATGGATGCACCTAGGGTTATAGTGGTAGTGAGATTGGATCCCTGGACCCCATGTCACGCGAGTACCAGCCCGTCCCCAGTTGTCGATTCCCCTAGTTACAAAAAAAAATATAAGAACCGATGGGCCTTCACCCAAATACAAATATTCCGAGATATACAACTCCATGATTACAAATCTTCTCATTTCAAAATTAAAGAATAGGATGCATCATGCTAGGACAGTCATTCAAGCTTAGCATTTCGGGAGGAAGAAGGCAGCCCTGATTCGAAAAAGATGGGGTTATTTTGTTTAATTATCTAAAATTAAATAAAACTCATAAACAAAGTATTTTGTTTGATTAGCTAAATTTAAAAAAATATCTCAAATATAAACAAGGAAATAAGGTTATTTTGCTACTAAACTAAATCATAAATTACTACATTCAATCCTATTGTTTAATCAAAATGGTTTGTTTAACTTAATTGTCCATGTGAATAGTGTAAACATATATGGATATGACTGTTAACATCGACAAAACAAAGGTTATGATAATCAAATCCCAAAATATAAATTATGATAACTTCATATATGATAACAACAACTAGGAGGAAGTTACTTCATATAAATATCTTAGAATAGATCTTCATCACAAGCTTAACTGAAAATATAGCATTAAGAAAATGACTAATGGAGGTTGAAAAGTTTATTATGGACTTGAAAATAGTCGTAAATCAACATACATCTAGCTTTGAGATAGGAAGAAACTCATTTTTGAGACTCTCATCATTCATGTTAACTTATATGGTTGTGAGGTTTGGGGTTGCAACATCTCTATAAAATAATGGGGAGGATATAGCAAATCTCAAAGTGATTTAAACATATAATCTCAAAATTAAGGGTAATACACCCATCCTATCCTCCTCATAGAGTAATTCTCTCCCTAGTTGAGAGCATGGCTATGATTAGGTACCTAAGGTACAAGAACAAGATAAACAACATGGGAGACAAAAGGCTTCCTAAGATTGCTTCATACTCTAGTCAACACCACTTGCGACTTAAGTGAGATTGACATAAAGATGCCAAGTCTTGGTCAAATCATTTGGGAGTCGAATAAGAGGTCACTATATAGAATAATGATAATATTAAAAGTATTATTACATCTAAATTTAAGGAGAATACGTGGTGTGGTAAAGAGTTAGTGGATAAGAGAAAATTAAAATATTATAAGAAAGTCATTAACCCTAATCTAAAAGATCAAAAGTATCTCTTTGTTTTAACTAGTGTAAAGAAGAAAATCAACATTGCTAAAATAAGAAAAAACTCTCGTAAGCTCCATAATGAAACAAAGTGCTATAAAATTTCTAAAACGCCATGGGATGAAAGAATATGTCCTCTTTGTGACACAAAGAGGGTTGAAGATGAAAATCATTTTCTCATAGAATGTCCCACATACACCCATAGAGTGCAATTTCAAAATATTTGCTACAATATCAACCTTCCTAACCTTTTCACTCAACACTACTATACCGAAACAACTTTCCTATACGTGTTGGGGGTTGAGTGTTGGAGTTTCATCTTTGTCTATTTAGCTCTGTTAGCTAGGGTTTTCCCTTACCATCCATGGAGGTATTTTTTGCAGGTGGTTACTATTTTCTCATGGTATTTGAACCTATTCCAACATCTTTAGTGGTTATAGAGTTATCCTTGGTTTCCAATTAGCTACTTGGTGGTTTTTTCCCTAGAGAATAACCGGTATGTGATGTCCTCTACAAATTAATTCCTGATTTGTTTGTCTTGTCTGTTATTCAAGGTGAGTCCATATTGAATCATTTGACGTTTCCTTCATTATGACTTAATATTTTGTTTTATTCATCCTTTGTTTATTATGGAGTTATCTAGTGGACATGACGTAAAGAGGATATCTAGGGCAAATAAAAGTGGGTCCTCCATCAAACTCTTTGGCCATCTGTCCTTTGTTCCTCTCGAAGCGACGTCTTCTTAACTTCCTTTGTTAAAATACTTTTGGGGTATATCACAATATTTTTCTTGTGCAAATAAAAAGGGATCTGGTTTTTATGGGGAATGCAATAAGCCAACTAGACACTAGGATGTTCGAGAGAAAGGACAATCTTCCCGTTGAAAGAAGATTAGAAGAAAACCCTCAGAGTTTTTCCTAGCTCTAGGTGAGGATTTTTCTCTGAATGTTGTACCTTTGATGATGTGTTCAGTTTTGGTAGGTTGTTTTGTGGGATGAAGGATGAGCTTGTCTACCTTCAAATTTTGGAGTAAAGCGACCTGGTTTGATCGCCTTGGATATCCACCAATGGTTTACTCTTGGCTTAGGGATGGATCAAGGTGGTCCTTGGGAGTTCGAATGATGATGCAAAACTTCTAATTGGGGTTTGGTACTAGGAATCTTCCCTTTTAAAGCTCCAAAGGTAGACACCTTTCTTTGATTCCAAATGGACAAAGTCATTTATATAGGCTATATGGGATAAACTCCTTGGTCTTCCTCCAAAAATTTGGACACCAAAAATATTAATAAGGATTGGTTCTTCACTTGGGTCATAGACATCAACCGATATGAATTTTTAGGGAAACGAGTAATATGACCCTTGCGCGAATATTGGTAGAGGTAGATTTAAGGGAGGGTTTGATGGTGGAGTTTAACATTTCTGTTGGCAGTCATTTAGTCACTCAGAAGCTTGACCACACTAAAATTTTATTTAGGTGTAATCGTTGTCACTCTCTTGAACATTTAGTTTAGGTCTGTCAAACTCCTATCTGGAGGGTTTTTTGGAAAAGGAAACTAGGCTTAATATCCTCTCGAGATATGGACAAAGGTCAAACTCAACAACCCTCTGGCAAGGCTAAAGGCCCGAGTTTTCACCACCAGTTGGTGATGACATTCCGAAGGGTAAGCAGGTTGACATCTGTTCTTTTATATCTCCAAATGATAAGTATAGGGAGTCTTATCAGTGCTTTTGCAGTCCAACAGGTGAAAACAGAGGTTCTACCGGTTTAGGGAAGCCATGGTAGAGAGCACACAAGAGAATGTATCTTGCGGCACTGGTGTGTGAAGTAAGTGCAATAATTGTAAGACAAAACTAGTAAAGTGCAAACTAATCTATGAAAATAGGAACATAAAGTAAAGTGCAATGCATATAAGCAGGAAATGGAAAAAACTAGAGTGCAAATATTGAGCTGTAATTGTAAACAATAACTGTAAGTAGTAAATAGTAAGAGTAAAAACAAGAAATTAACATTGAAATTTTCCTTTTCAACACACACAAGAAGCACGTGAAATAATATTTTCTCTTTTACTAAAATGTTTTGGCTTATACATGGAATGAGAGTACCTCATGAAACAGGGGCCCTTGCAGCTAGGTCAAGTATAGCTCTCTTGGTTCCAAGCAGTTTGATGTCTCCCACACTTTGTCACAAAGATGTTGAAGTTCTACCAGTGTGAAATGAGAGTGATAACAAAGGGTTAATGTCTTAAATGGAATTCTGATAAAGTAATGGTGCTTAAGGGGGAGATGTCATGAATGGGAAATTTCATATCACATAAATAGGAAAATACTTAAGGTTTGGGGTTTCCAAACCGGGGTGGTTTTTCCACTTACCACTAGTCATTTTTAAATTTGAGTGGGGCTTTCTTTTAATGTGGAATCTGTTTTGTATTAACAGATTTCCCCCTGATGTGTGAGGTTAGGAGCTCATTGTATGACCAATATACATCATAGGACTTACTTTTCTAAAGCATGAATGTGACAGTAGTGTGGAGAACTGAGGACTACACTATAGGGGAGAGTGAACTCATTGTTGGGGATGCAAGGGCGGAATTTGTAGATACAACACTCAATTTTTTTGGTGGAATAAATCCACTTTCCATAATGCATCAATTTTTTTGGGTGTTTTGGTATATGAAGGTTCACCATGTTGATTTTTGGTGTGGATACTAATGATGTGGAAATGGTAAGTGGGATACGATGTATGAATGAATGTTTTGTATTAACAGATTCCCCCCTGATGTGTGAGGTTAGGAGCTCATTGTATGACCAATATACATCATAGGACTTACTTTTCTAAAGCATGAATGTGACAGTAGTGTGGAGAACTGAGGACTACACTATAGGGGAGAGTGAACTCATTGTTGGGGATGCAAGGGCGGAATTTGTAGATACAACACTCAAAATAGAGGAGGTGCATATAATCACAAATATATGGATGATGCAGGTATACCCATGCTCGTATCAAAGTATCAATATACATAATATGGTGCCAACCCCAAAGGTGTGATGTTCAATCCATAGATAACTGCTATATACAACAAAGGTGTCCAATGAGGACTCATATTTAAATTGTAATCATGGTCCAACCATGGCTGATAGGAAGAACTAGGAGTAGAAACAACGGCCTACAACTAAACCTGGATATACTAGGAACCATGAAGGGCTTTCAAACGTTGTCTCCAACGTAGCTTGAATATCGTAAGGAACATAACAATAGAGTTGTTCCGAAGTGACTTGCCAATGTGCTAGAGTTAAGGGACATCCATGGTCTTCAAATAACTGACGAAGGAACCAAACCATGTATGTGTTAAATTATTGAACCATTGATGTACATGAAAATGAGAGCAATTGAGACGCAAATTGCGGAGAGGAATATCAACAACAATGTACACTAAACAAGACAAATTTGGGACAAATATGATAAGAATTGATCAGTAAATTACAACATTAATCTCCATTAATTCAACAGTAATACAACAATGTTACAATAAGGAGAATTCGAATCATGTGGATAAGATTCAAATCTACTCACTGAATAGCTAACTATGAGTGTCTAAATCACTGCATGGGAGACACTAGTCTAACTCCTGATGTCTAAATCAGTACGACAACCAGTTAAAATAGTTAAACAAGTTAAATTGATGAGGTAGGTGAAAAAATGCACTACTTCCCCATGCAACCATGCAAAACTGGCAATAGACTAACTGAGAGTGATGTAACTGAAATTAAATGGAAAGTAACTCATCATAATTGTTTACCAACCATGACCAACTGATGGAGGCTGTTGGTGGCACTCATAGTGGCTCCTATAATATAGGGATTGGTCCCAGAGGCACATAAAATCATGCATGAACATGCAGTAAGTGGAAGTTAACCTATGTATGTGTTCCCTACACTCTAGTACAACAATAATGTCCCCCTAAGCTAGGAAAATTGATCAAATAGACTATATGTGGACAAGGGAGGATTATATAATCCCACCCCCCCCCCCCCCCCCGCCCCTCCTAATCCTAACTTGGACAACTTGGGCCCTAGCAACTAGGACAAAAGTCACCCATACAATCTAAAAGAAATAAAAGCTGCTTAATAAACTAAGGGAAATGGGGAAAACCTCATGGTAAAAACCTCCACTCAAAATAAGTAGGAATCAAGAAATTTTGTTGCAATATGCAACTCTTTGGAGCAGCCATGCAGAATCATGGTTATTCTGTGCATCAACATCCTGGGATTGTGCATGAGAACCTCTCCAAACTAAATGTTTATGTCTAGAGGAATTTTCCTCTTTGGAAGATGCTCATCTACATTTGTTGATGAACATTTGAAACCAAGCACAAGTCCCTATCGTCGGGAGATTCCCGGAGGTGCGATGACTATACCATGCAGTTGTACCGATACTCCAACGCGCCCCCTCCAGCGTATCTCGGGGAATTTAACCTGAGACCTATGCTCTGATACCATGTTAAATTATTGAACCATTGATCTACAAGCAAATGAGAGCAATTGAGAGGTGAATTGTGCAATGGAATATCAAGAACAATGTACACTAAACAAGACAAATTTGAGACAAATCTGATAAGAATTGATGAGTAAATTACAACATTAATCTTCGTTAATTAAACAGTAATACAACAATGTTACAATAAGGAGAATTTGAATCATGTGGATAATATTCAAATCTACAAACTGAATAGCTAACTAGGAGTGTCTAAATCATTGCATGGGAGCCACTGGTCTAACTCCTGATGTCTAAATCAGTTCGATGGTTAGTTAAACTAGTTAAACCAATTAAACTGATGAGGTGGGTGGAAAAAGGCACCACTTCCCCATGCAACCATGCAAAATTGGCGCTAGACTAACTGAGAGTGATCTAACTGAATGTAATTGGAGACTAACTCAACATAACTAATTACCAACCATGACCAACTGATGGAGGTTGCTGGTGTCACTCAAAGTGGCTCCTATATCGTAGGGATTGGTCCTAGAGGCACATAAACTCATGCATGAACATGTAGTAAGTGGCAGTTAACCTCTATATGTGTTCCCCACACTCTAGTGCAGTAATAATGCCCCCTTAAGCTAAGCAAAGTGATCAAATAGACTATATGTGGACAAGGGAGGATTGTATAACGGTGCGATGATGTAGCTGATGTCAAGCACGCGAGAGACAACCATCTTAAAGGGAAATAAGGAATCCCATCAAATGTTCCATAGGAATTCACTAATGATGGCGATGAGGCCAAGGTACATGGACCTCTGGGTCTATCCTTTGGAATAGATGTGTTGGCATCGACAGAGGGATACTTGCAACTCCCAAGGAAATAATGGTTCCTTGACAGGAGCGCGAGGTATACAACCATAGAGTGACTGGAACAAGATTTTGGACTGAAACAATGAAGGTGGGTACAAGGGTGAATGAGTAATGGGACTCGAAATTCTTTTGTTTAGAGTATGACAACAGGGATGATATGGCAGCATATGAAACTGATCTCGGGGAAAGGCGATCGTATCTTGGTGGGGGAACTGCATTGGGTATGACTGCAATGGGATGACCTTAAACAGGAAAATATTTATCATGGAAAAAAGGATCCAACAGGACTCATTGTAGAATACTTTGAACAAAGGTGATCGGGAATGTTTCTACAATGTGGGACTATATGTGAGATGTATGGGTCTTGAGAAGCATTGTGTTACGCTTCTTCATGGTTTTAGGAACTCCAAGAAGGGATAAAATTATTCTCAATATGGTATTGTCTTGTAGATTTCTGGGCGAGCCTGAGATAGTGAGTGCTCATTGGTGTTTTCGTTTTTAGAGAGTCTGAAAACAAGAAGAAGACTCCATGAGTGGTCTCTTTCACAATATTAGTTCTTGAATCTTTAAAAAGCATAAAAGCGCGCAACAAAGAACTGTTCTAGTCAAAAGGGACTAGAGTATTCCTTTTTCATAAATAGTCGATTTGTTCTGAAAAAGGAGTAAACATATACCATATGGACATTCTTTCACGATCTTTAACGGGTCAAAAAGAAAAAAGAACACTCAATAATTTTTTCATTGTTTAAGGAGTAAGAAAAGATCTTAATAAAAACTCCATGCTAGGAGTCCGAGGGAATAGGCCAATAAGTGACAATATGAAGAAATGCACTCTACTCCAACTTAGTATGCCCTAAGGGGATTCTTACAGCATGGGTTCCAAATGCAAGTGGTTCTAAAAAACGGTCACCCATGTAAAGGAAGGCTCTACTGCCAAGTAAAAGAAAATGCAAGGATGGTTGGGAGGGGCCACCTACTTGGATAGAGGAGGGCCCTACAGGCTCAAGGGAACATAACAAAGCAATGCATCAACTATTATGTGGGAAAGGATGTCCTATATTCCATTTAGGGGGTCATATCTGTCGAGGCAGACGTCACCAAAAAGGAGGGGCTCCGACACAAAAACTTATATTTGTGCATCAAACAAAGATACCCAAGCGTAAAATGTGTCTAGAATATGAATATGGCATGCAAATGCAAATAGAAGGTGACTTACATGATGGTACGTAAATCAAGGAAGACCTAGAAGGTGGCCCAACAAAAGGTCAGTGATCTCGAGGAAAGGTCCTAGAAATCATGAAAAGCTCATAATACAGATTCCGAAGGTGAAAACAATGCAAAAAAGAGAGGCAATATGACATATGATATTGAGAAATGGTAGAAATCACGCTTGTGAAAAAGTGAGCAGGGTTAAGGTCCTTCCCCCATGCTTTGGGCATGGTGTTTGTGATTATGGATCATGTATGCATTGTGATGAGCTATGGGATCAATGAAATACTGAGAGGGATGTGATGTGGTGAGGTCAAAAGGAGTGATCCTGCCCCCTATTCCAAGGTCGAGGTAGTCGATCGTGCCCCCTAGTCCATAGGTGTCGATGGAGTGTGGATGCTCTCCTAAAGAGGTACTAACAAGGCATCGAGAAATTATTAGAAAGGGGTCGTACGATGAGGTGGATAGCCATGGTGGCACGCGATCTTGGTGATATGATGATGGGGTGGATGCCCCCAGTATCGTTGAAGAGGACATGAGGATGAGTAGGAAGGTATGGATTACTACCCCCATTTTGTAGGCATGTGATTTCCTCATCGGTTTGAAAGGGTCAAACATATATGTCAGAGGGACTCATTTTCGTCAACACACCCATAATGGTATGAGATGATGAGGAAGGTTCAATAGAGGATGCGATGAAATAAATGGTTCTCATCTCACTCAGGGAAGTCATTTGAGGATGAACTTCTTCGATAACTGTTACTTGGGGTTTTATGGAGAGTTTGCGCAAGTTAACCAACACAGATTGGTATTAGGGCAGATCTGGGAAATGGTGAGAGTAGTGGCCATAGATACCACAGACTGGACGAGGGTGGTTTGTGTGAGGGGACTTGTTTTTTAGTATGGAAATGTCTGGCAAGTGGACAATTGCAACCTTCTCTAGAGGATCGTCATCTAACATTTACAGATGAGTGCGTAATATGGGAAAATTAGGGTAGTTCTGGGTAGCGTGACCCGTAACATCACACAAAGCACAAGGAGGTGGAGTTCAAGCTGAGGTAGTAGCAGGTGCGCTCACAACTTTTCTTTTGTTGGCGTTTTACATGTTTCCCCCTGCCTTCTTCTTGAGAGGATGTGGGGGGTTTCTAGTATTAGCCTTCGATGTGATTGGAGAAGCTAGGGGGATTGAGGATGCGAGCAAAGGCACATTGGGAGGTGGTCGATTGGTTGCATTGGTGTCAAAATGACTTGTGGGGTTGGGGGAGGATTTGGCAGGGTAAGGTACCAAACACGATGCCCAGGGTTAAACCTAATAGGTTGAGGGTTGCCATGATTGGTGTGATCATGATGCCTAAAGTAGGGAACATGAAGGAGATCTAGTGAATGGGTTTAGCTCCCCGTTAGTTTCCTAGTAATTGATTAGGGATAGGCATCAACCTCGATTGTGGTTCCGGATGGGGTTGAGGTTGAGGTGTGAGTTTATTAGAAGAAATGGTGCACAAATATGGTATATCTGTTGCTTTCAAGGGTGGTGGTAACATTGAAAAATTGGCATCCATGGGGGCCTTACAAAAGAGGTCGATTCCTATGGAAGAAAGTGAGGGGATGTATGCACCATTAATGCAATGGTGAATCATTGGTAGGACATTCTCTCATGTGGTTGGGCCTTTGGGGTCATAGTATGTTAGCTGGTCAATTTTTACTACCTTCCCTTCATGAGGGAGCATCATGGTCCGAAATATTGTCGAAGAGGTGACTTTCATATCATACATGTAACTATGCCCAAGGAGGAGGTTATAATCAAGATGGGAATCAACCACTTCAATGTATATTAGGATAGTTTTCCTAGCCAACTTGACATGTACATTCGGGATAAGTCCCTAAGGTTGGACAACACGCCCATCATAAGCGTGCAAGGAGGTCGAGGATGGCTCTAGTTTGGGTGACCCGATATTTTGCTAGACAAAGGTAGACATGACACATGTGGATGCACCCTCGTCAATGATGCAACGGTGAATGACCAACTATCCAATTGTAATAGTTATTTGAAAATCCATCGATGGTGGCATTTGTGGCTCCTAATAATTGAGATCAAAAGCCACCAAACGTGCATCGATGGGGTATATGGTGCCTAACGCGGATAATAGGGATTTACATTGTGTGGGATAGTCCCTAAGAACTTCCATGGTAGACTTAACAGTAGGGGACTGGGCCAAGTCATCCACAATGCTATAATTAGGTGTAGCTCAAGAATTGGGATTTGTCGTGAAGAGTTGTAAAGGAAACTGTGGAGCCTTAGGGTTTGCATCCGTAGGGGTCGGGGTAACTACAAGTCTAGGTCAATGGGGTATGAGTTCCCAGGATTTAAAACGGAAGCAGTCTTGTGGGCCGAACCGTACTGATTTCTCCTAGTTTGTAGGTTGACAACGGAAGACAACACTAAAAGGTGTTGGACCGCCGAATAAGGGGGTTGACTCGAGGAAGTTACATATGTCACCATGGTTGTGTTGTGACCACCCCTTGAGATAGTAAAGGGTTTTGCAACACCATGGGAGAATGGGTCGACTGAGGTGTATTAGGTTGTGCTTGAGAGGTGACCATGGCATCACAATGGTTAGCCTCGTCCCAAAGCTGACAAGACTTGGCTAGGGGTGGGCAATGATATGTGTAGTGTCTGTGGACATTACATAAATAACACAGGTGGTTAGTCCTTAACTGTGGGTTGTTTCCTTACCTGGGTGGTTGATTAGGGTATTCGTTGGCAGGACTGGCTCTGTCGTTTCCTAGTGGATTAGGAGGTGGTCCACTCCCTTCCTAGCATTGATTGTTGCCACTGTTGCTACCTTATCTCTAATTAGGTGGCCCTTGTCAGTTATTGGGGGTTGGTGGAAATTGTGTCGGGTTCTGTTGGGCATAAAATTGCCTTTGCAGAATGGGAGGAGTCTGACGTAATGTCAGTGAGGTGGTAGCTAGTGGAGGATGCAGGTAAGGATAGTAAGGAATGGATGTGGGATGTGGTGTATATCCTTGATGGGGGTTCCCATATGTAGGTGTTGGATAAGTTGGGCCATGGACATGAGGGTCGAGGGCCAGAGGCACATAAGAGCGTGTCTCTCTAGAATGGAAGGTTGCTTGAGAGATATCACGATCGCAACCTAGGGTGGGAAAGGACACCATTGAAGGAAACATAATACTAGAGGGATTTTTGTACGTGTGAGTTTCCATGGGAGGAGTATGTGCATAGGGTGGAATTAATGAGGTGATAGAAACATTGACACCATCTACGGCATGTGATGCCCCTAGTGGGTCCTTTCGAGAGGAGTCATTGTGAGAGGAATTTGTGAAGATTGTGTAAAGGTAATCTGTATAGGCATAATTCAAGTCAAACTGTTGGGATTTAAGGATAGCCTCTTCTTCCGTTTGTGGGAATTCAAATGCGACATCCTTGGTAATGGTGGGGATCAGACACTTTAAGAACCAGTCGAGGAATATCTTATCATCTAGCTTGATTTTGCATAAACTACGTTGTCTACACCATTCATGGATGTGGTCCGTGGTATCGACGTTGTCCTCATATCTCAAAGGCAAATGGGAGAGCTACAAAAAAGTGGAGGCTAGTGATGTGAAAGTGGTGTGGGTTCCATGAGGCTGGTCGATGTACCACTTGGATGCAATGCTGGTGAAATTCCTTTGGAGGAAGCATAGTATAATGGATTCATCAACTATGGAGTTCAAAGAATGCCACGAGTGGAAGGACATGATGTGGTTTTCGGGATCTTCTCCAGCCTTCCCCTCGAATTTAGGGATATCTGAATGAAGTTTCATATGCATAGAGGGCCATGTAGGATTGTTTCTAATGAGATCATTAATAAATTGTGCTAGGTTGGGAAGATTAAGACTAGCCATGAAAACAGACCTGTAACTATAGGGGCATCACGTCAAGGTAAATTCAATGTCGGGTTCCCTAGAGGGGGGTTCCCGACTTGTGGATTCCCTACAGGAGGGTTACTCAAGGAGGGGTTTCCCATTGAGAAATATCGAGGATATGGGTTCCCCATTATGACATGTTCGGTAGTTGGATTCCTTGAGTGCAGGTTTCATGTCGGTGGGTTCCCAGAAGGGGGGTTTCCTTAGAGATGGATCTTAGAGGGTGGGTTCCCTACCGCAGTATGGTTGGAAGGTATGTTCCCCATGGGAGGGGTACTAGTGGTGGTATTCCTTGAAGGGATGTATCCATTGAGAGGCACCCCAACATTTGGGTTTCCCAACGTAGTGTGGATGGTATGAATATTCCATATAGGAGGGGTAGTACCTCCACCTAAACCTCCTCTGACTATGCCACCGACGAAGGGGTCGGGGCTGTCACTACTAGTTGGAGGGATGTGAATAGCCATGCAATTATGTGTGGGTAAGGGATTTGAGTGATAAGGAGCGGTCTCAAATGCACCTCTATCGAAAAAGGGTGCCGATGAGAGTGAACGATGTTGGCTAAGGGTATGACAAAAATGGTCCAAAGAACCAAACTGCTACTACTACCCCCAAATCCTACATGAGTACCTTGGAGGATCAATGATGGTGAAGGGATGTAAGTGCAGAGGGGGTTATAAAATATCTCAAAACTCCATCTGTAGTCATGTGTGCAAAAGGAGATCTCTCAACACCAGTGATGCTCAGGCCAAAAACAAAATTTAAAACATTGTGTGATATCATGCCACAAAAAACGAGTAGCACAAAACTACCAAAAAACCAACAAGCAACAGTACCTAAAAACAAAAAGAGTCACTAACCTATGAGGTATGAGAGCATGCAAACACTTAACTAAATAGTTGGAATCCCTCTCAAAACGTATCCTCTGCAGGGTGATGAAATCCACAGTCACACAATACGTCCTAGAAGAGAAAAGTGGCTAAGAGATATCCCCCTACTAAGGGGAATCCTTGGTACAAGAGCCTTAGAAGAATGACAACTAGGCTATCCCGTTCATGGCACATCTTGAAAGGTAAATCCACAGCTTTAGTCCTTGAGCCGTTGCACCCCTGGTAAGGTGTCCTAGCAATGCAATGAGGACTACGAGCAGGTGTCCTTCAGAACTAAGTAGAGAGCGACATTCCACCTAGCCTTTAGGAACCAGTCTCACGATTTTCCCTCCTGAGGGAGAGTCATTTCCTACCAATGGGCTTTAACGATGTCAAAAAATATGAGGGGATTTTGGTTCCCTAAGAGACAACAACTATGTTTAAGATGTAAATGGCAAAGAGGGGATCTTTGGATTCCTACCCCCAGTTCCCTACCTAGCTACAAGATTGTTTTTGGTCCCCAAGTGGGGTTAAATGTGTGTTCAATCAGGTAAATATTTAGGCTCACTTTGATCTTAGGGAGTGAGTGGGTGCACAAGTGGTGTGAATGATCCTAATATATGCTGAAAAAGAATAAATGTTGAAAATAAATACTGAAATAAACAACTGAGACTGAAAAGAAACAATGATAACCAACCTATTGTACTACAAAGAACATTAAACAAATCCTACTAGGTGCAACAACTACTTGTAAATGGAATACTCATCTACTGCTAGAATCAAACCAAAAGTCGAACTACGCAATAAAAAACACCTAAAATGGTGAAAACAACTAAGAAAGGGTACTAAAAACTGTCACAATTGGGAGTCAAATAGTTAATTAGGAAAGGTTGGGGGTCTAAACAGAGGGTTAAAAAATCGTTGAGTCAGTCTTAAGGTACTTCTGTATGAGGAACATAAGTGTTTAGGGGAGCAAACTATGCAAAAATAGAAGTAGAGGAAAGAACAAACAATTTCGAGGTAGGGCACTCTCATAAGGGGATTAAGAGCAGTTTGGCTGCACTTAAATGGGTAAAAGGGGAAATATGGGGTGCTCTTAATAATCCAAAAGGGGGGGTCATGAACTGGTTGGAAGGAAAAATAAAAAAATAACTCAGAAAAAGGCTAAGCACGGGGTCTAAGGGTTGGATGAGGCCGGTTTTGCAGAGCATAATCTGGCTCAGGGGGCGACTAAGCTGCGACAAACTCAAAACAAGTGTAACCAATGGATCAAACAAACCAAACAAAACAAAATCATACAAGAGGTTTAAACAACTGGGTATATGTAGGGATCGACCCGGGAAGGGTTGTGAGCTCTCTTGTCAGTGCTTTCGCACTTCAACAAGTGAAAATGGAGGTTCTATTGGCTTAGAGAAGACAATGTAGACAACACACAAGAGAATGTCTCTTGCGGCATTAGCATGTGAAGTAAGTGTGGTAACTGTGAGTAAAAGCCAGTAAAATGCAAACTAGACTATGCAAATAGGAACATAAGCTAAAGTGCAATGCATATAAGCGGGAAATGGAAAAACCTAGAGTGAAAATATTGATCCATAAATGTAAATAGTAATTGTAAGTAGTAAATAGTAAGAGTAAAAACAAGAAATTAACATTGAAATTTTCCTTTTCAAGACACATAGGAAGCACACGAAATAATCTTTTCTCTTTTATTAAAAGAATTTGGTTTATACATGGAATGAGAGTACCTCATGAAATGAGGGTACCTCATGAAATGAGGGCCCTTGTAGCAAGGTCGAGTGTACTCTCCTGGTTCCAAGCAGTCTAATGTCTCCCACACCTTGTCACAAAGGTGTTGAAGTTCAACTAGGGTGAAATGAGAGTGATAGCAGAGGGTTAATGTCTTAGAGGGAATTCTGGCAGATTAACATATTCACATACCTACTTCGTGAGCTTCCAATTCAACAACATCAAACTTAGCCATTAAACATGAACATATAAATCATTAAAATAGTAAATAATAGGTCAAGAATACTTATCTACACACTGCAACTAGCATCAACATGGCAACATTCCTCCCATCCTTATACAGTGTCAAGCCAGTACTATTTGAGCAAGTCACCCCCAAGCTGGGTTCTTGGATCCATACGCTAAGGAACTCTCTCAACTTTGATCTCTAAGGATAAAAATCAAGCTCAAAACCCGAGCGACAATAAATAGAGTCTCTTCATAGGATTATTCCCCTCTCATGCAAGACAATACACAATAGCTAGGGCCTCTTGCTTAGGATTATCCCTTTCTCCCATAAGACAAGCACAGCATTTAGAGTCTCTTCATAGGATTATTCTCCTCTACTACAAGACAAAACATGATGACTTGGCCCTCTTGGTCACGATTATCCCCCTCTCCTGTAAGACATTCCCAACAACAAATTCTCTCCATAGGATTACCCCTCTCTCTTGAAAGACAAGTTGTGGTAAATATGATCTCCTTCCCCACAAACAAATCTTGGCTACCAGGTGCAAAGTTACCATTTGAATCCTCTCCCTGGAATTCGAATTGAAGGAAGAGAAACTCTCCCCACTAACCAACCAAATATCTAATGGAAGAATGAATAATGAAAAGCAATTTGAATTGCTTAAGACCAGTTTGAATTGCCTCCAAGAGACTGCCTCAAGACTACAGAGGAGCAACTCCAAATCACTGAAGGTTTTTCTATCCCACTAACAAGGAATGAATAATCCAACTAGCTACTAATAAGGAAGCATACTAAATAATTGGAGGAGGAATAATCCTTTACCTGAAAGTGGAATCAATCTTCAAAAATAATAAATTAGAGATGGAATGAATTTACATTTCACATATAACCCAAGCAGGTTGTCCATCCCATGCACGAATCAGAGTAATGAAACCAAACGCATGATGGCAAAGAATATAATTATGGGAGCACATGTGGAAGCAGTGGAAGGACAAATGGCCATCCACGAGATGGAAGAGGAAACTCAAGTATAATATGCAACTTGTTGTCAGAATGTAGAAGGATGAAAGGGATGCTTTGGTTCATTCCAACACTACTAGTTCTGAATATGGATCATGAATCAACCAGTCAAACAATCAACCAAATCATAAATATGAATGGGATTTCAAGTCCCCAAACATCCTATGGGATTGAAGACATGAGCATATGCATTCCCATGATTGCTAGCTCCATTTGGATCATTAAGAGATTCATTACAAAGCCCAACAAGTATAATAAAAACAAAGAATTTGTCTTGGATAATGTAGAGATATATGTAATTGAAACATTAAAGCAAGAACTGGAAACAAAATTCTTAAATTTGCATACTAGATATTTCAGAGAGATGGCCAAGTGTAAAGATTGTGAAGGAAAATGGGAGAATAAGGTTTTTGGTGACACCCCCGAAGACAATTCACAAGTTCAGGCAGGGTCACAAACCATGAGAGTCCGTAAAAATTGGGAAAACTCATATGGGATTGAGAAAACCAAGGATATCAAAGGAGCTCGACACACAACACAATTCCACAAGAAGGAGATAGAGGAGAAGGCAAAGCGATAAATTGTCTACATGGAAGAGGAGATTAGGATAGAAAGGGATTTCACCCTAGAGCTTTAGAGGTATGCAGATTTGGAAGGGTGGATTATAGACCCAGAGAACTCCCATAGTAGATCAACACTCTTTAACAAGACTTTGGACCTAAATTGGTCAATGAAGTCCCTCCTTGCCATAACAATAACAAAGAGAGGAGATCACTATGGGGATTTACATAGCCATATGAAAGACCTGAACACCAGAATAGGCCTACTATGTGAGGCCCCCATATCAGTTGAAAGTCATTGAAGCCAAGCAAAACCTCCTAGACAAGGCGATGGGATATAGGTTCAAGGTTTCCAAAGTGGATGAATAAAACACTGCTCTAGGCCTGTCACACCAACATAAGTCAGTCCATGCACCTTCCCAAGTTATCAATCTAGATGATGAGGAAAAAGAAACCAATGAGGAACCTACAAGGCATGCAGGAAGAACTCATGTGAACCATCTCTGACCAGCCAGATAGTTTCTTTTTTATTTTCAAAATCTATAGTTTAAAGCTGAAAATGTTTTGGATATACACTTAGGTTTCTGGTTTTAGTTAAAGACTTTGGCTTTGGCCAAACTTTTATTTGCTAAACTGATCAAGCCTAGACAACTATGAACATGCTTAAGGCTTTCTTTTTTCCCATGATGTTAAAGTTTTTAATTCCATACTCTATAAACCTCTACAAGAATATGGGCTTACAACTCTTAGGTTGCTATGTTTTCCTTAAGGAAAAGCACCTGAGAGTTGCTCTTTTTTGTATATTATATATAAGCCTATATTTTAATAGAATTGTAGGACTCCTCTTACATACCAAAAAACAAAAATTACATTCCACATAAATCAATAAAATTGAGTGTCATTCACAAATATTTTAGTTAACCTATCCAAATAATTAAAATACATATATATAATGTCTATTACAATTCTCAAGTATATGTAGTTGTATTTTGTTTCAAAGTCTTCATAGTATGGTGTAAATCAGGGATAATTTTAGAGGCGAATTTTAGCCCAGTGGGCTATTTTTCCATGTTTTTCTCCCAAAACAGATTCGCCATTTTGCATTTTTTGAAGCCCTGTTTTGCCCAATTTTGATGGGGTAAAATTTTTTCGCCCTAAAAATCGCCAAATTATTATATAAACGATATAAAATCCTTGGAAACTAAAATACTTTTTGAAAAATATCACCAATGTTGGCGTTTTAAGAATTGGTAATATTCGCTAACATTTATACACTTTAAAATAAGTACGGTTCCTTAAAATCATCCCTGGTGTAAATTAGGTACCTTTTGTTTCAAATTTTGCATGGATTCATGTAGTTTAGGAACCTTTTAATTGATGTGTAATGGATGTTATGGATGCTTGGGCATTGTTCGATTTATGATTTATTTGGATTTGGATAGGGTGTATTGCATGCTATAAAATGTATTTGAAATGTACAGTATTGAAGGATTGAACCCGTGACCCAACCGATCCATTAGACATTGAAAATACGACCCTTTTTGTTAGGCCTTGGATTATTGTTGAGGTCATCCACAAACAACACTTTAGATTATAAATGGGAAGCGTTAAGCCTTTAGATTCCACACTTTGTCTTATCTTCAATAAATGACTTTTGATTTTGGGAGGGTGAGGAATTGAATTAATTTTTGTGTGGAGGTATTTTTAATAATTATGGAATATAAGATACATAGTTATGTATGATGATGGTTTATTGGATTGGTAAAAGTAGGTTGTTATTTTTTTTAATAATAATAGTAATGGTAAATGTGATTGGGCGAGTATAAATTTTACAGTATATATTTTTTTTCTTTTTCGAGTAAATGAGTGTCCTGTATGTTTTCATATTTGAAATGTGTATCCTGTTGTTATAGATATATAATTATTTTGAATGTGGAAATATTTGTGATATGATATTTGTTAGAGTTGTTGGAAGGTAATTGTACTTTAGTTTTTTTATAACCTACATAAAGATTACATAAGGATTTAGCATCTTTTTATTTGTAGTTTTGATTTTGTGGTAAATTTATACAAAAAGGATTAACCTCTTCCTCTAGAGTATCATAAAATTTTCTTTTTAGAGGGATGGATAAAGGTAAGTTGTTATTGTTTAAGGAAACCTTTCTTCAACTAGTAAAATCTGCAAGGAGTAACGGGGGAAACTCTTTTTCAATGCATATCAAGGGGGCCTTCCCAATTATTTATATTTAAAGTTTGCCTCAATCCAAACCCTTAAGCTCAATCCAACATGGATCACCAAAGACAAGGATTATTGTCTTTCTTGTGGTGTGAATGGTAGATTTAACAAAGCATGTCCCTCCTTGAGCAACTCCAACAATATAGATAGTTGAATTAGAAGTCTTTTTTAGAAGGTGTAGTTTTTACTCATACTTGTGCACAAGTATATTTTACCCAAGAGTTGTTTTCCCTATCAAATAGAGCCCACTGACCAAAAAATGGCATTGGCTTATGGATGGGGTTGGATTGTTTATGGCATTCTGCTAGGTTAGGTTCAAACCATATACAAAAGCTTTAATAATGGTTCCACTATGGGTTATATAACCTTATCTCCCTTTGGAATAGTGGGTTCTTAAGATTTCAACTGTTATTGACAATCCTTTGGGTACAATCATCTCCTTCATTTCATAAAAACTGCTTTGTTTTACAACCTACGCTAAGATTTGCTTCTATGCCAAATCAAGAAAAGATCTTCTTGAGCACGTTGCTTTGGAAAGTGGTACTCAGTGCTCGATCCAACCCTTGGATTTCAAACACGCTGCCTTTTTATGATGATTTTGTTCTGACTATGGTCGCATGGTAGCTTCCTAGCCAAAGGTAAAATCTCCTGCAATGCTAAAAGGAAAATTTGGAAAGTCTTCATGGTGACATGACTCTAATTTGGATGAAAATCGCGTAGATCCATTTAAGACTCCCCAAGAATAAATACTTATTCCTTCAACAACTACATCTATTTTAGTTATTAAGAGTGGTTTAGATGTCGAGTAAATTGTTATATCTCCAGCACCAAATCCCCTCTTACTACTTCCCAAGCATGGAAGTCCCATTAGAGAATGAAATGGGAAACATGAAGCAAATTCCTTAGACCAAGTAAGGCATCCAAGTTTGTTGTCTTCAAGTACATAAGCAATTGATGGTCCTAAATATGGAAACAACCAATAGTCTATAAACTAGTTGTACTATAGTTGGGAGAAATTAATGGAAGAAAGGCTCAAATAGATAAGCATGATCATCTAATTGGGTAAGTGGCAATGTATGGTCATAGCAGTCCACCAGATTAAAAAAAAGATGATAAAAATTGAACATCTAAAGCCAAGTAATTGTAACGTCGACTCAAGGAAAGGATAATATAATGGATATAAAACCCACACTTTGAATCAACAATAGTCAAAATCTAAATTGTCAATCGTTTGGTAGAGAATGTATGTACCATTTTTTTACAAAGAAATATACAAGAAATTTACCCCGAAGGTGCAAATGCATGAGTATATAATGGGTATTTGAGGAAGAATTTTGCATATAATTGGTCATATTTTGTGTCAATATAGTTATCATTTTATTTGATGTGCATCATTTCATGCAGTTGTATTTCTAATAATTTCAACATATTTTTACTATGTAGCATGACAAGAATGAAGTTTGAAATCATTATTGTTCTTCACGATACGGGAAGGAATCAATCGTAGACACGATCAGGTTGCAATCCTCTAATGCAAGTTTTACATTTCAAATGTTTAGGAGTAGGTTTTGGAAAGTGACTCAAGAAATTTTTCTATCTTGTTGTCAAAAAATTAGTGTCTGAAATGGCAACTATGTCAAAGCTTTATTAAGGTGACAATGTTGGGTAGCCTAGTTATGTGATCAATATATGTTACTTCATTGATATATTGTTCTAGAAATGTTTTTTTTTCTACATAGATCTAAGTTGAATTGCAACAAATATTTTGCAATTTCAATGCCATGCAAGCATTGAAAGTGGTGATGCAAGCCTAGAACAATTGCTAGCAATTTGTCCTTGATATTTTTCTTCACAAAGATGGCAATTGTTTCATGGTTGTGACGATGCATCATAAGATTATACAATACATAGCAAAATATGGGATGTGATGATGAATATTAGTGGTGACACATCGAACCATGATATATATATATATAAAGAAATCATTGTAGTTGGGTTAAGGTCGACATCCTTGTAATAAGGATCATGCACTAACATATACTCTAATGTTTCTATCACAAGATGTACTAACAAAGTGTTCATAGTAAATATGATCAAGCCCTCGATTGAGGAGGGGAGGTAGTTTTATGGAAATATCATTGTATGGTAGTCACATTTAATCTTTCCCAAACAAAAGAGACTTTTAAGAATCTTTGGTTTCTAGATGATCCATGCTCTATATTGTTTAGCTTAATAAACAATTTTCAAACATTCAACTCTAAAAATCAAAAGAGTTTTCGTAGAACTGTTGATGATGATAGACAAGTTTATAATAATTATTACAATTAATAGGTAATTAGTTTGATAGTTAAATGAGGGAGGTATTCCACATCATTGGTGTTGATCAATGATGATTGGGTGTTGTTAAGGGTCAAATATTGACCAAATTTTAAAGAAATTAAGATTTTGAGCTTATACTTGAATGAGAGATAAGGCACTGTCACATGGTGCACTTTCTCCCACAACAATTTGAGTATGATGATGATAATGATGGTTATTAACGTCCACTAAGACCAACTTTGTTCTATGTTACCTTAAAAAAAGTAAAGAATCCCTTTGTTTGCTTTAGAAAATTATTTTTGTCCTAAAAATATTTAAGAGAAGCATTCCTAGATCACTAGAGTTGTGACGAGTTAAAAGGTTAGGAAGGTTAGTATTGTCCAAATAGTTTAAAATTGTGATCTACTATGGGTGTATTATAAGAGGAAGTGATTTTCATCTTCAACCCTCTTAGTATCACTAATATGCCGAATTATTTTGTTCCATGACGTTTTAGGAATTCTCCAATGCCCTTGATTCACTATGGAGCTTGTGAGATTTTTTTCTTATTTTAGTAATCTTGTTTTTATTTTTTTACACTAGTTAAAACAAAGAGATACTTTTGATAGTCTAGATCAAGGTTGATCACCTCCTTATAGTGCCTTAATTTTCTTATATCTTCTAATTTTTAATAGTACCACAACTTCTCATCAAATTCAGATGTAACAATATTTTTAATATTAATATTATTCTACAGAGTGACATGTTTCTAAACCCCCGATGATTTATCAAAGGATTGGAATATGTATACCGACCTTACTTAAGTCGCAAGTGGTTTTGACTAGAGTTTGAAGCAATCTTAGGAATCCTCTTGTCTCACATGTTGTTTATCTTGTGCTTGTATATCAAGTACCTAGTCATAACCATGTTCTCGAGGGGGGTGATATTTGCTTCTATGAGTAGGATAGGAAAGGGTGTATTGCCTTTAATTTTGAAATTATAAGTTATAAAATTCTTTTGGATTTGCTCCATCCTTGTCCACAATTCTCTAGATATGTTGCAACCCCAAACTTCACAACCATATATGATAACATGGGTGACAAGAATCTCAAATAGGAGTTTCTTCTTATCCCAAATCCAAATATTTGTTGATTTGCTGCCATTTTCAAGTCCATAATAAGCTTTCCATCCTCCATTTATCCTTTTCTCAATTCCATAGTTCCAAGTAAGCTTACGATGAAGATCAATTCTAAGATATCTGTATGAATTCACTTCCTCCAAGCTATTGTTGGCATACATAAAATTAGCATAAGTGATATTTTTGAATTGGATTATCATAAGTTTTGTTTGTCAATGTTAACAGTCATACCCATACTAGAGAAAAAATCCTTAAGAAATTTTAGTTGCTTGTTGAGATCATAGAGACTCCTTGATCTCTGCAAGAACAATAACATCAATGTAAATAACAAGTATGATGACTATACCAACTAGAGTCATGGTTTCTTACAAAAAAATCATCTATATTGTTAATGTATATACCAAAAAAGATAGGGGATAGGGGAAAACCTTGTTTAACTCCTATATTACAATTAATTTCTTCTAGCCATCCCTCAAAGTTCCTAAACTTGGCAATAACATTCTCAGATAATCTTATCACAAGATATATAAAGTCCAAAGGATTTTTTTTCTATTCTAAGATTTTCCAAAGGCTAGTTCTAAACACTGTTTCAAATGAATTTTCGAGGTCAACTAAGTGACACAAAGTATTTGTTTTATTATTGTGACATTCATGCACAATGGTACTAAGTGTAACAAGGTGGTTTACAATTGAATTACATCTCCTAAATCCATCGTGGCCTTTAAATCTTTTTTTCCTGTGATTTTTTTTTTTTTTTTACAGAAACTGAGAAATTTTTGATTGATTAAAAAAGGCTGTAGCCCAGCCAAGCGTACAAAGAGGAGTTCTGAAAGAGAACGCTGATGACCTCAATTAGGACAGTCAGCCTTCTTAAAAGTGCTATGAGAAGAGATTCCCAAATTTTTCTGAAGCTATTTCGAAAAAAAGCCTGCTTGCAAGAGTAGACTCTCACAAATTGTGAACATAGAAGAACACAAAAACAAAACATTAATAAAGCAGAGAGGGATACCCCTTTATGAAAGGATCCAACTTCTTCTGGGAGCCCGCGCTGATATTTGAGGCTGCTTCCTTTTCTCTACGTTCTTTATTTGTCTTTCGCCCTCTGGTGAGGGGAGGAGAAGGAGCTGAGGAGTTTTCTGAATCGGAGGGTCCCTCTGACGACGGGATCAAGGTTGCCGGTCTTGCCTGAGCTGGAGTCTCACGAATCAAAGCGCTGGGATCTTTCTTTGAACCTGGAGAAGCAGGTTTTGGAGAAGCTTGTTCAGAAACCTCCAAGGAGCCAACGG
>LPNX011041818.1:13658-261369 GCA_001517045.1 Pseudotsuga menziesii | reverse complement strand
GCTGTGAGCAGCCTGTCCTGCTCCAGCCAAGCTCGGCCTGCGCAGAGCGGCGGCTAGGGAACCCTAGCCGCGGAAGGACGCCGTTCCAATCTCATTCGCGCGGCTTTGGATTCAAGCAGACATTGAGGATAATTTTTTTTTCCTGTGATTTTATAACCATACACTGTTCTTCTTTTTCACAATAATTTCGTATAGCTAACCATAATCGTTCCATAATTAAAAATATTAGTAGATCAACTATCGATTGTACAAAATCCTATTGGTTGAAACTCTGTTGCACCTGTATTTACATGTTCATGGATGCGACCCCTAGATGGGATCACCCTCCCTCCCTTGATGAATATGCCACGGCTTTATAAGAAATAATATCCTCACTCAATCCCTTGAAAAAATACCACCCCACAAAATTTCTTAAGAAATTATATGATATTCCTGAGTTCAAGCTCCCCCATTCTTCATCAAGATCAATGGGGATGGCTCCTACAAATCAATATTTAGTTGGTTAGTTCATCGGTATTTGGCTACTGCTAAGGAACATGAAAAAAATGGATGCAAAAAAATTGGGTTGTTTTAATCAAAGGGAAGCTTTCTCATTTCTTTTGTGGCAAAGGATTTTATGCTTTTCTCTTCAAGTTACAACTGATATGGATTTAATATTTAGGAATGGACCATATTTCTATGAAAACTAAGGAATGCACCTAAACTATTGGACACTAGACTTTGATCCGAAACTAGATGTGGCATCGGTCCTTTCGGTTTGGGTCAAACTTCCTCACCTGCCCCTACATTATTAAGGATATGAATCCTTGAGAGACATTGGTAATAAGCCTGATGAGTATATTAATAAATCCCAACCTAAATAGGGTATATTTTTGCACTAGGATATGTGTAGAAGTATATTTGGAGAGGGGTCTACCATAAGTAGTTCTTATTTATCTGTACAATTGAAAGCATATTCAAAAGTTGTATTATGAACAAATTCCGTTCAATTGCAAAACCTGTCATGAGTATGGAAATTTTGCGAAGAATTGTAAGTAAAATCAAAGTGCTCCAACATCAACAATCGAAAAAGGAGATTTTTTTTCACTACGAAGCAAGCCATGGTGCAGGTCTTCCCTCGACCTCACAAAAACCCCTCTCCTCACAACCGCTTATGGTCCCGTCCCAATCATCTCCCTCTTCTCAGCGCACCAACACACTGCCCTGCTTCATTGCAGCGGTGCAAGGCCCCCCTCTTCCTAGTCTCGATCTTATTATATGAAGTCCCAATAAATATTCAATGTTTCATGGAAAGAAACCCCCTTGGAAGAGATCATAGCCAATGCATAAGTATTTATATAAAACCCCACCTCCATCCTTAGCTTTCATATCCCTCCTCCTTTTACGTACTCTTTGAGTGATGATGCCTTGGAAATGATAGATCCTTTTTTGGACAAGTCCTCCCAACCCATTAAAATCCTCATAAGAAGGCAAGCCCAGAAACATTCGAAGGAAGAGGAAAGTGAAGATGCTACGGAAGAAGAATGGTCACACAAGAAAATAGGGAGGAAAATAACCAAGGAAAGGCGTGAAGAAGAAGTTAACAAAGAAAAATATTCAGACACCCAAGCCACCAAATAGAAAAAAAACTTTGGCAACGATAACTCACCTCATAATTAAGGAAAGAACAATTCCCACTACGGGGGAGGAAACAAACCCCATCGACCTAAATGATGAATGTCATCTCCTGGAACTGTCCTAGGATGGGTAGTAGATTAAAAGAATCAACCCTAAAATATATGATAAGTAAAGAGAAACCAACTCTAAGATTACTCTAGGAGAGAAAGTTAGAGGCATAGGAAATGGTCATTCTAGCAAAAAATAATTGGAAATATGTGAAGGTAAAGCAATTAGCTTAAGAGGAGCCTTTGGTAGTACCTACACTATGTGATATCCCCGGGTATTTGTCCTTGATAACCACCCTCAAACTCAACATTGTATATTTACATAACTAATCAGCATAAATTTAGGTATTGGATCCAATATCTTTAATTTGTATATGCATATACAATATCAAGAAAAATCTCTCTGTTGGTCATCTCTACAAATTTTCAACAACACCCTCATAGTTAAGAATAGCATACTGGTTGGTGATTTCGATACTATTTTGAATAAAAAAGAGAAAAGAGGAGGGGATATAGAAAAATATCCCTTTCGAGAACATATGGAATATCTCACAATAGATTAGGACCTGATAAACTTCAAACCTGTGAATGGACGTTTCACTTGGTTAATTCGTATACTTGGCCCCGATCATATTGCCACACAATTGAATCATTTTCTTCTTCATAGTGATACTTTTATTGGAAACCACACCATATCTTCACACACAATACCTTCCACAGCTTCAAATCACAAACCCATTTTGCTTTCCTTCCAAGATCAATTAGATCTTGGTCCAATTCCCTTCTCCTTTAACCCTTGTGGCTCCATGATAGCCTTGCTTTATATCTAATCTCCTCTCATCATCCTACCTGGTCTTTGGTTTCCCATTCTATGTGTGGGAATAAAAGATAATAAAAAATGGGCTCAAGTGTTGAGCAAAGAAATTCTTCATCACCCCACAAAATAAAAAAGAGCTTCTCACAGCCCTCCTGGAATCCATACAATATCAAATGGTGATTGCGGAGATCACTATGCAAATTCAGAATGAGGAAAATTAAACAGGTTATCAAATATACAAATCCCACAGAGAGGAAGAGGAGCAATGAAGATTAGAATCTAGAATTCTCTAGCCTAAATCAGGGGATAAAAATACCTCCTTCTTTCAATGATAAGCAAAAGTTAGAGAACAAAGAAACAAATTGAAATAAATCAGAATGTTGGATGGTTCCCAAACAACAAATTTTCTAGAGATAAAGGAGGTATCCAAAGATCATTTTCAACAACTTTACAATGAAGAGAGGTGAACCTCGATAAAATCGTGCTCCTCCCTTCTAGAGAACATCCCTACAATAATTATAGAGGATGAAAACTCATATTTAACCAAGAGCATAGAAGAGGTTGAAATTATTGAAGCAATCAGGTCACTTGCCCTAGTTAAAGCCCCTAGACCATATGGATTCACCATTCATTTCTATAGATCTTGTTGGTAAATAGTGAAGTAGGATCACAAGAAGATGTATACCTGGATACAAAAGAAACAAAATATGGGAGGAGGAAGGAATTCATCCTTCCTTGCTTTTATCCCTAAAGAGGTAAATCCCACATCTTTCTCAAGATTCTTCTCACTCACTCTGCAATTTCTCTTATCAATTTTTTACCAAAATCATGGCAAATAGACTAAGGAATATTTTTCCCATAACAATTTCAGGGAATAAAGGTGGATTCATGCAAAACAAGAAGATTATATATAACATAAAAATGGTGTAAGAAGCAGTCCATTCAAGCAAGGAGAACAAGGAAATATGAATTCTAATCAAAATCAATATGGTGAATGATTCAATAGGGTAAGGTTGTCCTTCCTTTTTAAAGTAATGAGTAACTTTGATTTTGATAATTGATCTATTAGCACCATTAAGGCTTGTGTCAGTGGACCCTAGATTGCCCCCTTAGTCAACGACAAACCCACATGTTTCTTCAGAAGCAATAAAGGTCCTCAATAGGGATGCCCTTTGTCCCCATATATGTATATAACATTGGTGTAAGAACTAAGTAAAAAGCTAGAATTTGAAAGAGAAGTTTGAAATCTTCCAAGCATTATAATCACAAGAGGCATCGAAGCTCTAAACTACTTGCAATTCGCTGACGACATTATTCTTTTAGGAGGAGCATCAACATTGATTGCCTCCATATTGAGATTAATATTGGATACCTTTCTTGATGCTACGAGGATGAAACAAGTAAAATATACATGTGGATTATTAGAACAACAATTCTTAACAACATTGTTAGAATTATGTGATTTTCCTATACCAATACCTGGAAGAATTTTAATTATCTAGGTATGGCCTTCTCCTTCTCTTATCCTTCCATAAAAGTTTGGAATGATATCATAAGAAAACTAAAAAGAAACTTTGAGAAATGGGGATCCAAATGGACCAATATTTCTAGGTGTAATGTTCTAATCAAGTTATTCCTCTCAACATTGCGCATATACAAATCTTCACCCTCTTGACCCCGAAAGGAGTGTTGTCTCAGATTACAAAGGAAATCTTGGGATTTCTTTGGCAGGGAGGGAAATACATTACTAAAATATTCCACCTTTTCAACTGGAATATAGTAATCACACCCAAAAATCATGGTGGTCTGGGGATTAAAGAACCGTCTCTCATGAATCGAGCCCTTGGTGCAAAAATTTGTGGAGACTGATCATAGAGAAACTCGAATAGTGGAAGAATTGTCTCCATAAAAATATTTCAAAAGTACTAGCAAGCATTGTATAGATAAATTCATGTTAGAGAAGAACGGTTCCCCAATTTGGCAGCTCCTAAAATCAACAATTCCAATTATTCAAGCAAATTTGACTTGGTTCCCAAAAAATTGTAAAACTATCAAAATTTGGAGTGACATTATTATGGGCAAGTCGTCTATGAAAACAAAGCAAGAACTCAACCCTCTAAAATCTTGGATGAATGAGCAAGGAATAAAGAGTCTCACATACATCTCCTTGTGGAATAGAGATATTAATCGATGGAAGGGATAAAATCACCTTAATCCGCCCTCAAAATTACTCTCTCTACTTGACATGTTATATGCTGGGTTGATTAGATGTGCCCCTCTTAACAGTAGCACGAATTTCTGAGTCCACGGATGACACAGGTATTTAGTAGAATCAGGGCACACTATGGAGTTTAAAAACATCTCTCTTCCTCTGAAATCTGGAACATGGAAGCAAATCTTTCATGGATATGGAATTCCCAAAGTCAACACCTTCTTTTGGGTGCTGTCGCACAACAAAGTTTTAACCCACATAAAATCTCAGGAAGAGAGGGATACAAGGCCCCTCTTGGTTCGCATTGTGTCACTCTGTGGAAGAAACAATTCAACATATTTTTATAGATTGTCGCTATACTCTGCATGTTTGGAAGGAGACCTTGTTGGAAATTCAGGATTGATGGACTATGCTATTAAACTGCAAGTAGATGTTCACTTCATGCAATAAGAAATATAGGGGTAGATTTTAAAATAAAAGTCCCCTTAAGTGAGTCTAGAATGCAACCTCAATATATCTATGTTATAAGGTTTGGATGACCATAAATGCAACAATATTCCATAGGCAAAGGGAACCCTCGAGAAGAAAAAATCTAAAATCTCAAGGGTTGTTGAAAGACAATCTTATGAACAAAAGAACTCAAAATCAAAATTTTCAATTGATGGATTAATTAGAAAGAGACTGTGTGAAGGACCTGCTGGATCCCCTCCCAATCCAAAAGGGGTCCCCAAATCACATCATTTATCATATCAAGAAATTAAAATTTACAAATGAAGAATTTTAGAAATGGCAATAATCACAAAGAATAAATTTTCTATTATTTGATGGAGCCTCAAAAGGTAATCCAGGGGTGGCAAGCACAAGGGGGATTATCCTTGATCCTAGTGGAAATGAAGAATTGTATTTCTAATGGTGATTGGGAATGACAATAAATAATCAGGTGAAAGAAGTGACACTTTATCAAGTCCTCCTTCAAGCCCATTCTCTTAGCTTGCAATCTCTCATTGTAATAGGCGATTCTAAAATTATGATCAAGTTTGCCCAAAGTTCCTCCCCTCCAAAGGATATCATTCTTGCACATTGGATTAAAAGGATTAAAAATGAGGCAAGATACCTTTCCAAAGTCCAATTTTTCCATGTCTTATGACACCACAATCAAAAGGAATACCTAAGGGCTAATAATGCCACACAGATTACGGAGGGGACATTAAAAAAAATGGGGTTTTAACTATAAATTACATCCCCTATTGTTTATTAAGCATTTGCATGTAATGAATAGGTATAAACTCCACTACTTTGCACCCATGTCAAGCACAAACATGATAATGCGTAGAGATTTGAACTCATTTCACACAAGCACTTGCTTGAATGATATTAACTCTTTAAAATTAAAATGGCTCTCCTCAATATACAAAGTCAAAGTGGGACGTTGCTCTAGATCTTTGCCATCATCTAGCGGAACTCTAATTGAAATCCAGGGCTTTGTTCATCTCATAGGTCACATCGTATCCAAGGTTCCTAGGTTTCAAGCTTTGTTCAATTTTTTCTCTCTACTGTTATCCCCTCTCAATTTCTTTCAAATTATTGGCAAACATATGGTACCTACAGACTCATGGGTAATTAAATTTTGGCTCTACAATTTCAACTATCTCATGAATTCTTTAAATGGGGTGATTGACCAAGGGTTAGCGCTCCATTTTGGTTTCTTGGGATTGTTTATTCTCACCACTCTAATTCTTGGTTGGCCTTACCCCAGAAAGAGTACGCTCACAACAAGATTATCTAGGATCTACTTTTTTTACTATCACTTGCATTGGTTTGGGGAGTACATTTAAGTCTCTTGGTTATTTTAATGTTTGAAGTTTCTTGAATTATATAGAGCAAGGCCGACTTGGGAGCTTCCTCTTTATTGTTGGGAAACTCTTTTCAATTCAATGAGCATGGAATTCCCGACTTGCAACAACAACTTACACAAATAAATATTAGATTTGAATTTTTTTCTAAGAATACGTGAAGAAATGATCAGCGAAAACAATTCCTCAATTTTCTCTATTTATTCTCCACTAAAACGTATGGGCGTGTAGAATTGTTTGAAAAATGCTTCAATCGTTGAAGTTCTAGATGTCCATTGACAACATCTGCTAGCTTTGGAAGAGAAGGTTATTCTCCTTCAAAACTCTATCAACAACTTGCGCAAACGCTCCATTTTAGTTACCTCTAATCATGGTACATCAATGGAAGTAGAACCTGGCCACCATCGGGAGGAAGAGAAAGTCCACTAGTCCCAAAATAACATGGAAATCGATAATTCACTCAGTCAAGGAGATCTAATCAACAACCAAAATCAACAGTATTTAACTCATGTTTTGCAAATGTTATTTGGTTTTAGGTTCCTTTTGTCAGCTTTATACTAGTAGAATTTACAATATCCCCTCTTCCAAGAATACTGTTAAAACTCTTTTGAACTTCTGGTTGGATTTTCATTTTCTTAATATAATGTATATACGTGTTGTTCTCATCAACTGCAACTTTTATNCTGCTAAAGTCTACAGAGGTGTACATACACTACCCCCCTCTGGATTTGAACCCGTGACCTCCTAAGAGGAAACACATGCTCTTAACCATTAGGCCCACTATAACAATTTTTTTGAAATAAATAAATAATGGTTCCATAATTAGAGGAATTGTTTTTTATATTCACTTTTAAAAATAGGCTTTGAGTCTAGGCTTTAGAGAACCATCGTTTGATTTCTATATTGAAGAGCTTGTGGATGTGAGGGATGAGGACATGCCAACTAGATTTTAATATTTATGCTTGGGATCCTTTGTTGTCCGTATCTTTCCCTTTTATGAGTTGCTTAACCCCAAACTTTATGTCTTCGAAAGAAAAAAAAACTTCTTCCTCTTTAGAAAGAGTTTGAATGTGTTCCATGACATTAGGGGATTCATAAAGCTTCTTAAGTAGGAATTCCAATCCTTCAAGGGAAACATATTGTTTTCTTTAGTTTTATGACTTAGAATTTGCCTCCAAAAATTCTTTGCATCTAGCTTAAAGAGGTGCAAAAGATTCTCTTGTTTTCTATTTATATAATACTTTTTTTCCTTTTATAAGGCTTTGTATGTATATAACTTGTCATATTTTAAGGACTTGTTAGAAACATCCATAAATTTTCTAGCATGCTTGTACTCTTTATCATGCCACAATTGGCCATTCATTCTATTTCCTTTTTACACTACACCTTGATAGAGAAGCTATTGATGGAAGTAAAGAGAGTTGTGGTAAACTATGATAGAAGTATTCAATATTTTCCTTATCTAATAGTAGATTTAATTTGTTATTTAAATCCTTTAAGAAAAAGACCAGTTCCATTTTTATGGAATATCAAGTAATTTTGGTTATTAGATCTCTCTATTATGGGTCTTATGTGCATGAAAAAGTTTAGATTTAGGGCTAAAGGTCTATGGTCATTGTCAATATCATGGTCATTTAAGCTGTCAAAATTTATTACTTAGTTATATATGGGGGTATTAGATATCAAATAATACACAACAATGCTACCAAGCCCATGAATACAAGTCATCTAGTTGGATTTCCGCCACTTCTTTAGACCGCTGGAAATTATTAGATCTTGAGAACTGCAAATATTGATCAACTCAATATCGAACAAATTCTTAACCAAGTGTTTAGATTTTTTTTGTATTTGCTTGCTAAATCAAGGTCCTCATCTAGCCATAGAGGATTAGGGTTGGAATCATTGCTTGCAACAATAACTTGCTTAGTTGTTGTTTTAGTATTAAAGTCTCTTAGAAAGAGGATATTGCTTTCATTTCTTAAACTATAAATACCCTGTTCTAAGCCATTGTAATAACAATTTTTTATTTAATATGTGTTTCTTATAAAGGATAGAATTACTATGTGAACAATAACATATTTATATATACATCTTATTATCACAAATATTTAAAATCTACATCGGACACATGCATTGATGGAAAGGATCTTTCTTGTGAAGTATTATATGAAGAAAAATGTTTTTCTTTATGTAAAATAGTATGCCTATGATCCCTCAATGGTAGGACCTTTTGTTACATACCACCACAAGAAAAATTCTTCTATGTTAAGCGTCTTAGATCTCCATACTTCAAAGTTTCAACAATCAATACAATATCAATTTTAATTAAATTCCAACTCAACATGGGATCTTTGGTCCATGGAAAGTCACAACAATTCCAAGAAAAGATCCTCAATAATAACTTTTATATTTTTAATTATTGCTCGTTTTGCTTCATTCCCAACTTCTTTTACCTTTTAAACTTCCTTTCTTGATTCAACTTGATCTTTTAGTTGATATTTCTTTATAACTCTCAACCAGTGTTGCAACCTCCTTGATATTTTTAAAGCTTCCCTCATCAATATTTCAAAACTACCTTATTTATCAGAATGTTTTTAAACTACCCTTATTAAAAAAAATACAACCTAATTAAACTCAAATGATGTTCTTGCAATGATTTAAATTATTCCTTTAAATCCAAAATATTTTAGCCAAAAACAAAGTAATTTTATTTTATTTGACATTGCATTCTCACACTTTATTTACATCATTCCAAAAGAAGAAATGAATTCAGAGTACTTTTACAAATAATAAAAGTAACTCATTATTCATTAGGATTTCTACTTTCAAGATTTTAGGGAGGAAGAAATGAGTCGATAATGTTCCAAAAATTTCAATTATGAAAGCACCAAAGTTTTAATAACATTTTTTTCACAATCGATTATTTAAAAAATTGAAGAAGGAAAAGAAGAAAACAAACAACTTGTGACACCACGATCTTCGTTTTTTTTGTGTGAATAAGCAAAGAGATCCGTATATTACTATACAAATAATAAAATTTACAAAAAGATGGTCCAGGTGGAGAGACCAGAGTTCATCCTTCCAACCGAGAAGTTCCTACAATAGTCCAATTCCCCTACCCAAGCAGAACTAATATTCCTTTTACATAACATCCTTTTACATAACATATCTACCTGCAGCATACAACCATTGATATCTAAAAGAAGAAGAAAACCCTTCTTAGCAAAAAGCATATCCCATTGCAAATATTTAACACCCCCGACTCACAACAAATAAAACCAAAGACTAAGACAAACAACATTCTCCAAATACCCGAGACATAGAGAACAAAGCTAGTCCAGACCTGCCACTGGTGAAGGACCCGGGTCCTCATCCTTCTGCACCAGCGATGCACAAGCAACTAGATGGGTTGGATAATTTGAAGGATTTGATCCGCTCTTGAAAGGAGGTGCAACAAGGTCCCTCACTCCATCCGTGTCCATTATATTCCTTAGCATGCCCTCCTTTACATTGCTTAAAATATGTGCTACCAAGTCTCCAAGGATTTCATGTTCTATCATTGCTTTGGACAAAAATTTCCTCAACGCCCAGTAAGGGTTCAAAATCGCATTCGAGCCCTTCTTTTCTATTCAAGTCTGCATTTCCTTGTCCTCTATTGACATGATGGACTCATCAAAATGCTAGGGGATGTCTTCCATAATCTCTTTCCCCAAATCCTCCTCCACATATCTCTTTTCCCTCGGCCACGTTCCCCACGACAAATACGCAAACAATGGCAAGGATCCATCCTCGCTCTCCAGACTGCAAAGCAACTCTACTTCGTCTTCACTACTGACAAATACTGAGACCCTTCTCTTGCACAAATTTGGCTGTAGTTGCAAAATATTGGCCCTTAAATACCAACGAATAAACATTCTTTTCTAAGTTGTCCACCTCAAGCCTCATCAAAACATTTTGATTGCTATTAAAGGCCAGATCCCAATAGATCTCAACAAATCCTCTACCAAACCTTATGCTAGCATCACTTCCCATGAGAGATATATACCTCACCCTTCTCTTACCACAAAGTTGAACCCAACTTGATGTCCTTCCTTCTCCATAGTCAGTCATTTTGGCTTACTCTACATAAATGCTACAGTCCCTCCTCCCTTCTTGCTTCATTAAGAAAATACTTTCACACAAATGAAATTAAATATCATAGAGGATTCCAGCCTAGGCTCCCACTCCCGACACCTCCTCATCACTGCATTCCTCCACTTATTCTACTGCATGTGGATATTTGTCCACTTGGACCCCCACATCCGGGAACACCAACATCCATGTTATTGGCAACGATTGGTTTCAATTAAACAACGTGTGACACCAATATCCTCTTTTTGTTTTTCCTTTTTATAATGTGTTTATGCGGAATTAGGAGAAGAATCACACTTTTATACTATTATTGGGCATGGTGTTTTGGCTCAATTCTAAGAGGGTTAAAGTAGTAGGAAACTTTATATTTTTATTTTGGTTCTTTAAATTAGCCATTAAAAGCTAAGATGTTGTTTTCCAAGTTGCATGGAGTGACATACAAATTGAGGGATCTTATTTTGATTAGTTTATTTTAGTGAGAGCATATGCTTGATGTGATCAAATTTAATTAGTGTAGTATGTCTTTATGATAAACAAGGATAAAGAGCATCAAAGCTGCATATTCCTTGCCACATAATTCATAATATGTATAATGTATTTTTTTATTGATACAACCAAATATTCCTTAAACTGAGATGCCCATTTCCAAATATTCCTTAAACCGAGATGCCCATTTCCAAATATTCCTTAAACTAAGATGCCTATTTCCAAATATGCCTTAAACTCAGATGCCCTCCCCTACAAGAGGGAAACGCAATTCAATAAATTTTATTGATAGTTTATATATTCCTTAAATGTAAATGCAAGAGGGAAACGTAATTCAATAAATTTTATGGATAGTTTATATAAATTTTCGTCTCAAACTTTAAAGAATTGTCCTTAACTATTCTCCATTACATGAGGGATATACATGTGTATGTGTCAAAAACAACAAATAACCAGTAATGGTAAACTTTCACGTTTCACACCAGTTTTGAAAACTTAAGATTCGTCTATGCTAGACTCATTGTTCAAGTTCCTTCCTCCATTGGACCGATTATTTGTTATCTCTTTTACTTTTTTCTTTCATGGTTAAATCCTACGAGGGAAATAGGAGGAGTTATTGGCCATCTCACTGCAGTAATTCACAAAATTACAATGAGAAGGGGAGGGCCTAATCTCTCCCTTATAGGAAGCGACCCAAGGTATCGACTCATAGATATCAAATTCATGTATAGCGTTTGAATCACTTACCAAATACCCAAGCCTTATTGAATTAACCAAACATACATAGATTATCCTAAAAATAATTTTATATTTGTCAATAATAATAGATAGAATCTCTAAGAATATTTGTCTTTCATGATATATCCAAGCCGGGCAATGATATAATCTTATGCATGTGTGAGGGAAGAAAGGATAAAGACTATTCAACTCGTTGGCTGCATAAATGGAAAGATTGAAAAAAAATTCTGAAAAATGATGTGGGGCACTTCCCTATTAAGATATAATGGCAAGATTGGAAAAACTTTTCGAAAAATGATGTGGGGGAACTTCCCTAACAAGATAATAATAGGTGGAATCTTTACGAATCCATCATCATCATTATTTTTCAAAGGAAGAAACTATTGAAGATTTGTGTGATTCATTGCAAATTGTTTCTTTTCGCTTATCTTTCTTTGGCCATAGGGTGGATTTGACAACAAGAAATATTTTATGAACCTATTTCACATGATCATTATGACAACAAATTTCACATTTTGAATATGCTTTCCAAAATAATTAAGATAATCATAGCTAATTGTACAACTGTAGATTCAAATCATGTGCTTGGTCCATAAAAAAAGAGATTTTATGGGCGATACAATAATTGTATTACCATAGTCTGCATGGGTGTAGACTGACTGGCAAGTGCCGTGTAAATGAAGGAATGTTGTAAAGGAGGTCTCAAGTTCAAATCTCACCCAGACTTATCCGTGCCCCATGCTTGCAGGCTATGTGGACGCACCTGGGGTTATAGTGGTAGCCGACGGGAATGGACCCCATGTCACATAAGTACCAGAACCGCCCAATTATCGATTCCCCTAGTACAAAAAAAAAATTGTATTCCCATTTTTTAGAGCAAAATCCACATCATAAATCTGGTCCCAATGGAATTGACAAAAATATTTTCCTCTACAAACTGGAATGTGCGCTCACAATTTGGTGAACAAGTCACACATCAAAGGTTGTTTTACACGCAAAATTGAACTGACACTAACTTAAATATGGAAATTAGAATTTTTTTTAGTATTTAGGGTTTTTCAAGCTCGGGGTCAAACTAGTGTTTGAATTTCCCGGAGTTTCACCCAACCAAATTTCTTGATCTAGGTCTCTAAACTTCGGTTTTGATGAGGAGAACAATCCTATGCTGGTCTCACTCAAAAATTCCTCTTCTGTAGAAAGCCCTAATTTCCGCATCGAAAACTGAAAATGCTCGGAATCGAATTCTGCTTCGATAGAAAGATGCGCCCTTCAATGGAGAGTCAACCTAGCATACTTTTGCTGATGGATTGTGGAGAGAGACCCAAAAATTAAGAAGCCCTAGCTTCTGCAGCTGCACAATGTCTTCTTCTCAGGTTAGCTCTGATACCATGTTAGTTTTTCAACATTAAGCTAGCATTATGATCTTAGGATCTTTTCACTGAGAGAATAACAAGCACAGCAATAAAACATAAGCACATAATGAGAGACAAGAGACAAAGAGTTTTCCTTGGGGAAACCATAAAGGAGAAAACCCCGCAACTTCCTTAGAGATAGAATCAACACCAAAACAGTAAAATGCACTCCCGACAGCAGTAGTCTTCTTCTTGTCTAGTCCCAGTGTATTTCCTTCCTCACTAATGCGCCACACTTGAGTGAGTGAGTGATATGTTGCAAGTGATAAATAGAGAGGCTCTCACTCTCTATTTATATCCTTCCGTTCACTTGAAGTGCACTCCAACATGTCGGCCTTACTTAACAATTACTTACTAGAGCCGACATCTCTAGGAGTGTCTAATAACCCTAGTGCCCCACCACTTGTGGGGACTTTGCCTCCTCTGACCAATAGGAGGGTAACACAATGGTGGGGACTATTGCCCCGACTTACAATGACTCACCTAGGGTCGACTTCACTAGGATAGTCTAATAACCCAAGGGCCCCACAATTGTGGGGACTTTAACCCTTGACCAATAGGAGGGTTACCCACAATGACTTGACATGACTTTCTCATTATAGAAACTTCCCGATCGGAACATCAGGGAATGACATGACTCAAATACATCCCAGAATAAACATCGGGTTACAATAGATAAGAAATACAAGTGAATACATTCTGAAGTTACAATTACATCAACACTCCCTCTTAACTAGGAAGGTATTCTATCGACACAATTTATTAGCACAAGTCTTCTTCTCTGTATCATCTGGGTCATCATCAGGTCTTCGTCATCTTCAAAGTCATATTTATCTTCAAGTCATCTTTATCTGTAAGTCATCTTCATTTTCAAGTCATCTTCATCTGGATCTGGATCATCACTCGATCTGGATCATCATCACTGAATCTGGATCATCACTAGATCTAGATCATCACTGAACATCCTCACTGGATTTGGATCATCATGGAACATCATCACTGGATCTGGATCATCTCTCGATCTGGATCAACATCACTGGACTGGATCTGGATCATCACTCGATCTGGATCATCACTGCTGGATCATCATCACTAGATCTCGATCATCACTCGATCTCGATCATCATCACTGGATCTCGATCATCACTCGATCTCGATCATCATCACTGGATCTCGATCATCACTCGATCTGGATCATCATCACTGGATCTCGATCATCACTTGATCTGGATCATCCCTGGTGCTATCTCATGATTCTTCTCGTCACAGGAAGTTCTACAGAGCCAGTCTTTTTTCATACTGGATGTATAATCTCAGAGCTGGTCCTTTTTCATACCAGATGAGGCAGCTACTCAGAGCTAGTCCTTTTTCATACTAGATGAGTCTTCCTAGAGCTAGTCCTTTTTAAAACTAGATGAGGCATCTACACAGAGCTAGTCCTTTTTCAAACTAGATGAGTCTTCGCAAAGCTAGTCCTTTTTCAAACTAGATGAGGCATCTACACAGAGCTAGTCCTTTTTCAAACTAGATGAGTCTTCACAGAGCCATCCCTTTTTCATGCTGGATGTGGCATCCTGACAATGGAAGGAACCAATCCTCTCACCATGTCAGAATGGCTATGGATCTCAGCACTCATATCTGACATGGAAGGAACTTAATCCTTTAGCCATGACAGAATGGTTCAGCCCTTTCATCTGATCAAGTGGGAACACATTCCTCTGTCACATTAGAATGGCTACTCAGTCCTACACTGAGTGATCCTGGTAACTGACCAGGTGCCTCCATTCCTAGAATGGCAATTGCCCTTACATCTGTCCTACTCGACAGAATGGCCAGCACTCATATCTGTCATGAAAGGGAGCAACCCTATTACCATGATAGAATGGCTCAGCCCTTATATCTGACCTACTTGTCAGAATGGCTATGGATCTCAGCACTCATATCTGACATGGAAGGAACCAATCCTCTCACCATGACAAAATGGCTCAACCCTTACATCTGACCATGGAAGGAACCAATCCTCTCACCATGTCAGAATGGCTATGGGTCTTATCACTTTCTCTTGGAGGAAACCTCGATTTGGAGAACACCAAGCTTCTCCCTGAAGTACTCGAACTTCAGCCTAGCCAATGGCTTCATCAATACATCGGCTATTTGTTCCTCCGTCGCAACATACTAGAGCTCCACTACTCCTCTCTACACCATATCCCTGATATAGTGGTACTTGATCTCGATATGCTTCAACTTTTCATGGAACACTGGATTCTCTGACAACTTCACACAACTCTAGTTGTCACAATGTATACAAGTAGCATCCAACTAGAGATCAAATATATCAGACAGTAGCTTCCGTAGCCATACTGCCTCACAACTAGCTGAACAAGCTGCGACATACTCTGCTTCAGCTGTACTCAGTGCCACACATGATTGCTTCCTTCTAAACCAAGAGATCACACTTGATCCCATACTGAAGCAACACCCTGAAGTACTCTTCCTGTCGATGGCACTTCCTGCCCAATCTGAATCAACATAACCCTCCAGGTTAATCTTCTGATTTGCATCGTACTTGAGCCCATAATCAATTGTACCCCTGCATGCTTTGCAACCATCAGGTGAACATGTCTCAAATGTCTTCACAGCAAAAGCAAATATCTAGTCTCGAGTACATCAAGGACCCAATCATCGATACATCGTAGCATCAACCATCTCTGATGAAGCATCACTTAACAACTTCAGGTTCGATGCCATAAGTGTGGTCATGCAGTCCATCATCCTGAACCTATCCAGGCTCTCTATTGCATACTTCCCTTGTCCACACCTCCATGCCTATAAAATAGTGCATCGACACATAACAGGAGCATCACTGGTCTTCCGCCTTCAACCTTGAAGCAAAGGTTTGAATCCGCTTTACTCTCAGTAAAGCCTAGAGTCATCGGTAATCTGTCCATCCTGTCATACCATGTCGATCCTCAGGATATTCTGTAGTCACTCCCTCTAAAGCGGAGCATCATACTCCCTCTGTCTTCTGTACTCTATGCACTGAAGCATTCTGTACTGGAGTGACAAGTAGCTTCCTATGCTACTAATATTCTAAGTGGCCATCTAGTGTATAGACTTGCATCTTCAACCTTGTAGCAAAGGTTAAGATCTTCCTCAATATCATCATGTATGTGTTTTCCATGGGTGTCTTCTGAATTCGTACAATGCCTTCTTTCATTTGCACACATGATTATGCATGTCATGTGACTTCACTTCTAGTGGTTGTAAATGTTTCTTCGTAGTCTATGCCTTATTTTCGTGAGAAGCCTCGTGATACGAATCTTTCTTTGTATCCCATGATGTTTCCATCTACTGCATCATGGAGCTACGAACTTCCCTTCACGTATTGATACTGCATCCTAGACATCATTCTTCTTGAACTGGTCTTCTTGGTTACTTCTTCATGGTTGGAAGATTATGCATCAATGATGTCGCTGCGTTCATCGTATTATTCTTTTATTTGAAATGTCATCACTTGCTCTTCGAAACAAGTCTTCATACTTCTTTGCTTGCAGGCGATTATGTATGTGATCTTTCCTACAAGTCAAATGCATTTGTATGGTTAGAACATTTCATAAGAAATATTCATACTGGCAAATACTTATGCATAAATATATGATCATGCAACTATTTTAGCCAATACAACATTCATCCATATCTCACGGAAACTTTCTAGATGCCTTTCATCTCTACCAGGACAACATTGAGATTGTGCACTAATCCAATATGTCAGCAAAGAGGTTTCATTCTAGATAAGTAGGAATGGAGAGTTGTATAGCACCATGAGCTACTTACCCATCACGTGCATATTAGCAGTATGCTATCATTAATGCAAACATTCTATTATGCATAATACATTAACTGAATATAAACGAATGCATAACAAAACAATATCATGAAATGACAATTGAATACTTATCTTTATTTGTTCGTGGGTGGACTCCTTCTTGAGTCTTCAACTTCATCATCTTCTTCATTCATAATAGCATCGTTTCTTATCCAAATGCTAGGATGGATAAGAGGTTCTTCAAGAGTTCAGATCTTCATATTCCTCATCGCTTGAGGGATCTTCTTTGGATGGTGAGAGCTTGATCTTTAGTTTCTCCCATCTTCTCTTTTCTTCTTATGAGTCGAGCTTCTTCTTCTTCTTGAGGTCTGCTAAAAGTAATCACTTCCTTCTGGCACACATTCTTCAAATGAATGAATCCTATGATCTTGGGAGGCCATTCAAGGTGACCATCACCACTTCTGCATTCTTCACTTCTTCTTTTACCGCTTCAAGTTGTTCTTTGATTTGAGAGACTCTTATGACTGCATGGTCTCTACATTCTGGATCTTCACACTCTGATTTATGTTCTTCCCTTCAAATAGCTTGGTCAAGGAATCAAACATATTTGGTGTCTTTAGGGAAGACACTTGTGGTACAAGTTGATCCGTGACTAAATCAACCATGATCTTCTTGTCCTTGACCAAGTTCTTCTTGTGAAAGGCTTTGAGCCTCATCTCCCTCTGGAACTGGAACCCCTCTACTCATGTAGGTGTCCAATTAATTTCTTTAGGGAGATCATATACTTCTAGGCTTGGAAGTTTTCAACTTCACCAAGCTTGTCATCAAGATGATGTGATAGATCATTTTGAAATGAGAACCTCAAATGAAAATAGCAAAAGATTATATCTTACCGATTTGAGGTGTCCATCCTGGTTCCGGAGCTGGCTGATTTAGGGTTTGTCACAGAAACCCTAATTTTCAAAACTTGGAATCTTTTAGATCTGATTGGATATACAAATAGATCTCTTCAAATGGAGTTTTCCAATGTACTCCTTTTCTGAAAACAGTGGAGGGAAGCTCCCGGAACAAGAAGCCCTAATTTTCTAATTTCTTCTGCAGAAATTCCTGTTACTGTTTCTGTGATATATCCGAAATTTCTGCTCCTCTATGTCTGAAATTTTGCACAGGGGTAACCTAGCATTTCCCTTATCCAACACCATAGTTTTCATCATAAATTGTTTTACCATTTGGTATTTATGATCCTTTTCCCAAGGTGACCTGTTACAGGAATGTTCAGAACAACGAAGTTGTATGGCATGCCACGTGTCACTGGTTCATCTTCTGAGTCTGATATTAGGACCACAGAAAGTAAAGCCTGTTTCCTTTCTAGAACATCTTCAGGAATTCCATTTGGACCTCTATACCCCAAGATATTACAATTCTCCCTAGGTGTCCTGTTTAATGATGAATTCTGGAAGAGGCTGGAACCCTAACTTGGAGGGATCATATCTCCTAGAATATAGCGAATATGAGACTGAGTTTTGGACACAGTGTTCATCAGGATTTTATCTTCGTCCCATGCAATTTTCAGCTTCTAAGACTTCTCCAACCTCGGATTATAGTGACTGTACCAAAACTTATCAGTTTTAGTATTTAGGGTTTTTCAAGCTCGGGGTCAAACTAGGGTTTGACTTTCCTGAAGTTTCACCCAACCAAATTTCTTGATACAGGTCTCTAAACTTCGGTTTTTATGAAGAGAAAAATCCTATTTTGGTCTCACTCAAAAATTCCTCTTCTGTAGAAAGCCCTAATTTCCGCATCGAAAACTGAAAATGCTCGGAATCGAATTTCGCTTCGATAGAAAGATGCGCCCTTCAATGGAGAGTCAACCTAGCATACTTTTGCTGATGGATTGTGGAGAGAGACCCAAAAATTAAGAAGCCCTAGCTTCTGCAGCTGCACAATGTCTTCTTCTCAGGTTAGCTCTGATACCATGTTATTTTTTCAACATTAAGCTAGCATTATGATCTTAGGATCTTTTCACTGAGAGAATAACAAGCACAGCAATAAAACATAAGCACATCACTAGAGACAAGAGACAAAGAGTTTTCCTCGGGGAAACCATAAAGGAGAAAACCTCGCAACTTCCTTAGAGATAGAATCAGCACCAAAACAGTAAAATGCACTCCCGATAGCAGTAGTCTTCTTCTTGTCTAGTCCCAATGTATTTCCTTCCTCACTAATGCGCCACACTTGAGTGAGTGAGTGATATGTTGCAAGTGATAAATAGAGAGGCTCTCACTCTCTATTTATATTCTTCTGTTCACTTGAAGTGCACTCCAATATGTCGGCCTTACTTAACAATTACTTACTAGAGCTGACATCTCTAGGAGTGTCTAATAACCCTAGTGCCCCACCACTTGTGGGGACTTTGCCTCCTTTGACCAATAGGAGGGTAACACAATGGTGGGGACTATTGCCCCGACTTACAATGACTCACCTAGGGTCGACTTCACTAGGATAGTCTAATAACCCAAGGGCCCCACAACTGTGGGGACTTTAACCCTTGACCAATAGGAGGGTTACCCACAATGACTTGACATGACTTTCTCATTATAGAAACTTCCCGATCGGAACATCGGGGCATGACATGACTCAAATACATCCCGGAATAAACATCGGGTTACAATAGATAAGAAATACAAGTGAATACATTCTGAAGTTACAATTACATCAACAATATGTAAATAATTTAAGCCTAAAAGTATCACACTAATACACTTGCATGTTATCGTGCCAAGTAATGCGCTCTACAGTACTAAACTCATTGGTGCTTCTCTGTTGTCTGATGGAGCCCACTGTGTGGGACATGCATTCAACATGTAGCTGGGCCATACTCCCATCCTTAAGTCACCTAGAGACTTTCTGTCGCAAGGTCGAAACCACTCCAACAATATACTGAGCGCATTAAAGTTTTGAGGCGGAGGTGGAAGGTTTGGACCATCGTGGGCATGATTTCCTGTTCCCCAACTAGGTAAGGGATTTGATTTTGGTTTTGACCAAGGAATGGTGATGGTTACCTGGCTCAACACCGTCAGACAATGGGTCTTATGCAGAAGGAAACTCAATTTCATGCTAACCAACCTCGACGGCAATAGTTAATGGGGTTACACCCACGACCTCACACTTTTTAGGCTTAGTGAATGGTTTGGAAACTAAACTCGGAAATCACTGATCAAGTGGCATCTAGAAATAATTGTAGTGTTGATCGTAAATCCCTGATTAGTTTAGTGCCTACAAGAATTTAAACCCTAACCCTCTTCAATTATTACAATCAACGCTAGTTTGTATGAAGTATTATGAGATTGAAGTACTGGAAATTATCATTTGAAATGGGATTAGATAACTTTGTCTTACAGTGTCTGCACAGAAATTAAAAACTGTTTGTATGGACATAAAAACAATCAAAAGCCTAGACGAATAATTAGTATGAAGTAATGTGTGATTAAAACACTGGAAACTATCATTTGATATGGGCTTTAGCATTCTTTGCTCTACAGTTTCAGAGAAATTAAACCGTTTCAATGGACATAGAAATAATTATAATCCTAGAGGGCTTGTTAGTGTGAAATAATGTGAGATTAAAGCATTGAAAACTATCATTTGAATTGGGATTAACGTACTTTGTTCTACAATGGCACATAACTTAAGCCATTTTTATGGGCCTAAAAGCAATTGCAAACCTAGAGGGCTAGCTAGTAAGAAATAATGTGAGATTAAAGCACTGAAAGCTACCATTGAAATTGGAATAGCATACTTTGTTCTATAGTGGCACATAAATTAAATCGTTTGTATAAACATAGTATTAATTACAAGACTAGCAAATATTTGCTTCTGGGTGTGTGGAGTTTTGTTTCATTCAATAATGTAGGTATTATTATATGTATTCGATCGACTATTTGTGAAATCCGTTTATAATTTTCAGGCGTCTTTCTTTAATGTCCGCATATTTTGTTTATATACACTAGGAGTGATTGGTAGTCTACTTTTTACCAATTTTGGTTCCATATATGTATAGTTATGTGGCAAATGTTCAATTCCATTGGTTGTACATAACTCTTCTCTTTACATTAGCTTCCTCTATTATATGTTGTTTGCTTCTCCTTTTTGTCTTCCCCTCTAAAATTTCGACCATATTTAAATGATTTCTTTAGTATCCACTTCAAATTAGTAGTTTTCTAAGTTGAGCTCATAGTTCCGTGGGAGGACTTTTTCTTCTTCTGGGCCACGACATATTCTAATTTTTATTTATTATTTACAGCCAATGCTTGGGAGAATGATGATGAAGTTGTTCTTTACACTTGTCGATTTTCAGACATTGATCTTGAGATGGCTTCAAGGCCTATCAGAAAAAGCTGACCAACTATCGAAAAGAATTTTGTGTGGTTTACCTCACTACTCTATCTCTCTGAATTAAGAGATGCAAATGGAAGATTCGATGGATACTGTTCAATGTCTAAAAATAATTATGTGAATCCTATGTGTTGTCCTTTGAAGACGGATAACTTTGAAACTTATACGATTAAGTTTATGCAATGTATAAAAACAAAAATGGATAACAATGGCATGTTGTTTTCATTTGTGCACATCAGATATGAAATGTGTTTCAACCTGAACACTGGAGAAGCTTCACAGAGGAAAATGCTTGAATCTGTCGTGGATTTTCATCATATCAATGAAAAGTACATTGGAAGGTGAGGAAGTAGCCTGTCTTAATGTAACTATAGAAAGTAAAAATATTAAATATTTTCACATATAGGATCCTTCATTTGCATGAGTATCGATCCTCTAGGTCTGCCCAAATTGTGTGTATGTATCAGGGATTTATGGTTTCCTGAGATAAAGGCGTTACCTTTGACATGATAACCCAAGGGATAGCCCCTACACTAAGAAAGTAAGAGATGATTCAAACTTGTCTAAAGAAGACATAAATGCAATTACAGAAAACTTCAATATAAAAAACCTATCAATATAATGATATAAATTTCAAGAAATTATTTACTAACTTGGAGAGAATTGAAATGCATTAAACATCCATGAGCAAAAAGAAACCTTACCATGGATTTGCAGGACGTGTTTCATTGTTATATGTTTCATAATATTTACAATATTGTGTACGAGAAACACCCATTAAATCTGATCTATGCCCTGTATGGAAATACACAATTCCATATGTTCAGCAGATTTGAAAGAACAGTGACAAGAAATAAGCTACCAAAAGGCCCTCCCATGGGGGATTAAATGGGCATTAACTCGTCAACAGTTGGAGGCATGCAACAGGACAACACATGAGGCATGCAACAAAACAACACAGGAGACATGCAACAAAAAGTAGATCTAGGTGTTGTCAGATCTGTCATGTATCTGAACCGCAGGTACATCGAGTGGTGGCACTTTGCACAATGCATAACTGTTAGCAAGTTCATCGATATTAACTCACCAAAAAAAAGAAAAATGTGATTTCACAATAAGAAGTTGGCTTATAAAAAAATTGGGTTAACTTAAAAAAACTGTATCATAAAAAAAAATGCAACTTACAATGCACAATTACCTAAACCATAGCGATTACAATATTCAATGCAAATTTTATGCATCAATGGTGACATCACAATGCATAATGAGTATGAAAGACATCTCAAATCATTATATTGTACAACCCATAGGATTTCCCTTTTATAGTCTCTAGATATAACCAACTTCTTGGAGTAAGGAGGATTTGGTCCACAAATATAGGTCACTAGTCCTAACCCTTTCCATAGAATCCACAATGTCCCAAAGTTTGTTCAGTTGTTGCAGTCACACTACCCATGGTGTTTTAGACCATTAGGTCGTCGGACCAATCGATTGCTTAGTTGTTCCTTCCATATTCCTAGTCGGGCCTTCAGTTGATTGATCTGCTAGTCACCTGTCGTCTAATGACTAATTGTCCCCAAAATATCTAGAGGTGTGATGAACCATCAAGTCCTTAGGTTCCAATACCCCCCATCAACAGAATGCTCTGGAGATTCAGGAGTTGAAATTTCTTGCTTTGAACAGCCCCCCCCCCCCCCCCCCCACCATAATTGCACTTTCCTGAAGCTCAAACATAGCCCGAAGCTTCACAAACTTAGATTCTCGTAAAGGCTTCATAAAGATATCAACAACCTGATCATCTATTTTGCAATAAAGAAGTGAGATAATATTCTCTTGTATACTTGTCTCAAATAATGAACATGGAGCTCAACATGATTCATTTTGCTATGGGAAACAAGATTATCAACAACTTGAATATCACCTTGATTATCATAGTAAATAACAGTGGCGTCCTGAACATGAAAACCAAGTTCATCAAGAAGCTGGTGAATTCAAACTACCTCTATAATTGCATTGAAAAAACCACGATAGTCATATTTTCTATCCGAAAGATAGGCTATCTTATGTTTCTTACACGACTAGACCAACGATCAAGAACTCAGTTGAAACACATAGCTAGAAGTGTAATTACGGTCGTCAATGTCATCGCTCCAGTCAAAATCAATGTACCAAACTAGTAGTGCAATGCTACAACAATAATTAATACCAAACTGAGAAGTTCACTTAATGTAGAAAACAATTCTCTTTCCAGTCTTCTAGTGGCTTTCTCGAGGATCCTTCATGAATTGGGGAACCAAACTAACAAGAACGGAGGTGTTTGGTCAATTATGATTTAAATAAATCAATCTACCAACCAGTTGACAATAGAAAGTGGCATTGTCTCGTGCAAAGTCACAGTCTTTTGACAACTTCACTATCAACTAATAAGGTGTAGCACATGACTTACATTCATCCATCTCGAATCGTTTCAAAAGATCCAAGACATATTTAGATTGAGAAATAAATATACCATCGTCAATTTGTAAAATTTGAATGCCAAGAAATAAATGAAAGAGACCAAGGTCAGTCATTTCAAAGTTATCTACAATTTGTTTCTTCAAACCCAAAATCAAATTTACATTGTTTATAGTTATGACTAAATCATCAACATATAATGCAACAATCAAGGTATTACCATGAACATGTAGTACATAAATATTGTGATTAGATTCACAATGTTTAAAGACAATATTAACAAAGAAATGGTCAATCTTTACATATCAAGCACGAGGTTCTTGTTTCAAACCATACAAGGACTTCTTCAGTCAACAAACAAGACTAGAATCTGTCATGAATCCAAGGGGTTTCTTCATATAGTGTTCTTAAGTCAAACATCCATGAATAAAATCACTTTTAACATCCATTTAATGAAGGTCCCATCCAAATTGAGCGGCAATAGAGAGGACCAGTCAAACAGAGTTCATCTTTGCAATAGGGGAAAATGTTTTATTGTAGTAAATACCTTCTTGCTTATCAAATCCCTTGGCTAAAATTGTGGCATTCAAGATTACCGTCAGAGATAAACTTGGTCTTATAGACCCATCGACACTTCACGCCATTCTTTCCTTGCAGTCGAGGGACAAGTTCCCATGTCCGATTTTCTTTTAAGGAATCAATTTATGCAGTCGTAGCATTTTCCCATTTTGGCACACCCTAAGCATCAACATATGTATTAGGATCACAGGTGTCGAGAACATGTGACATTAGAGAAACACTACCACACAGTTTTTGAATTCCAGTCTGTTGATCGATGCTAGTATTTTCGACATCCAATCCAACAACTTCAATCATCTTAATAGCCCAATGAGGTAAGTAAGTCTTCGGTGATTCAAGTTGGTTATCATTAGGCGTGTGAGTCGAGGAAGGTGGACTGTCGACTTCAATAGTAACATTAGATTCATTACCAATTAACTCAGTAGCATAATTCATCGATCTGGTCAGAACTTCGTAGACAAGTACAATCAATCTAGATTCTTCTAGAAAACCGAACGGACCAATAGACTAGGGGAGGAATTTAACAACATATTACTTGAATTCTTTTCATTAAACATCATGCTTCTGCTTAAGATGATATAGTGTTTGACAAGATCAAACAATATATACAAGATCATAATGAATCCAAGTTTGATGAACCAGGTTAGGGAAACCATATTCTAGTAACCATGTAGAGTTGAAATTAAACGGCGCAAGAGGTTTCTTCAAGTCCTCATAGACTTCCATGTATATAGGGAAATGTTATCATGGCTCTTCCTCGGGGAAGGAATAACCATTTCCTTAATGGGCCACTGCCCCACCTCCTTGATGTGGCACAAATGGACCTATTTACACAACCACAACCCTTCCTCGACTAGCTAGACGGCATGCCAACACTCACTGCCTTGATGTGCCACCGTCGTGCCATGGTTGTTGATTCGCCACCGCCCTGAGGTAGGCACAACAACATCAAAACCACCATAGGTAAATGAAATAAGTTCACTACTACCATGCATAGTCTTAGTGAGCTTCACCTATAGTAAACTGTAAATATGCAACAATATAGAAACAAACTACAATTCAGCAAGAAGTAGTCTCAAATGAGTAACCCAAGAAAGATAAGAAGCACAAACAAGAATCACCATCCAAAGAAAGATAAGAAGCACAAAGGATTAAGGGTAGAATTTTGTCATCATAATCCAGGATGACCTACAGGGAAAAACTACTACCATGCAAAGTATTTTGGGTCGAAGATCCGAATGCTGCTCCAGTTCGCCGATAAGGTAGGTAAATTATCATTCAACGCCTCTTTGGATTATCTAGAGTTTTGGGTACATTCAACATGCTGCAATTTTTGGTACATTAAACATGCCATTATGCTAAGTGATTCATTGTATTCATTGAGTGTTGAAATCACTGATATATCTCCAAATTTTTGTCTTATAAGGAATGTGAAGTTCAAAAATCCAGTATAATAAATAACAACTATGAAAATGCACAATTACCTTGGTTGCGGGTCCAAAATCCAATCTCCTCTTAGTTTACGGGTTCTGAAAATTGAATCTACTAACTATTCCTGTGTCGTTGTTGGCTCTTCTTTTTCAACTCCGATTTCCATCTCAGCCAGGTTCTTCCTTTGCGTTTTTGCAGTAGCATCTCTAACTTCTTGTTAATGCGAATAAGAATCAGTTATCTAACATTTTGTCTCACTTTTTGTATTGATGGTGGATGATGTTGCCAGGATTTCGAAGATCTGCTCGGATCGGCTTAAGTGGGCTCAGCATTTGTTAAATGGACGTCTTATTTTCGCCATTATGCAATGGATTTGATATTAACTCCCAACTAATTTGGATTCGCGAGCTGTTTTTGAAAAATTTGAGCCCATTTTCACTATATTTCGTTGAGAGATCATCCTTGAATGCAGAAAACTTAATGCGGATTTCATTTGAGATGAAACAACGGGTAATATCTTGTAAACAGAGGTATGGTTGATTTTCTTACTGGAATTCTTCTTCAGTTTTCATGAAGGGAAAATTTATGGTACCGAGGGTATCAAATGGGGTTTTACGGAGAAAAATGGTTGCAGTTAGGGTTTATAGTGTTTGATGGTTTTTTTGTACATTCGCTGAAGAAAATTTGTTGATGCCTGGGTGGTTTTTAAGGGTGTCAGGTTGCGGTTTGTAATAAGCATAGTACATATTATTTTGAGTATTTAGCCAAAAGAAACGCGGACAATAACCAGCGAAGGGTAGAATTTTGGTCCTGCTCCTGTGCGAACTAGAGGACATGGGCAATAGTTATGGAGATCTTATGCAGAGGCTTTAGCCTTCTATGGGGACTTCGTCTTCAATCACTCCTAAACAACAATTAAATAAATCTGAACCCTCGTCCCCAGCTATTAGTCAAACTAGCCCCCTTTTACTGCAAATATTCAGAATTTTAGCCTCGGAAGCAAAAGGCATGGGATTCCTCCTTCACATCCTCACTTTCCTCCCACTTCGCCTCACTCACAAGAATTTTTCAATCAAATGCCAGTTTTACAGTCATCTGTACAGCAGAATTCTAATGCTACTCACACTACTTTGCATTCTCGATTGATGTGCCAGCTTCCTATTTTTAACATGGATTCCCTGCCTCCTCTGAATCCCTGTTCATATCGAGACCCTTCATCTCCATATATGTTGGACCCTGTATCTGGTGATGTGTCTATGAAAGATCAAGAAGGAAGCTCTGCACTTCCATCACTTTCTCCCCATAACCCTCCTCCTATCTTCCCTTCTGGTAGAAGATCTCAAAATCAAATGAGTGACGACCTCCCCCCTAGAAAAGGACATAGAAGAGCGCACAACAATAATCCTTTTACATTTATGTCTGGATCCCAGTCTCTATCCGGAGATATCCAACAAGGATTCACGAGCTCATTGGAGACAACATCCGTTAAAGGAGTTGCTCAGATAGATCATTTGAATCAATACGTTTCATCTTTGGATCGTGATAAAACTAAATCCTAGGTGGTGAAAGCGGATTTGAATCAGGAAAGGAACAATATTCAGAATGTAGAAAGCATGGGAGAAGGAGAAACAGGAAGAGAAGTAGGTGAAGATATGGTTTTGGGTGCATTGATGTAGAGAAAATGAACAAGTTGAATAAGCCTAGGCTGGCAAGTGGAGAGTTACGAGACAATTTGAATGGAGTTCAAGAAGACAATGGTGACAATGGTGGAAGTAGTGTTAAACATAAGAATTTGAAATATGGGGACCAATTTAGCAGTAGTGATGAAGCTGGCAGTGAGGTCAATGAGTTCAACATCATGAAAAGAAGTAATTCAGGGGTTGGATATGAGGAGAACAAAAGTGTCGGGCAAGGAAATGGAAGTCAATATCTTAATCGGTCATGTCACTTTCGGAGAGTCTCCATGGATAACATTATGAGCAAGAGGCATAGCTTCAGTGATGACTTAGAACAGGAACCATCTCAAGGTCAGAATGTTAGACAATCCCATAGCAATTCGATGGATGGAAGTACAAGTTTCAATGTGGAATTTTGGGAATGGGGATTTCATTGCATCTGAGATGAAGAAGATCATGGCCAGTGAGAAACTAGCAGAGCTTTCTACAGTTGATCGTAAACGTGTCAAAAGGTATGGTTCCATAGGTGTACTTAATAATTTCAATCAATGAAATTCTGGACATTAATTTCTTGCAAAAGTGTTTTTGTGTGAATATATCAGTCTTCAACTCAGGCTTCATTTCTTGTATGGCTTCATTTCTTGAAAATACAGTAGTTTCTTGGTTTTTCTCAAGATTCTTAAACCTGGAAGAATTATTGTAAACCGAGATTCAAATCACCAACTTTGTTCTCAAACTCGGAAATCCACAAGGGACCAATTCCCATATTTTAGTTGTAACAGCTGTCAGATATTTTTTTGTTTCTCCATACATTTATGTTGCATCGTTTAAAATTAACATTTGCTGCATAATCTAGGATATTGGCCAATCGTCAGTCGGCTGCACGCTCTAAGTAAAGAACATGCGATATATCTCAAAGCTGGAACGCAAAGTTCAGACCTTGCAAACTGAGGCAACAAGGTTGTCTGCACAATTGACTCTTTTGCAGGTGAGTTGCTCGTACTGGGCTGAAAAATTACATTTGAGATTCATAATAAACTCAGTGCTAACTATAAATTTATTGTATATGTGTCGTAGGATTCTTATAGTCCATGAAGTACAAGTGAAGGCTTTGAGATCAACCATTATTGGTAATCCAATGTCAAACAAAGATGTAAGTACTCCATCAAAACACACACTGGAAACAACTCCTATTAAAGCATTGCACCCATACATGCAAATGGACATTAAAAGTTAGGGTACTCTAAGAAACCAACCTTCGTAACTTCAACAATTCTAGGGGACCACAACATGTTTTTAGCTTTGATGTTATTGACTTTGAAAATAGTGAGATCCACATCACATGCTTCAACATCCAAGCAATCAACTTCCATCCTTGCATAGATGCTGGAAAAATTTACATAATTTCAAAAGGATCCATTAATCTTGCAAAGAAAGAATTCAATCACTTAAAAAATGATTGGGAAATAAGTCTAGGCAATACCTCAACCATAGAATCTTTCTTAGAGGATGAACCACTCCATACCACAACATAATTTCGCATTCACTCCTATTATGTCACAAATTGCTTTATAACACAACTTTTTTCTCTTTCTACGACATATACAACTTCATCTCGGCGTTTCACTTCCCCCGTTTTGGGGGTATGCTAGTCGATACATATCAAAATACAAAAACATTTTGCAATAATATATACCCAACGATGAGAGGGTATAATTGCATCATCGCATGAAGAAGAGAATAATTGAGTAGAAATTTCATTCATTAATAGGAAATGCTACTTATCACCACTTGAATAAGAGAACAAGGGGAGTTGTTAAAGGAAGCAAGTCCCTGCCTTATGCAATTAATTTTTGTAAGCAACCGACTATTAACAATTGTATAGATGAGAAGAAACACATTGCCTTTCAACAATACATGATTTTTTTTAGCATGCTGCAACAAAGTCTAATAATATGTTCCGGTCAGCAAGTGTGTTGTTAAAAGTGCCTGCCCCCTAAGATTCTTCAAGCAAGTGTTGTTTAACTTTAGTTCTTGCAATGCTCCATCTACGCTCAACAGGTCATTGAGTGAGTATATAAAGAGAAAGGGTTGTGAGGACGCCAAGTGAAAATGTTTAATTATTGACAAAGCTTGTTTAATTATAACCCTTTTCACTACTCCAATCAAATTTATTCTTAACTTAATAATTGTTCAAAACAACATTTGAAGAATATTTCAACAAGATGATGTGAAATTAGAAGATTTATTGAAACCAAATCCAACACGGGTTTGACCGGATCAAAACCGGGAACAAAAGTGGACAAGTTTATGTAACTCTTGGCCTACCTTTGACATTTCTTCATATTTCAATTTGCGCCATGCAACATAAACAAATGCTAACTATATGGTTCCACTTAACAAATGAAGATCGTTAAGATAGAACATTTGGATAAAGAAAAGTACAAATTAAAACTGATGACTATATAGAACAAACAAGACAAAGCCATATTAAAAAAATGAATATGATAATCGTTTAATTTCTTTTGTTTGCTTGTATTTAATTTTGTTTTTGTTTTTGTTTATATTTGATTTTAAATTGTTTGCTTTTAAAAATGTGCTTTTTTTAAAAATATGGCAACCATTTTGAAAATGGTAAGATAACGTGAAGACTTTGATACAAAAGCTAGTTGGTCTTTAGCTCCCTTGAAAGTGTTTTTTTTAATATCATATAATACTAAAGGACTAAAACAACATAGGCATAGAGGATCCTCCCAATAGACGATTGAAGCTTATGCAGATATATATGTTTGTAAGTAACATGTAAAGCACAACGCCAAATCGTACAAAGGTAATGGATGATCTATGAAGGAGGAAGTGAACACAAACGCGTGTAAGCGTCGTCGCACAACAGGTTGTCATATAAATCAATACTAGTGGATAGGTCCACATTTTGATAAAGCACAGTGTTTTGGAAGGTTACATATCGATTAAAATAGGCAGTGGATTGCAACAGAGAAAATGAGAGAGCAGGATAGGACACGCGATGGCAAGAAAGGAATAAAAAGTATTGAGCGGCCATATGATCCTTTAACACATTAAATGTAAGTATTATTATATATTTTATCATTTTTATATATACAAAGTGCGCGACATGGTGGCTAACAAATTTGCATGTCACTAGAACAAATTGTGTGCACTCTGCTTGAGCACTACTGAAGCGAGTTCATTCATCATGCATGAATAGAAAGTGGCGTGACGGCTTTGTTTGCCAATCATATCTAAAACGAGTTGCTATGCACGGCGTGGAAGAATTTACAACTTTGGTTACCAGTAACATTGGCAACCTAACAATGCTTTATTTCATCTTCGCGATTTAATTAACATGCTCGTATGAATTGTGGGGCTTAATAAAGTACTAGATGGGTTTGGCATATAAGTAAATGACCATGTGGAAATCTCCAGCTTGTGTTATCTATTTGTCATTGCCCTGTGACATGATGTTTTTAAAATTGCAGTTGATTTTGAAGATGTCGGTGCTAATTGAAGGTTGATTTTCCGCTAACAATACGAAGCATGCAGAAAATATACAAACCACTCCAGTAGGCTGAAAATACCTTGTTTGAAACACACCTAGTAGTTGCACCACCCTTCTGTATTACATTGAATTGACATTTGCATTATGTACAGGAATTCACGTTAAATTTATATATATGTACTCTTTCATTTGGGTTCCAGACATTTACCACAATTGGAGATGGTGCAGACAAGTGTGGAGGGGAATTTTTTGCACATGATGCCATACTTTCTTGATAAAGGCATTGATCAGCATCGCAAATTGCAAGTATGAACGATTTCCTTTAATGGGGTTCCTTTTATCGGTCATGGGGGTCACAAATTGCAAGTATGAATGGTTTCCTTTAATGGGTTTCCTTTTATCGGTCATGGGGGCATGCATTTTACTGCACTTCAATTTATCCCCTGACAATAAACTGCACTTCAATCTATCCTCAATGGATGGTGAGTTATAACACAAAAACCCAATCATATGTGGTTGAAGAAATCTCGTTTATGGACTTCTCGAAAATTGGCAGGACCAGGTTCTGACAGGTGCAAACCATTGGGATTGTGGGGTACAAAAGATGAATATTTCTGTTAGGTGTAGTGGCAGGAAGACATGCACTTCAACTATGGCGTCCCTTCACTGTAATTGACTTGTGGGAGGAAAATCTGAGTGCTTGACAATGGAAGATTTTAACAATGACGCCTCTTGAATGGGTGAATAAATACAATAGAGAATTTTGGAAGTGTGAGGTCGCGGCCGCTCACGACATAACTCAGAGACTGAGAATCATTGCAAGTAATGGATCGATAAGAACAATATTGCTAGAACTGAATTTGGATATGAAAGAGTGGAAGATGTTATCACATGGAAATACAGTAAACACAAATTCATCTGCCTTAATCTCCACGAGCGCATATGAGAAGAGAAGTAAGGGTGTCAAGGCTTTTCACATGCAATTAATTTTTTTTACATCCATATAGAGGTTCATTTGGTTAATTTAGCGTTTTGAGTTTTTATGGAGAAAGCTTAGAAATTGATTTTACATGATGGCTAGATTTGAAACCAAAAATACATACTTAAACTTTAACACATCACTTGTAATATTCTCCTCATTTATCTTAATCTTCTGTATTTAACAACTCATGTGTTGCTTTGCAAATAATTAAAGAAATAAAGGGACCCATGTTGCTTTGCAAATATAAAAGTTAATTTGGAGGTAAACATTAAGCCGTGGGAACATATCAATTTATTGAGTTAACTGTTCAAGCATATTGCTTTATTATGCAAATAATATATTATGTTTCTTTATAGATTTTGTTGCAGTAACAACAATCAGATGTTGCAACAATCTGAGAGGGAAACAGTCAACTTAGTGTAATGTTGAGCAGAACAAACAAAAAACTCCCTTGGAGTGGTTGAGGTGGCATCAGGGACATGAATGGTAAGAAGAGTAAATTGTGCAGGAGGCACTTGCATTTGCATGGGATCCGGTTGTTGAAAATTTATTGGATGAAAATGCTTTAAGAAAGTAAATCATTCTACAGATCCATTGAATAGAAATTTACTGTTTAAAAGTGTTAATATTGTATTCAATTGAACAAATATTAACTATATTAGTCCAATTCTTTCTTAACACAATTGAAAATATGGAAACCAGGTTACCTAAAATCTTGGAGGTTGTAGCCGTGTATTGTTCTTTTTTCATTAGTTGTTGTGTTTCCTCTGCCTGTTAGGCTCATATATTTCCTATATCCACTCTCGCTATGCGCTCTAAATGGCAGATGTTCATGGGGCAGGTTCTATGATTAAAATGAAGCAGCCCTTTTTGAAAGCTCATTAGCAGTAACAGATTCAAGGTTCAAGCTATGGTGATCCACACTAAGCTTAATGGATGAAAGATCAAATGGATGGGTTTTGATGTTGTTGGTGCTAGAGAAGGGCATTTGAAGTTAAAGGTGATGGGAGGAGCACGATGGAAGTTTAAAGTGGTGGGAGGTGGTGTGTCAAGCTGATGACTCGTAGCTTTCTTTCAATCTGGCACCAGCTGGACACAATTGTCACATAGAATATGTGAGGCGGTGCATCAACTAGTGACTTGCAGAGTACATTAGAGAACAAAAGGAAGATTACATTTAATGTTAGAGAAGTAATGCTAGAGATTACCCTAGCATTACAAGGCTTGCTAAAAAAACTACCTGGTCACTACCCACCAATGTACATTTTAACATAAGGTTTTTGTATAAACAACCTCGGGATGAGGCCAAAGTTTGTAATTGGTTGATATAAAGTACCGTTCATTTTGATTAGACCCTTGAAAGTTTTAATCAGGGTCTGAAATGATGAACTTAGGATAAATAGTTTGAAATTTGCTTTGATTTGCACGTCAACAAATTGAAATGACGGCAAGGTCGTTCATAGACTCCCTGCTAGCTGAGGGCATGGACTAATAAGTAAGTTGAAATTCCATTTATTAATAGGGGGTGTTAGTTTATCGTAATCAATGAAATATTATGGTAATGAATATCATTTTCTTCTATAAAGAAACATTAAGTAGTCCGACTCGAAATTGTTTTATATACATGACCATGAGAAATCTATTTTGAAATTTTTTTAGTGTAATATTCTTCATAAAAGTAAATTGGACTTTGTTAACCAATTTTTAAGGAATTTTGAATAAGAATATATATATATGTGAAAATATGATTAATTTTTTCATTATTTGTATGGATGATATTATGTGTAAATTCTTTAGTGTTATTATGGTATATGTTCCAGTAGGAATATCAAGTGAAGCACATAACAAAGGAAAACATGTCAATACATCGACCTTGAAACTGTTGGACATAGTGGCCACACTGAGAGGGGGCGTGAATCAGTGTGGGAACAATTTAAGACTTTTTAACCTTCTTTTATTCAATCAAATTATAACAAGCATTAATCACATAATCACATGCATCTTCCAAGTCAACCATAAGTCATAAGCATATACATCACATCAAAGAGACACACGAATGTTTGTAATTTGATCTTTATTTATTGTACATGGAAGACAACAATTTTCTCGATTACAATCAACACCAACTGATAGAAAGAGCACCAACTCTGAAACAAGACCCAACCTGATTTTCTTAGCTCCAACTAAGAATGGTTTGAGGAGTCAAATCCTCAAGTGCAAGTCACTACTTGCAAGTTTGATTCCAATCACTGATTGTCATCAATATGCTCCTCAACCATCTCTGCTCATCAACGCTGCTCATCATCTCTACTCATCACATCAACTCTACTATAACACTACTTGGTTTGCTCATCAACACTCCTTATCTAGACATCGATCACCAAGGTCTGCTCTTCATTGTTGCTCATCTCTTTTGTTGTTGGTCAACTGCTCATCAACCATGTTATCAACACTGTCAATCCGCAAGATGTCAAGGAGTATTCTCTGCTTATGTCAAGGCTTCAAGGATCTATTCTAAACACATGTCTCTTAAGGCTATCATAATATGTCACCAGTCGCTGTCACAACACATTACTATCATTGACATGCCAAGGCTGTCACTATCATCAAGCTGTCATCTATTAAGTTTACTGACTAACTGCCAACACCTTCATCTCTTAGTCAACCATTGGGATAGTGTACAAAGATCATTGTGCATACTTCAACTATCAAAATATATCAATAGTTGTCTTCAAAATCAACTCGAGTAAGCAATAATATTCACACTTTGAAGTGGAATGATCATGTCAAACAATTAGTACTTCAGTGGATCCTCCCATAGGAACATTCAGTCGTTCATGGACATAGTCTTTACTATGAATATGTACTCAAATTTCAATACTTTATCTATTTCAAGGATATCCCAAATAGTCTAAATATCTCATTTTAAACACTGATTTAAAATTGTCTTTGCATACCTTGATTTAGTACTTTATGAGTGATCTCCTTTTACACCTAAGATGAAGGATTGTCACAAGAATCTTCTGTAGATTCAAATAGCTGCTACCAAATCAAAAAATCATTGTTTTTACTGATGTTATGGCCCTAATTCAGAGTTGGATTAAGTATTGAAATCATGTCCAAGATCTGTGTATTGCTGTTGCTACACACTTCATCAAGCACACTGCCCTTCATCTTTGTTGTTTGCTTGTCATGTCTTCATATGCACTAGGACAACTCAGCCTTTGAGTTATCACACTTTACAAAGTTTTAGGGTTGTCCTTTCCACCAGGTTAGGGTTCAAACTTTGATTTTTCATTCATAAGGACTGTCTAGTTGTTGTAAGAGAGAACACTCCAGTTTTTTCTTAATTATTACTGCTCCAAAAAGTTAGAATTCAAACTGTTGCCACCAAATATCTGCTACTAGTATGCTTGTGAATGCCTGCAATTCGGGACTGGTGTACTGTGGAAACCCTCCACCTTTGTTGCTACAATTTCAGGATGCACTCAACCTCAGGGTGCCTTCAAGAGTCAACTTTGGAATCATTCATTCCCCTTAAACTTCACAAAAATTAGTCTTTAACTTTCATACCTTGTATGGTGGATTGTTCCAACTCCAGTAGTAACCATCAAAATGGGCCACACAAAAATGGATTGCAATTTTGGGACTGTGTGAAAGGAAGTTTCCAAAAAGAATTAACCCCAAATAAAATCCATCAAAAAGGTTGTCTACAATTTTAGATTGTGTGAGAAGTTTAGAATTTCGGAACTGTCATGAAGGCTGCCAAAGTCAACAGTCCACCCAAAAAAAATTGAAGCTAAAGTTTCCAACATGTTGCTGGAAAAAAAAACGTGATTTCTCCTCCATTGTAATTTGGGTCTTCTCCTCCCTGCTGCGACACTAATGCACCTGAATTTTTCTCAGACACTTGGCCTTAGTCCACGAAATTGCAAAGCTCATCCGAATTTTTTGTGTGTAAAATGAAGTTTGGATAGGTTATTTATATTGGTTTTCCACTAAGCCGACATGTCATAAAAATTTTCATTTTATTTTTATTTTGTCAAAAAAAAAGTACTTCATTTGTGGAGCCGACCTTGTCCACCTTTCTTTATGCTTTTCTTTATTTTTTTTATGCATTGTGAGTGTGAACATGCTTCAATGTTTGTCCACAAAATAGGGCAGCCTTTTAAGTTAACAAAATGTTTTTATATATTTTTGTTTTTGTTTTGTGACACAATATGCTTCAAAGTCAAACTTGTACACATTCATTTTATATTTTTATTTTTGTGTCACAAACCCTTGGGGTTCTGCATGTTTTATTATATTTTTGTCACATAAACCCTTCCTTAAGTCAAAGCATACCATTAAAATTGCATATAATTCTTTTCCACGTCATTAATATTCATAGTGGTGTGTCTTCAACGTCATTTTAGGGTTTGTAGTATATCAAGTATGTCCACATGTTGCATCAAGCCAATATATGTGTGGGTGCCTTAACCATATAAAGTGCAAATAGTGGGCATCAAGGTCTTCACGAAGGTTCCATGACTTCATTAAGTCATCAAAGACCATATCTTCGTGTCAACTAACCATGTAAGTGCAAGTAGTGGACTACGTGACCTTTGTAAGAGCATCAAGGTCTTCATTAGGGGTTTCAAGTCTTCATGGACTTATTCATCAAGTAAGAGGCTTCATAGTTTTTTCCAACCACCTCAACCACATGATCCACCATGATATCACATATGGGGTAGCTTGGCCTTCTCCTGGGGTACCATTACACCATCAGAGCATGAATGACCATAGAATGGGTCATTAATGCTTCTTCCACCCATCTAGGGATTTTCCAACATCTGTAAGGGCTTCGAGACCATATCCAGGGTCTTCAACATCGTCAAAAGGGTATTCAACATCTTCAGCAAGGTGGTAGCATCAAGATCCATCCTTGTGGGTACAAGGACCTTGTCAACTCGGTACAAGGTGCTTCAAGGAACAAACCCACTCTGTAAGGGATCCAAGGTACTACAGGTGGGACTTGGTGACATCAATGACAACTTGTGGGGCCACTGCAAGTCCATGTTAGCATCAATGACAATTTCATCAAAAATATCCCCCTTTGTCACTGATGACAACAACTTATGCTCCCCCTATGAGCATCTCCCCCTTTGTCCTCATCTCTCCCCCTTTGGCATCAATGGCAAAGTATTTCCACATACCTGTATCTAAAATCACTAATCATCGATCACTACTCCCCTTGTCAATATGCATGATCCTAGGACATGTCTGTATACCTTGACCAACCATCCTTTCTCCTTTGAGTTCATCCTCCAGCCTCATGAAATCAAGGTGTGATAAGGTCTTTGAGATACTTTACATTGGGATTGCCATGTGGCAACCGTCCTACCTTCTCTGATCAACCTCTCCTATCTGCAACTGCTCGATCTTCTTCATCCATATTTGCTTCTTGGAATCTACCCTTTCAGCATTTGTTCCTTAATTTGTATTGGCTCTCCTTGATGAGTTGTATAGGAAACTTCTCGTGGGTTGTTTCTGTGTACTCCAACAATATTGAGCTTTGTGCCCAAGGCCACTTTAACTATAACACCTCATCGTACGACAATATGAATCAATGTGACCAAAATGGTTGCATGTCCAACACCTGACTGAGCTGTTGGAACTTCCAACACTTCTTTGATCAACTTCATGTCTCCATGCCTAAGAGTATCCTTCATTGTAGTCCTTTGTCTTCTGAACTTCAAATATTCCTGCATTGGTCTTCCAAGCTTCACTCGTTCTTCTTGTTGATGTATAGGAAGGACTCTTGCTCGGTTGAATTCTTTGACTTGAACATTCTTGGGATTTGTGACCAAACCCATTGCACGTGTAGCATCTCAATGTGTGACATGTGGTAGCAACATGTCCAACTTGATTACATGTCCAACATCTAACTGTTTCATTGGGCATTCCACCATTTCTTCTTCCATAGAGTCTATAATCCACGGCTTTATGACCAAAGTTAGAACAAAAATAACAATAACCTTTGAAACCTCTTTCATACCTGGGTATTGGAGTTGTTTCTTTTATGAGCTTGCTTTGAGGAATAGGACTAACTCCTTGTTGCAATTTTGAGCTTTCAAACTCCGTGTTTTCGTGTGAAGGAGCATGGGGAGAAACTTTGGACATTGATGGACCTGCATCTGGAGTCTTTAGAGACCAAGTGTCGTCTTCAAATTTTTCTTTGTCCTTCTTTTAACCAAGATCGGTTTTGTCGAGTGGAGATCTCAAGAAATCCAAGATCTTATCTAGGACAATTGAACTGTCCTTGAACTTGAAAAAAGCTTCATTCTTCTCACTTTTCTTCTTGATACCAACTACCTCCATTTCCAACATTTGGATTGTATCCTCCTTTTCTTCCAGCTGAATCTTCAGGATTTATTCTATCATCTTGGCTTCCTCTAGCTGAGTCTTCAAATCATCATTGACCTCTCTAGTTTCTTCAAACTCTTCAGCATGCTCTTCTGGTTCTTCCTTTTGACTGATCAATTTAGTCTTTAGTTGTTCAACTTATGCATCCTTATCTTTCATTTTATCCTGCAACTCGTTGTCCTTGTGTTTGAGCTTCACAAGCAACACTTTCATTGTCATAGTCTTCTGCTGATATTCATTCAAGGAGTCCAAGATTTTATTTTTGAACTTCGTGAAGTCACTCTGGTTCAGATTTACTGTGTTCAGGAACCAATTGGCTCTGAGATCAATATTCAGCAATGTGAGATGTATCTCATGTGCAATCTTTGATAGCCCTTTATCATCATCTGCAAGAACTTTCTCAATTTCATCACATAATCTATCACTACAATCACAAGAGTCCATACCTTTACTAGAGTCCTCTTCTTGCTTCTCTTCTTCTTGATTGATCTCTTCTAGGGGCTTGTCTTCTAATTCTTGATCTATCTTTTCAGGTTCTGGTCTTTATTTATGATACTCACTTTCCAACTTGATCCATATATCTTTGGTTGAAGTGTACCCCCCTACACTTTCTTTCACTGAACTAGGAATTCCATCCATGAGGAACTTCAAGGATGTCGTATTGTCCTTCTTTGCTTCCTTCTGTGCATCTGATTTTCCCTTCTTGTTTGATGGAGCGGGATTGATCATAATTTCCCAAACACCCAATTTCTTCAGATATGCCTTCATCTTGCTCCTCCAACTAAAATAATATGTCATATCAAGTATAGGCACGCCATTGCTTGATGACTCTTCTTTTGCTTCCATTGTGTCTTCATGGATCTCCTTTAAGATTGTTAGGCTTGTGATGAAGGCCGACTCTGATACCAATTATTGGACACAATGGCTACACTGAAAGGGGCAGTGAATCAGTGTGGGACCAATTTAAGACCTTTTAACCTTCTTTTATTCAATCAAATTATATCAAGCATTAATCACATAATCATATGCATCTATCGAGTCAACCATAAGTCATAAGCATATACATCACATCAAAGAGACACAAGAATGTTTGTAATTTGATCTTTATTTATTGTACATGGAAGACAAAAATATTCTCGATTACAATCAACACCAACTGATAGAAAGAGCACCAACTCTGAAACAGGACCCAACCTGGTTTTCTTAGCTCCAACTAAGAATGGTTTGAGGAGTCCAATCCTCAAGTGCAAGTCACTACTTGCAAGTTTGATGCCAATCACTGATTGTCATCAATCTGCTGCTCAACCATCTCTGCTCATCAACGCTGCTCATCATCTCTACTCATCACATCAACTCTACTGTAACACTGCTTGGTTTGTTCATCAACACTGCTTATCTAGTCATCAATCACCAAGGTATGTTCTTCAGTGTTTCCCATCTCTACTATTGTTGGTCAACTACTCATTAACCATGTTATGAACACTGTCAATCCGCAAGAGGTCAAGGATTCTTTTATGCTTATGTCAAGACTTCAAGGATATGTTCTAAACACCTGTCTCTTAAGGCTATCATAATATGTCAAGAGTCATTGTCACAACACATTACTGTCACTGACATGCCAAGGCTGCCACTATCATCAAGTTGTCATCTATTAAGTTTATTGACTAACTTCCAACACCTTCATCTCTTAATCAACTATTGGGATAGTGTACAAATATCATTGTGCATACTTCAACTATCAAAATATATCAATAGTTGTCTTCAAAATCAACTCGAGTAAGCAATAATATTCACACTTTGAAGTGAAATGATCATGTCAAACAATTAGTACTTCAGTGGATCCTCCCATAGGAACATTCAGTTGTTCATGGACAGAGTCTTTACTATGAATATGTACTCAAATCTCAGTCCTTTATCTATTTCAAGGATATCCCAAATAGTCTAAATATCTCATTTTAAACATTGATTTAAAACTGTCTTTGCATACCTGGATTTAGTACTTGATGGCTGATCTCCTTTTACACCTAAGACGAAGGACTGTCACAAGAATCTTCTGCATATTCAAATAGCTGCTACCAAATCAAAACTTCATTGTTTTTACTGATGTTATGGCCCTAATTCAAAGTTGGATTAAGTATTGAAATCATGTCCAAGATATGTGTACTGCTACTGCTACGCACTTCATCAAGCACACCGCCCTTCATCTTTGTTGGTTGCTTGTCATGTCTTCATATGCACTAGGACAACTCAGCCTTCGAGTTATCGCACTTTACGAAGTTCTAGGACTGTCCTTTCCACCAGGTTAGGGTTCAAACTTCGACTTTTCATTCATAAGGACTGTCTAGTTGTTGTAAGAGAGAACACTCCAATTTTTTCTTTATTACTGTTGCTCCAAAAAGTTAGACTTCAGAATGCTACCACCAAATATATGCTACTAGTATGCTTGTGAATGTCTGCGATTCAGGACTGATGTATTATGGAAACCCTCCACCTTTGCTGCTGCAATTTCGGGATGCACTCAACCTCAGGGTGCCTTCAAAAGTCAACTTTGGAGTCGTTAATTCTCCCAAAACTTCACAAAAACAAGTCTTTAACTTTCACCACTTGTATGGTAGACTATGTATGGTGGACTATTCCAACTCCAGCAGTAACCATCAAAAGGGGCCACACAAAAATGGATTGCAATTTTGGGACTGTGTGAGAGGAAGTGTCCAAAAATAATTAACCCCAAATAAAATCCATAAAAAGGGTTGTCTGCAATTTCAGATTGTGTGAGAAGTTTGCAATTTCGGAACTGTCATGAAGGCTGCCACAGTCAACAGTCCACCCAAAAAAAATTGAAGATAAAGTCTCCAACATGTTGCTGAAAAAGAAAAAAAACGTGATTTTTCCTCCAGTGTAATTCGGGTATGCTCCTCCCTTCTTCTACACTGATGCACCCGAATTTTCCTCAGACACTTGGCCTCATTCCACGAAATTGCAAAGCTCATTCGAAATTTTTGTGTGTAAAATGAAGTTTGGATAGGTTATTTATACTGGTTTTCCACTGAACCGACCTGTCATAAAAATTTTCATTTTATTTTTATTTTGTCAAAAAAAATACTTCGTTTATGGAGTCGACCTTGTCCACCTTTCTTTATGCTTTTCTTTATTTTTTTATGCATTGTGTGTGTGAACATGCTTCAATGTTTTCCCACAAAATAGGGCAGCCTTTTAGGTTAACAAAATGTTTTTATATATTTTTGTTTTTATTTGTGACACGAAATGCTTCGAAGTCAAACTTGTCCACATTCATTTTATATTTGTATTTTTGTGTCACAAACCCTTGGGGTTTTGCATGTTTTATTATATTTTTTCACATAAACCCTTCCTTAAGTCAAACTATACCATTAAAATTGCATGTCATTCTTTGCCACATCATTAATATTCATAGTGCTGTGTCTTCAATGTCATTTTAGGGTTTGTTGTATATGAAGTATGTCCACATGTTGCATCAAGCCAATATATGTGTGGGTGCCTTAACCATATCAAGTGCAAACAGTGGGCATCAAGGTCTTCACAAAGGTTCCATGACTTCATTAAGTCATCAATTACCATATCTTCATGTCAACTAACCATGTAAGTGCAAGTAGTGGACTCCATGACCTTTGCAAGGGTGTCAAGGTATCCATTAGGGGTTTCAAGTCTTCATGGACTTCTTCATCAAGCAAGAGGCTTCATAGTATTTTTTAACCACCTCAGCCACATGATCCAACATGATATCACCTGTGGGGTAGCTTGGTCTTCTCCTGGGGTACCATTACACCATCAGAGCATGAATGACCACAAAATGGGTCATCAATGCTTCTTCCACCCATCTAGGGCTTTTCCAACATCTGTAAGGGATTCAAGACCATATCCAGGGTCTTCAACACCATCAAAAGGGTCTTTAACATCTTCAGCAAGGTGGTGGCATCAAGATCCAGCCTTGGGGGTACAATGACCTTGTCAACTCGGTACAAGGTGCTTCAAGGAACAAACCCACTATGTAAGGGATCCAAGGTACTATAGGTGGGACTTGGTGGCATCAATGATAACTTGTGGGGCCACTGCAAGTCCATGTTGGCATCAATGACAATTTCATCAACATAAACCTTCACATGAAGATCAAAACACTCAACTATTAATGGCATGTGTAGGTGGAAGATGGGAGATGGGGTCATCCTTGACCTTAGAGGAAATCATTTAATAACCTTTTCCTAGGGTCTAGGAGAGTCAATGAATAATCAATTTGATACCTTTGCTCCTTTTTTTCATGTGGTTCATGACCATGGAGCATGCTACGTCCATGTATATAATCCAAGGGTCCCGCCCAAAGGGGCCTCACCTTGTAGACATTATTTTAGTGCCTAACCTCGGAGTACCTAGAGAAATGAACCCCCGACTTCGACCTTATGTCGTCTTGGTCTCGGAATATCCAACTGTTGAAATAAGGTTAATTCGAAGAATATTCTACTTGTACTTTGCATTATTATTATTCCTCCTTCGAGAGATGTCACTGATGTAAAAGTCATGAGGTAAACCCTCCGTTGTAAGTCGAGTCAATATAAAATAATAATATATTTATTATTGTGAGTTTACCTAGGTATTTCGGCCTTGTCAGTTTGATAGGCTGGCCCAGTTAGGGTAATATGTCAATTGGGAAATTAGTATAAATAGGGAGGTGCCCTCCCTCATTTATACTCACTCACTCACTCATGTATTGCACTAGAGAGAGAAAGAGGGAAGGTGTCTTTGGTGTTTTGGCTCTTATGTTGGGGTTTGGTCTCTCGCCCTCTCTCTCATGAGACCTTGTTCTTTAGTTATTACATTCTGGTAATCTATATTGAGGATGTTTTGTTGGGTTTTTCCCTTTTGGGTTTCCCCAGGTAAATTGTTATGTACCTTGTGATTGTGTTTATTTCAATGATCCTATTTATGTTGTTATTGTGAAAATGTACTAAATGCTTATGAAGTTAGGACTTAAACTATAGGAGCATATAAAACTTAACATGGTATTAGAGCTATCATGAAAAGAGCAGCTTTCACTAGGTAAATATCTCTCTCCTTCTCTGGACAAGAAGCTTAGGGTTTTCTACTAAAGAGGAATTTTTTAGTGCAAGTGACATAGGGAAGTGCACCCATCCTAGGCACATGTTTTGACACCGAGATCAAAGCCTTTTAGTGGGAAGATCCTCTGAAAAGTCAAACCCTAGTTTGGCTTGGAACCAGAAAACCAGAAATCCAGAACCAAAACCAAAAACCGTAGTACCGAATTTTGCAAGTCCAGTTTCAAGGGTTAGAATTTGGATTCTTCAAAAAATGACTGTACCAACATACTCACCTCGGTCAAGTGCATCTTTTGGTAAGTACAATTTTGATTTATGATAAATTTCATATTTTGTTCTCCACGACAAGATGTCTCCAAGCACTAAGCTTGATGACAAGTTGGAAGGCATAGAAAAATTTTGTGATTGGAAATACAGAATAGGACTCATTCTAAAAGAGAATGATCTTGCAAAGTTTATCAAGGAAGTTGTGCCAAAACCCAAAGAAGATTAAGCAAAGGAAAAGTACAATAAATACACAATTAGAGCCAAGGGGATCATATAAAATTCTATCAAGGATCACTTGATTCCTCAAGTATCCTCCAAGGATACACCTAAGGATATGTTTTATTCCCTATCAAGAATGTATGAAGGAAGAAACATCAATCGAAAGATGAGTTTGAGATCCCAACTCAAAAGTACAAATATGGGAAAGGGTGAATCTATCCAAGATTACTTCACAAGGGTTTTTCAATTCAAAGAACAACTAGAAGGAATTGAAGACAAGATTGATGAAGATGTAGTAATGACTGCTCTCAATGGCCTTACTAGACCATGGGATTCCTACATCCATACAATTTGTGCAAGGAAGGAAAACATACAATTTGATATCCTATGGGAAAAATGTGTTCAAGAGGAAGATAGAGTAGCAAATCGAGAAGCATTACCTAGAGATGATGTCCATGCTCTAGATACTCATACTAGAAGAGCAAAAGGAAAATATCATTTCAAGAAGGAAACTCATAAGGAGTCTCATCCTCCTAAGAAGTTTCAAAAGAACAAAAAGGGACATTACAAGCAGAAGGACTTCTCCTCTTATCAATGTTACCATTGTAATAAGATAGGACACATTGCCAGAAATTATCCAACAAGACAAGAAGAATATAAGAGGAAGCTTAACAAAAGACATCATTCTCACTTAACCAAAGAAGAAGAACCTCCCAAGAAGTTAGAAAAGGAAGAAATTGAAGAATATGTTTCATATATGGTGAAGTTCTTATGTGTCCTAGAGGAGAATCTCTAGAAGATGCATTTGTCATTGGGACAAAAGAAGGTGGCCTATATAAACTAAAAGGTCATTCAGAAGCAGCCTTGATTCATGATACTACAAGTCCATGTGAACTTTGGCATAGAATGATAGCTCATATAAACTACAAATCCTTACCACATGTAAACAAGTTAGTCATAGGTCTACAAGATCTAAAAGACTGATCATGAAGAAGTATGTAAAGGTGTTGTTGAAAGGAAGAATCGAACCACTATGGAAGCAGTGAAGACTATGATCCATGATCAAGATCTTCCTATGCACTCATGGGATGAAGTAGCAAGGACATCACTATATGTCCAAAACAAAATATCCCATAGTGCACCTGGGTTCAAAACCCCTGAAGAAATGTTCACAGGAAAGAAACAAGAGGTGAGTCACCTCAAGGTATTTGGTTGTCCAATGTTGGTTCATATTCCAAAAGAGAAAACAACCAAGTTGGATCCTTCCAGAAAGAAAGGAATATTTGTTGGATACTGTGAGGTCTCCAAGGCCTTTAGAATCTATATACAAAGTTACCATCATATCAAAATTAGCAAGGATGTAACCTTTGATGAATATACAACTCTCAAGAAATCGAGAAAGTGCCAACTGGAAGAAACATATGAAGAAGTTGTAGCTCCCAAAGCTGCATAACTGATGAAAGAAGTTGAACCTTCTCCTGATGAGAAGATTCTGGAAGAGCATGATATGTTGGAGTTCCAATAACCTCCCCACATGAATATCTCTCACATGAGAAATCTAGCCTAAGATCGTGAGATTATTCAAGAAGCAGAAAGGTATGGTGCTCTAGAAGCCTCCTCAAGACAAAGCAAGAAGCCAAATCCATTTCCTTGTTATGTGGCTTTGATGTGTGATCTTGTAGACATAGAACCTACTTGTTATGAAGCAGTGTTCGAAAGAGAGAATGGGTAGAAGCCACGACGGAAGAATATCAATCATAATGAAGAATGATGTGTGGGAAACAATTCCCAAACCATAAGGTAAAAGTATGGTATCTTCCAAATAGATATACAAAGATATAACATACAACCGATGGAAGTCCTGAGAATTACAAAGCCATATTTGTGGCCCATGTATTCTCTAAAGAAAGGAATCAATTATGAAGAGACATTTGCTCATGTAGTAAGGTACACTTCTATTAGATCCATCATGGCACTGGTAGACAAGATGAAATGAAAGTTACACCAGATGGATGTGAAAACAACCTTCCTAAATGGTGTTATTGAAGAAGTGTACATAGAACAACCACAAGTTTTTGAAGTTGAAGACAGAAGAACACATGTATGTAAGCTAAAGAAGGATCTGCATGAATTGAAGCAAGCTCTAAGAGCTTGGTATGGAAGAATCAATAGTTTTCTAACGATCTTGGGCTTTACCAAATGTAAGTCTAATCCTAACCTTTACTTGAAGGTTATGGATGATGAGCCTGTCATATTATTGTTGTATGTGGATGACTTGTTCCTGACAAGTAATGAGAAGCAAATCTCAATGTGTAAGAAGAAGCTCACTACATAATTTTAGATGAAAGACCTTGGCTTGATCCATTATTTTAAAGAATGGCAGAGCTCAAAAGGAATCTTCCTTAACCAAGGAAAGTATGTAGTATAAACCCTGAAAAGGTTTGATATGTTTGAATGTAAAGCCATGGCCACACACATGGATACACATTTGAAGTTGTTGGTTGATGCTTCGCAAGAATTAGTGTATGTGACACCATATAGATAAATTATTGGTTCATTGATGTATCTAACAAATACCCAGCTAGATATATGCTTTGTTGTGAACACCTTGTGTCAGTATCTGGTTAAGACAAGACATGTTCACCTGGTAGCTGCAAAGCATGTGATAAGGTACTTGAAAGGTACGGTAGACTATGGTCTCAATTATAATAGAGATCATGACTTCAAACTGTATGGTTATATAGATTCAGATTGGGTAGGAAGTGTCTTAGATAGAAAGAGCACTTCAAAAGGATGTTTCAATATCGGGTCATCCATGATCTCATGGATAAACAGGAAGCAGTCCAGTCTTTCTCTCAACACTGTAGAAGCAGAATATATTGCAACTTGTTCCGCCAGTTGTGAATCCATATGGATTCAAAAGTTGTTATCATATCTATTCGATCTAGAGATGGATGACACTGTGATTCTATGTGATAACCAAAGCTAGATGGAGATGACAGAGAACCTCATGTTCCATGATAAGACGAAGCACATAGAAATCCAGTACTTCTACATTCGTGACACAGTGTAGAAAGGAGCTATAAAGCTCCAATATGTTAGCACAGATGAGTAGGTTGCATATGTGTTGACTAAGCCTCTGTCTCGTGTGAAGTTTGAACACTTCCGAGACAAGCTAGGTGTTGTCTGTAAGGAATTTCCTCGAAAGGGGGAGTAGTACAGATGATACTATGGTATCCTGATGACAACATGTAGCTTAGTTGGGATTGATCATCCTTAGACTTGATCTCGTAGTTCTAAAAGGAAGGATCATATTAAATGTTGATCTTGAGACTTGATCTCGTAGTTCCGAAAGGAAGGATCCTCTTAAATGTTGGTCTTGATATACTTGATACCGTAGTTCCGAAAGGAATGATCATCTTAGATAGACTTGATACGATAGTTCCAAAAGGAAGGATCATCTTAGATGTTGGTTGATAGATTTGATCTCATTGTTCCGAAAAGGACGGATCGTCTAGGATGTTTATTGATGGACTTGATCCTGTAATTTCGAAAGGAAGGATCATCTAAAATATTGGTTGGAGATACCGCAATTCCAAAAGGAAGGATCACCCATGTTGGACTTGATCCTGTATTTTTGAAACGAAGGATCATCTTGTGTATGTATGTGTTAGTTGTGATCAATATTGGTAGCCCCGTAAAGACTTGATACCGTAATCCCAAAAGGAAGGATCGTCTGAGTACCACAAATGTGTTGTTCATGATCTCGTAATTCCAAAAGGAAAGGATCACAAGTGTTGCTCATGATCATGTAATTATGAAAGGAAAGGATCACCAATGTTTCCCATGATCCCGTAATTTTGAAAGGAAAGGATCACCAGTGTTGTCCATGATCCCGTAATTCTGAAAGAAAAGGATCACCTGTGTTTTCCATGATTCTGCAATTCTGAAAGGAAGGATCGTGTTGGTTGTTGATATAGCCGCCTCATTCTATTGTCATAGATGATATTACTCCAACCTTGAGTTGTTGATGATAATGTTGTTATACCTATTCCATGTCGTCGTTGTTGTTATTCCAGCTTTATGTTGATGAGCCAGCCTCATGTTGTTGTCGTTGTTGTTATTCCAGCCTCATGCTGATGAGCCATCCCTGTGCTGTCATTGTTGTTGTCATTCCATCTTTATGTTGATGATCCAGTCTCGTGTTGTCATTGTTAGTGATGTATCTATTTTTATACTGAAGATGTTAATACTCCATATATGTATTGAAGATGACAATGATGGTGTTCTGACAATTCTATGTTGATGTAGATGATGATGATATTCCAATAGTTCTATGTTGATGCAAACGATGATGATGCTCCAACTCCATGCTGTAACTGATCATTCCGTTCCATGTTGCAGATGATGATGCTCCAGCTCCATGCAGCATATGATGATGTTCTAGCATTTGTATGTTAATGCAAATGATGAGGATGTTCCAAGAGTTCTATGTTGATGCAGATGATGATGATGTTCCAGCAGTTCTATGTTGATGCAGATGATGATGATGTTCTAGTCGTTCTATGTTGATGCAGATGATGATGATGCTCCAACTCCATGCTTCATATGATGATGTTCCAGTTCCATGTTGCAGATGATGATACCCCAGTTCCATGTTGCAGATGATGATACTCCAACTTCGTGTTGTAGATGATGATGTTGTTCAAAACTTTTGATGATATATAGATGCACCAGACAATGTTTCAAAAGATGATGTTGATGAGGCCTCCTCCCTCCTTCTGATGATGTCATGTAGAGCCACACCAGCTGTTGTTGTTGTAAGTAGAATACCCTTCTTGTTAAGGGGGAGTGCTGAAATAATGTAACTTCAAAGAATATTCTACTTGTACTTTACATTATTATTATTCATCCTTGGGAGATGCCGCTGATGTAAAAGGTCATGTAAAATTCATGAGGTAAACCCTCCGTTGTAAGTCGGGTCAATAGTTTCTATAAAAGAATAATATAATTATTATTGTGAGTATACCTAGGTAGGTCGACCCTATTAGTTTGATAGGTCGTCCCATTTAGGGTAAAATGCCAATTGGGAAATTAGTATAAATAAGGAGGAACCCTCCCTTATTTATACTCACTCATTCATTCATGTATTACGCAAGAGAAAGAAAGAAGAAAGGACAGAGAAGGAGGAGGAAAAGTGTCTTTGGTGTTTTGGCTCTTATGTTGGGGTCTCTCTCTCTCTCATGAGACCTTGTTCTTTGGTCGTTGCATTATGGTAATCCATATTGAGGAAGTTTTGTTGGGTTTTTCCCTTTTGGGTTTCCCAGGATAAATTGTTGTGTACTTTGTGATTTTGTTTCTTTCAATGGTCCTCTTTATGCTGTTATTGTGAAAATGTATTAAATGCTTACGAAGTTAGGACTAAAGGTATAACAACATATAAAACTTAACACCAACCAACTGCGCTAACCCTTGAGGCTAATGTCTTGGCTCTTATATAAGGTATGATGATCTTTAAGTAAACTGGAATAAAAATTATCTCAATATTAGGAGATTCCATGCCATTTATTCTACATATGGTCTTAAGAAAGTTGCCACAAGAATCACAATTTAGCAAGCTTATATTTGGAGCTCCAAGGATAGAAGAAATCTTTGAGTTTATGGCATTCTATCATGTTTTGTGATAGTTAAATTCCTTGGTAGACAAAATAGAAAATTAGGCATTTCTTTTAATTACATGGATAATGGAAACAAAAGAGGGAGATATGTTATATCACCAACTCCCATGAGTTGTATCACATTTCAATCAGGGAAGGAATGCTACATTTATCCACCAAATCCACAATATAATGCAAATCTCACCAAGACGCAAGTGGCATGTTTTTGTATATTGTCAATCTAACGATATTAAATCTTTGTGCACCCTCACATCTCTCATCATAGGTGACAAATCAATTTCACTTTACATATTAGGACTTCTCATGACATGTGGTATAAGCAAAAAAAACATGTATTTCTCTCATGTTAGCATTCCTTGTCACCGTCATTTGCCAATTTAAGAGCAACTCGTAGGGGAATAGAGTAGGTGATATTGTCTAGGCTTAGGAGTAAGGGAAATAACTGGAGAGAGGAGCTACGTTCAAGGCTACAAGAATGGATAAATCCCATGAACACTTAGGAAGGTGTGTGTTATATGAGAATGACGATATTTGAGGAGGATTAAAACACAATGAAAGACGTTGTGATGAAGCCCAAGAATGACTCACCCTATATGTGAGAAAGTGGGAGTGGTGGAAAAAAGGTTAGTCTAGTACAAAAATACAAGGGATTACCAAGGGTAACGAAGGTAAGGCTATGAGGAAAATTTAGCACATAAGAGAAAAATAAGATGCTATAAGGAGGTCATTAATCCTAACTTGGAAGATCAGAAGTATCTCTCAGTAGTAACTAGCTCACGTAAGAAAATTAATATAACCAAGATTAGAACGAACTCTCATGAACTCCATAGCAAAAAAGGGCGTTGGTCTATTCCTAAAACTCCATGGGCAGAAAGGGTTTTCCATCTATGTGAGTCTATAAGCGTTGAGGATGAAAATCTCTTTCTCTTAGAGTTTCTTGATTACACCCACATTAGATATGAGTTTCATAGTATTTGTTACAATACAAACCTTTATAACCTCCTAACTTGCCAAAACTATAGTGAGCTTGGAAAGCTTCTTAGCAAGCTTTTTAAGCACAAGAACAAGATTTTAAAGTAAACCAAGTATTATCATTCTTAAGGTATGATAGACCAATGTTGGTCTCAGTGGCCATTAATCATTATCATCATCATAAAAAAAAAAAGAATAATCATTTTACTTAAAAAAAATAAAACACTTGAGTATTTAAGTTTAATTTTTATTTACATATAAATACATGTTAATAATATAATCATTATAACTTTAAATCTATTAGATACTAAAAAGGATAACAATTAAATTGAAACAAAACCACTATGTATATGTAATAGATATAAGATCTCTTTTAATTATAACTTTTAAATTTCTTTTACTTATCTAGAATGTGTGAATATAACCATTTTTACACACAATTTTAATTCTAAATCATTTATCATATTTTATCTCCATGGATATTAATGTAAACAATATATATATATATAATTTTAAAAAAATAAAAAATAATTAATATATTAAATATTTAATATTTGAAAGTTTGTTTTTTTTTAATAAAAATTAATTACATCGAAAGTGTTATTTAAGAGGTTGTTGCTCAGCAGGTTTTGTCATCTGTCGACGGCATGTGAGGAACCTCCCCATGTCGAGAGACTTTATAACGTATCTGTGATGACAACGTCTACATGGCGACATGGTTAACGTATCCATGACGTGACGACATGCTATCTATGGGCTTCTCCGCTTTAGTGAATCTGCACAAAGGAATGGATCTGATCACGGCTTCATCCTTCATCCAGGCCATATGATTGAGTAATTATCTTCCAGCCTTTTGTGTCTTGGAATCGTTCCTGTGAATAAGCATCGACTTGTATATTCACTTCAGACTCCAAACTCCTATGTCTCCGCCTGAAAAAAGGTCTCCATCGAGAAGCTTTGCAATACTTGGCAAAAATCTTGTAGTAACTTACCACAAATAAAGCATCGCCTATAACTACAACAATGGCTATCAGGGCAAGACTGATGGTGGTGGTGGCGTAGTTGTGCTTGGTGGGTTCTTTACTTATGGATGCATCTGGTGAGGCTCCCCATCCAAATTCATATCTACCTGCTAAAATTTCCCTAGGACGGGATTGCTCCGAAGGCTACGGTACAACGCTCAAAGCGCAGAAATTTACATGGGGAGAGAAATCGCCAGACATTATTCAGTATTTATGGTGGAAAATGTTTGCATCCTCAATCTCTAGTAAGAAATGTTTGTGTTCAGTTTGTAATTGTTGGCTTAAATCGCTACTGTTTGAAATGAATGTGCAATGTGGAAGTCTATGGGTCGTCTGCTATCATCCGGTGGAATAAATCGTTGTAGTTGGAGGATCCGCCTGCAAAGGAAGATACCGCCATCTGTTTATGCTTGAGAGGAGTCGCTGCCTTTTCCAGTCCCAAGTTGAAGTCTGCAAAGAGGAGAAGAGAGTAAGAAAACAGAGTCGTGTGAAAAAGGGGCCTGAGGTTGGGTTGCCCAGAAATTACTAAAGAAAGGAGTTACGATTAGCAACCTCCTTCCTGTGTATTACTGTCCAGATTGGCCACATACATCCGTAACTGAAGATCCCTTAGAGGGTGGATTTTGATCTACTCTTCCAGAAAGGTGCGACTGGTTTATTGAAAGTCGAAGCTATTGTTTTGATTGGCAGCCCTGAAATGAATAATATTCTATTCACAATAGTGAAGTATGAGAGAGGCTTGAAGGGCATGAGACACATTAAGATGTGAGGCCCCGATAATGTTATGCTTCTAGCCAATGTTAGGCTTATTACATTCCTTTGTTATACGGTGGATTGTCTCTTGACATGAAGAAAATGTCTTTTATTTGGTCATCTAGCTAGAGAAGAGAATGTCTTGGTCTTTTGGTAAATGTTTGATTAATGGTGATATGGGTCATATGCAAGTAAGTTGATTTGGGTTACATCAAAGCTACGTGATTGTAAATGAAATATGAGTCATGATGAAATCAGGGAGTGTAAAAAGTTTATTTTCAATGGCCATCCAAACTATAGATCATGAAAGTATTGTTTTGATTAAAGGTCCTTTAAAATTTGTAAATGTTAAATGAGTGCACGTGTTGAGAGTGTTAAATTCAAGTTAAAAGTTGAGAGATTATTGTGGTAAATAGTTGGATTCAAGTCCTTAATGTTGAAGTTTAAGTGAAGTTTGAAATCCAAGCTAAGGGAGTCAAGAAACATTTGTATGCTAAAGGTAATGTAAAAGAAAAATGTAAATGACAAAAGACAAAGCAAGAAGGCTCCAGTGGAAAAAGATATGAATGGTGTTGAGATAGAATGGTCGAATATTCAACCAGGCGCTTCAATATGAACATAGAAACCATAGTTTCCGCAACATATTTCATCTGAATAAATGCCATATCTAACAGACCCGCGCGTAACCTTGGAATGCTGTGAATTTGAAGGGACTCTACAGGATAAAATGCCCATCCTTGTTCAACCATCTTTCTGGTTTGAATTCGAGGCAGTCGGTACCCCATATGGCGTCCCTACGACCCATAGCGTATGGGTGTTAAGTCACTCGAGTTCCTCTGCGCACGATAGTCCCGTCAGGGAGAACGTCATTGTGGAGAGCAAGCTTCGAGTCCAAGAGGACCGAATGATAAAGTCTCATCGATTCATAGATTGACGCGTGTAGGTAATGCATGCTCCTCATATCCTCGTATGAAAACACCCAGGCTTTTCCGTCCATTTTGGGTTCGGGCTTGACGGCCATGAGACGAGCAAGTTCTCTGTGTATTGATTCCAAGATGCCTACAAAATGCTTGCATGTACCATAAGCTATATATTTACATATATGGATATTTTAATACGAACTAAACATACAGACTTTAACACAATGAATTTATATTTACCTGTGATTCATCTTGCCAGAACATTTCTGTTCCGCTCCCCGATTTCTGTAGAAGCCTTAAACTATTAATTAGGATCCAGGAAGGTAGAGAAGAGTTGGGATGTTTGTTCAAGCAAATCCATATGAGATTCAAGAAATTAATTGTCATTACACCGCGTTCCAAGGGATAATCAACAAGTTGCAACCTCCTCATTTGAATACCATCAAATGCATCGTCTTCATGATAATAAACAAGCACCATTCTATTTCCCCACATGGTTTATGTTTCCAAACATCGATACTTACATAATATTGCTGTAATAAATCATCAATAACAATGATTTCTATCCAACGCTAAAGTCGATGGGAAAAGAGCTCTCGACAACATCTCTTATCCAACTTTCATAGTTTGTCATACATATTTGTATCGTTCCAGCCATCTACTTCCACAGTTTCCAAGGGACACTTGGAGGTCATGCATATCATATGAACCACAACTGTGTAGGTCCACCAGACAGTTGGTTTGTACATATGAAAACCCAAACTCCGTGAGCCAAAAATACATTGCACTGGAAAACACATGGGTTATTTGAAGGTTGGTTGGCATTTAAAAAATCAACATGCCAGACCCCCGCCATGGTTTTAGAAAACATTTTATCTGGCAATGAGATCTACTAATGGAGCTAACCGAAGTTGCAGAACTTGAAAAAGAAAGAAAAATGTATGTGAATCTGAAGGTTGAAGAAAGGTTTATGAGAGTCTAATGAGCGGTCATATTTATATTGGTTATTTTCCAAAGAAATGTAACAATAAGAAAATGAATTTGTGTTCAATGGATTGTAATTTTCAGTTTCATATATAAAAGCTTACGACTTAGAGGGCCTCCACGTTCCATTGTGATGGTTTTGGGATCCGGAAGGAGCGAAGGGTACCATGCCTTTGCCTTTACGTGTAGTGAAGAGAAAAGGTAAAAATAAATTCAATGGAATTGTTACATCTATCAAAACTTCTGCCCCATGAGCTACAATATGTACGTGGAAGAGGGTTGGATTCTACATCCATTGCATCATGAAAATTAAGCAACAAGCTACTAATGGACATCTTGACTATATATTATCGATATTCAATATGAAGATTGACTTGGGATATTAAAAACTTGAAACAAAATATTTTCTTCATTTGTCAACCTTATTTGCCCATTCAATGATCTTCAATACATGAGATTATAAGAGGACCCATGCGAATGGTCGACAGGAAAAATGGTGTCGCTTGTGCAAATTGTGATGTGCAGAAATTTTGATGTCTCGCATAGTTCAAGTTTCAATTTCTAAGGTATAGTCTCTCCACATCGATGTCAAGTCTCATTTTCAAAGTTACATTTTCTCCACGTCTGGGGGTTTCGAGGTTCTCTAAAGCTACCTAAACTTGGAAAACTCCTATAACTATGCCCCTTGGATGTTTGGATTTTTTTGCTTTGTAAGATTCCATTGGCATTCAAAGGATCGAGGCGAAAGCATTGAATTATTCACCGAATGTTTTCAAATTTAAAAACTTTATGTACAAAATCCTTTTGGAGGAAACTTATTTTCACTTATGTGGTGATTTAGAAGTTTGATGTAACTTATTTTCACTTGTTTTCCTATAATTTCTTTCATCACATAAACTTATATTATCTACACACACAACTTTCTCTCATTTGTGAAACATATAAAAGTTCTCTTCGGTGTTTCATTTCCCCCGCTTTGGGGGTATGCTAGTTAATATATTATGTATTTTATATTTCAAAGTTTGTTAAGTCAAAATATTTTAATTATATTGTTTTTTATCTAAACAATTGTTATTTGATATAATTACATAACTTATAAATATGTCAATATTTCTAAATTCTCAATGTTTCTAAATTAAAACGTCTCCACAAAAAAAAATATAAATTTATTGGAATGAATAACTCTCAATTCTATTAACTCATTGACATTTTTTTTAATGCAATACATATGATGGTTGTGATTCTACTTCAAACCAACCTCTTCATATTCCTACGTGACTATTCACATTAAAAAATTATATTTACAATATTTACATATGGAACCATAATCTGAGGATTAGGTATCAAACATTCCCCCTCTTAATCCAAAGGAGTCTTTGTGAGTCTGAGCATGGTTCTAAATCTTTTAAACTTTTATCATCCAAGTGCTTTAGTGAAGATGTTGACAAATTGCTCAGTTGTGGAACAATGCCGTAGATGAACTTCCTTGGCCTATACATGATATCGAATCAAATGGTACTTTGTGTTGATGTGCTTGGTTCGATCATGGAATTTGGAATTCTTGGCCAACTTGATTGCATAAGTGTTGTCAATCAATAAGGGAGTGGAATTTTCTCACTTCTCCTGTAAATCTCCAAGTATCTCCCTGAGCCACACAATCTCCTGTGTTGCTTCTGCAGCTGCCGCATATTTTGCTTCTATTTTTGAATATGTTGGAACTAATTGTTTGCGTGATCTCTAGGAAATAGTTGTTGATACAAGACTCATTGTGTATCCAGAAGTGGATACTCCTGTCTCCTTGTCGCCATCGAAGTCTAAATCAGTGTACTCAATGAGTTTGAAGTCTTCCACCTTAGTGTACTTGAGTCCAAAGTCTTGAGTCCCCTTCAAGTATCTTAGAACTCTTTTTATTGCAGACCAATGTCCTTCACAAGGTTTGTGCACGCACCTGGAAAGAATGCCAACAACATAAGAAATATATGGTTTGGTAGTGGTAAGGTAGATAAGGATTCCTGCAAGTTGTCGGGACTTTGTTGCATCCTCGTATTCTTTTCTGTCATTTATGTGAACTTCAACTTTTGTCCATTGGAGTTGAGAGAGGGTTGCATTATGTCATGCAAAATCTATTCAACAATTCTCCAACATATTTTTTTATGAGATATGAATATGTACTTAGGATGTTGAGTCACTTCAATTCCGAAGTAATAATGAAGATTTCCCAAATCAGTAATTTCAAAACACTTTTTCAAATATTTCTTTATCGAAGCTATATAATCTTTATTATTCCTTGACATTAAAAGGTCATCTACATATACTACAAGATATACAATAGATCTTCCAACTTTCTTCACAAAAAATGTTGCATCATCAAGATTATAATGCTTGAAATTTAGCTTTAGAAGATGCTCAGTTAGCTTTTCAACCGTGTTCGTGGTGCTTGTTTTAGGTCATACAAGGATTTGACAAGCTTGCATACCTTTTTTTCTTGTCCCTTCACAACAAAACATTCTGGTTGCGACATGAAGACATTTTATTTCAAGTCTCCATTCAAGCAAGTTGTTTTTACATCCATTTGGTGGATTTTCCATCCATTTTGTGTTTACATGGAGAGAAAAGTGCAGAGGTTACCCCATTTTGTCATGGGCGAGAAAGTCTCTTCATAGTCAATTTCTTCTTTTTGTGCACAGCCTTTCACCACAAGCCTTTCTTTGTGTTTGTAAAGTGAGCCATCTGATTTGTATTTGTAATAGTATATCCACTTCCAACAAATTGGTTTGGTTCCATTTGGAGGGTGAACCAGCTTCCAGATTCCATTCTTTATGAGTGCATCATATTGATTTTTCATAGCATCTTTCCATTCATCACATTCACTAAAGGAAGTTGGTTCAAAGTTAGTAGATAAATTTAATTCCCAATAAAATGATACATCCATGCCATCACCTGAGTTATCTGCTTCTCCTTCATCATCTTGTCTTGTTGAATTTCTCGTTCCCTTCTTTCCAACTTCATATGAACAGACACTTTCAAGTGTCTTTATGGCCCATTTTGGAATTTTCTTTGATGGTCCAACTTGATCAGTTAGAGTTGCTTCATTCTCTTCAAGGTTCAATCTTCCAATCGTTTCAATAACATCATCTAGTTAAGATGAAGTGGTGGGAACTTCTTCTTCGTGAGTTTCTTCATGAGGGGATGTTGGTGCTTCAAAGGGAAATTACAAAGATTGGTCCTGATCCAAGACTGGGATCCCCCCTTCAAGGTTTGGGATTTCATTATCAAATTCATAATATGTCTTTAGATGAGAAAACCTCTCCAGAGGATCAAGCTGCCTTTCAATAGACTTGTCATTTTTATTAGTTTCAAGAAAAATGACATCTATGGAAACAACAAATTTCTTGTTTACCTCATCATAAAGACGGTATTCCTTGGAAGTGTCTGAATACCCCAATAAAATACATCTTCAACTTCTAGCACCAAGTTTTTTTATTTTCTCCTTTGGTATCAAGGCATAACAGGTGGAATCAATACCTCTAAGATGCCTAACCGAAGGAAGCTAGCCAAACCACAATTCATGTGGAGTCTTCTCTTCAATAGCATGAGATGGACTTATATTTATCAAATATGTTGCACATACTACCACATCACCCTAAAACATCAGTTTCACATTCTTTAAAAACATCATTGATATTGCCATATTCATTAATGTTCAATTCATCCTTTCTGCTACACCTTTTTGTTGAGGATTATAAGGAATTGAAGTTTGATGTGTAGCCCAATGTTTGGAAAGATAATCTTCAAATGCATTAGATGTATATTCTTTACTATTATCTGAATGAAATGTACCTATACATGCTTATTCTTGATTCTCTATCCATGCATGAAATATATTGAATGTTTGGAATGCTTCAGACTTTGTCTTCAATAAATATACCCAACACATTATTGAATAATCATCAACAAAGCTAATGAGGTACTTATTACCATTTCTAGAAGGAATTGGCATGGAGCTACATAAGTCAACATGAATAAGTTCTAACTTTCTACATGCTCTGAATTTAGACTCTTGAAAAGGTTGCTTACTATGTTTTCCTAGAATACATGCATCACATTTGTTCCTTTGCTTGTGAATAGTAGGAAAACCATATATACCACTATTTCTTAACAAACAAAGACTGTTATAATTCAAGTGACCAAATATTGCATGCCACAATATAGTAGATGATATATTACCTTATTCAAGCTAGGACACACAGGCAAAGTTTTGAACCATTGCAGAACAACCCTTCAACTTTAGCAGCTTTCCATCTTCATACCTAGTCATGATGACCTTATTGTAAGAGGACTTCCTTATCTATAAAATTCCATCAAACATGTGAATGGAATGGCCTTGCTGCTTAATTTGCACTAAGGACAACGAGCTTATCTGCAACTTTGGAAGATAGAGAACATTATTTATCACAAAATTAGGGAAACCAGGTAGCTTTAGCCTGATTGAACAAATCCCCCCTGGTCTGAGGCTAGATTTGTCTACAAATTACACTATGTTATTTTCAATGTCATTCAATTATTCAAAACATTCTTTTCTAAAAGTCATATGAGAAGTTGCACTAGTATCAACTAGCCAATAATCTTTGTAAGATGAAAGAGAAGTTATTTCAATAATACCAAGCTTACAGTGTGAAACTATACATTGAGTTGAATCATGGGCTTTACCATCATGTTGATTATTGTTTTTGTCATCTTTCTGATTGTGTCTTCCTTTGATGGACTTCCAGGGAGCCTCACATTGATCTGCTTCATGTCCATTCTTTCCACAACGCTTTCACTTCAGATCTGATATTTTGCTTGAGTTGTTTTTGCCCCCTCTACCTCTAAAATTTCTTCTTCCTCATCCTCTCTTGCTACTATCTCCCTTGGAAGGGTCTTTGGACTGATTCTTTTCTTTATGAACAAAGAAAAGGGACTCTCCAATAGGCTCGCTTGATTTACTTACAAAGTCTTTAACTCTGTCTGCAATATTTTCTACTAGGTTGTCAAAGGTGAGGTCTTTGAACTTGTTGCTTGCTTGCAAGGATTCAAGGTAGTTGGAGTGAGTTGAATATAGTGACTTTACAAATGATGCAAATGGAAGGTCAAGTTTCATACCATATGCTTGTATCTTATGCATGATTGCATTGATATCATATGAAACGAACATAGGATTATTATCTTTTACTTCCAGATTAAATAATTTTAACATTAACTGAATTAATTTCATCTCAGAGTGTAAGCCATACAAGTATTTTCATGTCTTTAATGCTTCAAAACATGATTTTGTAGGAAAAATATGATGGCTCACCTCTACACTGACAGTGGTAGTGATCATAGCTAAGGATTTCTTGTATCTGGACTACCAAAGAGCAAGTTCTTTGATGTAGGAGGTTTTGGATCAGTGGTTATTTCCGCATTTGATTCTATTCGAATTGTTTTTCCTTCACAAATACTATCCCAATGGTCATTGTAGATGAAGTTCAATTTGATATTTCTGGACCATTTTGGATATGCGTCCTTTACAGTGAGGACACAACCAACAATAGATGCCAAAGAGTGCATCTATAGTCTATAACTTACAACTTACATAATATTTGAAATGATAGAGGGTGTAGGATTAAGCTCCTACTCCTTTACAATTTACAAAAATGATTATGCGACTCATTACACAATTCTGCAGCCTATTACAAATAATTCAGATATATATAATTTGTTCTATAGTGCTATTACACAAACAATTCAACTCTTGTTATGAAATATTACAATACACCAATACAATAACGAGTAGAAACACTCAGCCAAGTGAGTTCTCAACACTAGTGCAGTTCACAATCTTCAAACATTCTTCAACTCGATCTTCACAACGACACGATCACAACAATGGTATTCACACCCAAAAGAACAACTCCAAGTCTGAATGGACTAAGGTCGTAGTTCCACATAGCTGCATACAAGCATGAGCTTCTTCACTCACATTCAGGCTTAGTCTTCATGCATTCCACAAGCAATCTTGTGGTGAGGGAGAGCATCGGTTCGGCTACAATATTCAAACTCAAAGCTTTAATACAACATTTTGGCCCAGATGGAGCATAAAGGAATGACAACTGTGTTGAAGCCTTATTGGATTTCACGGAAAATTTTGTCCAAGACCATAATGGAGGGAGAAAGATTTGGGGACATGGTATCTCAAATTGTTGATAATCTCAAGGAGGACATGATGAAAAACATCGTGGATATGGAAGCTTTGAAGGACCTTGCAACCCATCCTTTCAAGCAAAATGTGGTTCATGCCACCCCCCATTCGCCATCAATAGCTCGCGCAACACCGATGTAGATGGAGAAGGAACACGGAGGGCTCAGGCCCAACGACCAACACTAATGATGTAGATGGAGAAGGAACAGGGAGGGCTCAGGCCCAATGACCAACACTATGTAATTATGAAATCTCAGACCACGGGTTTATGAAAAAATATTTTGTCACGATTTTATGAAAATTCTTTTGTTATGGTTTTTATGAAAACTCCTTTGTTATGTTTTGTTATGGGGCTTATGGAAACCCTGGCCCAGGAGATAGCTTTGAACTTCATATAGGGGTTTATTTTGGGAATGTAGAATCTGTTGATATGTGTAGGGAAGGGAGGGAAGGGATTGGTGGGGGTATGAATCTTCAAAAATATTATCAGTCACCCTGGGTTGGACCTGTTTTTGTAATTTTTGTATATTTTCAGTTTGTACAGTAATAAAAGGTTCCAACATCTTACTCACAAAAAAAATTGTAATAAAAAATAAATAAAAAGATAATAAGATGAGGATGGCAGGGGTCTACGATAAGTCTGAATATGCGAGATTTTTGTATCCCTAAGGGGATGCAAACGAGACAACAGTGTAGAACAGGCCATGGGTCGACTCCATCATGTGATGATAGGAGGACCCAACACCTAGCAAAAGGTCGGAATACCACATGGTGGATACGATGGATTACTCGGCAGATCCGATGAAGGGACAATGATTTTTTGTGGATCTACCTATGATGGTTAAGGAATGCCCACCGCAGTCACTGAGGTCTCGAATTCTGACAAACTCGACAGTTGGGTCCATCCAGAGCAGGATAAAGATGGGGACAGAGGGGGGAGACAGGGAGTTGCCACAAACAAATGCAGATGAGGACTTATCACAAATTTCACGGTTAGACCAATGGCGCAAAACTTCAGCAAAGCTATGTTCACCCTATTCGAACCATTTCAACAACAAGGGGGAGGATTTTTTACGCCTACAGAGGACCCGATATCTCATGCGGATGAATAAGGAACACTCTCAAATGAAAATTCTTTAGATCTAGAACCATATCTAACAAATTTTGGGTGGTCGTTCATAGAAACACTCGAAAACATCGCTCTACTTCAAGAATCCCCAAAAGAGCTTGCAACTCAAATCCCGGAGGGATTTATATCCTCCCTTCTATAGCTCTTGGAACAACAAGGACTAGAAGTCTCCGCACAGGAAGTGTCAGAGACGGGACTTGTGGAGACGAATCAAAGCTCTTCGAAGGGCCACACGTAGAGACGAAAAAGAAGCAAGATCCTCAAGAACACAAAGATCCCCTTAACTTGATATGTGGAAAAACATTTCGGTTTCTCAATCGATGGACATGACAAAAACAACGGTAGTGGGGAATGCCAGAGGAAAATATCCTAGTAGATAGAACTTGGATAGTTGAACAAGGGCAAACTAGATAGGGTTATTGACTTACAATCCCAAAACCATGGTTCTCTCGAGAGGATGGTTTATCTTCAAACTTAAGTGTAAGGAGGACGCGGGCAAAATCCTTCAAAAGCACTGGAGTTTTGAATCCACCCCCATCTTGTTAAAAAATTGGACACCAATGTTTGATGTGGACACAGAAAAATTTGATGTGATCTTGGTCTAGGTACGACTGTCGGGAATTGCATGGGAGTTATGGAATTGGGACTCTTTTAGAGACATTGGGAATGCCCTAGGAGCTTTTATTGACGTAGAAATGACTTTCACTAATACATGAATAATGTCAGTGGCAAGAATATTGGTATCTCTAAACATTGGGACTGGTCTTAGAGAGGAATTGAATTTCATTTTGGTTCAGGTGAACCGCAAGCATAAACTTGATTATGAAGGGATACCCTTCTGATGCCACATATGCCATTAGTATGGGAATATGTCAAAACAGTGCCAACACTCTTTCAACAATGTTCCTAAAATATCTAGAAAGAGATTGGTTGAAATCATAGGGCAAGACCAGGGAATCAGGAAAAATTTAGAAAATGTAATAGAGGCACTCCTTTCAGCAGGTGGCCCAATGGAAAGCCACGAAAGAAATCCAAATTTGACCCAGACAGAAGCTCAACACCAGAACCAGAACCTAAGGGTGGATCCCGAATGAAGCTCTAAGAAGAGAGAGGAGACTGTCATCACGCAAGGCAAAAAATATTGAGAAGTCTCTCCAAAATTGGGTAAGGAAAAAGCTTCTCTCCCCCCTATTTCTGTTCTAGAAGCTTCCTTTTTTTCTTTAATTTTGATTAAAAAAAATTTCCTACTCCATAAAACCCTTCTCCTGAAAACCCCCAACACACTACTCTAAGGCCACTCTCTAAACCCTCGATTCCCTTTACACATCCCTACCCATTTCAAAACTCGTCATCCCCCCGAGTCAAACCACTAATGGGAACCCCACCTCTTCGATGGAAACTCACTCCATCTGCTTCCATTTAAGATCCAGGGACATCCCAGAACTTACAGATCCTACTCCACAAAGCCAAGGACTAGGGAGGAACCCTATGAACAATCAAAAGGGGAAAGGCAGGGGAAAACCAACACACCCTTCAAATGCACAGAACATAGCACTTAAAGATGTAGCAGATGGAAAACATAAGTCTATTTTAGGGTCACTTAGAGCGGCGAGGGTCGCGGGAAGGGTTGCCACTGAAAGTGTTATCCTTAAATAGCAGGGGTTTGGCAAGTAAACCCAGCAAACTTGCACTAAAGAGGCTACTAACTCTTCAACAACCTGATATCATCTTACTCCAAGAAAGAATGGGTTTGGAAGAGGAAGTCACTCTCTTGTTAAAAAAGGTTTTAGTAACTACGATTTTTTTGCAATTAGTGCTAGAGGGCACTCGGGGGTCCTAGACTTGGGATGGAACCCAGGCGTGGTGAGCATGAAAAACATGTGGGGTTTTGACTCAAGGTTTGGGGTTGATATCTTCCATGCAGCTCTTGACACCTCTTTCACAATTCTAAACATATGTGTCTCGTATAACAAGAGGGTTCCATATTGGAATAGGTTAAAACAAAAGTCATTTCGAAAAAATGAAAACCTAATTCTGGGAAGTGACCTGAATTTTACTCTGGGGAATTTTGAAAATTAGGGGCCAAACTCAAGAAGTGACCCTCTCTCAGGTTTCTCTAATCTCCTTCTCTGAGAGCATCGCCTTATTGATATTCTCCCTACCAAAGTGAAACCTACCTATTCAAAAAAAAAGAGCGGGAGAAGGACGAATATCGAAAAGACTAGACCGTTTCCTGGTCAAAGAGGGATTAACAGGGAAAAACTTAAACTTCAGGCAATGGGTGGATATAGGAGGAGAATATGACCATTTACCAATCTTCCTATAAATCCTAAGAGTTTTAGCAAAGCCTCCCAATCGTTTCAAACTTTGTGCTGCATGGCTAAAGGAGGAAGAAGTATCAAACATTATTAAGGAAAACTGGATCATGTCCCATCCTGATGTTGGAAAGTTTGCAGCACCGTATTTTGTAAAGAACATTTGCTAGGTAAAAAAGAAACTCAAGGAGTGGGCATTCAAAAAAAAATAAAGGCATGAGAAGGAGTTGAGACAAGCAGAAAAGGAAATTGCCCTTATCCAGGATTATGAAGGAGGGGGATACCTTACTCTGGAATCTAAGACTTAACTGGAAATGCTGGAGAACAAAAAAAGAAGACTTCTTTTGGAATACGAGGAAGTCTAGCAGCTAAAGAGCAGGGAAATCTGGCTCGAAAGTGGCGATGAAAACACAAAATTCTTCCAAGCATTTGCAAAAGAGAGAAAATCCTAGAACACCATCTGGAATCTAAGAAATGAAAACAATGAGGACTTCACCTCCCTTGAAAGACTGGCATCTCTAGGAACTACTCACTTCAAGAGCCTTTACAAGGAAAACAACAAAACAAATTTGGTTGAGAGCATTCGCCTCTCTCAATTTTTTCTTGGGTTTATAACCCCAGAAGACAATCAAGAACTCATGGAAGAAGTCTCAAAGGAAACTAAAGGAAACACTTCACAGTTTCCAGAAGGACAATTGTCCTGGACCGAATGGTTGGAATATTGAGTTCTTTATGGCCCAATATGAGGTTATTGGGCATGATCTCCTCCACCTTGTAGAAGAATCTCAGAAATGGGGGATCATAGACCCTTCGCTAAATGCCACTTTCATTGCATTGATCCCAAAATCGGACAACCCGTTTACCCATTAGAGAGAATTTGAGGTCAAAAATGGGCCTCAAAAGGACCAAAATGTACTATAAAAATCAACCAATTACATTCTAGTATATGACATCATTCCCCATGGTTGAGGTGGCATTGCATGAGTTAAGAATGTTTATTTGTCACATTTTCTATGGTGGATGAAAACCCATAGTTAACCAAGGTAGTCGTATAAGTACTTTTAAGTCATAAAGTAAAGTACTCACAATAAAAGTCATTTCACACTTTCTCATAAAATAATATTATTGTTATTTTTAAGTAAAATACTCATAATTGTTAAAAATGTCGTTTCACATTTTTTTTTCACATTTTTTAATAAAAGAATATATTGTCATTTTTATGTTTTTTAATTTTAAATTATATATTCACTCAATTTTATTTAATATCATAATGCCAAACTAATATATATATATATAATCTTGTACTTTTAAAATAAATTAAAATCATGAATAATATTAATATGAAAGATATATGTTAATTATGGATGAGTCATATATATATATATATATATATATATATATATATATATATATTCATTTATATCATATTTGAATGTATAAAACAACATGTTGATATGATAAATGTTTATATGATTATAATTAATAATAATTTTTTTTTTAACAAAAAAATTATTATAATTTTTTTTTGACAAAAAAATTATTATAATTTTTTAATAGTTAATTTTATAGAATAATATGCAAATTATGTTGTTATAACCCGTTAAATATTAATTAATAATAATGCCATTAAGATAATAATTATAATAAATGTTATCATGTTAGTTTTAATAATAAAAATATTTTAAAATTTTAATGATTAAAAAATTAATAAAATTAATTAATCTATTTATATTTAATTTGAAATTATACCATAATGTGTAAAACTGTATTATGACGCATTTTTTTAACAAACTAGTAACATTGATTTTTTACATATATATTTTGTATTTATAATTTTTTTACTTGCAAGGAGTGGATTTAATTTTCTTAGATAAGTATTTAAATTATAAAAATATTTTCAAAATGTATAAATATTTTTTTAATAATTTATTTTGATTTATAAAAAAATATTAGAATAATTTATGCTTCAACTAATAAATTAAAATAATTTATGCACCACCATTCACTTATTAAGTTAATATGATATATTATTTATTCACGACTTTTTAATTGCTAAAAATTAATATACATTAAAATCAACTAATAAATTAAAAGAATTTATACACAAGTGTTGACTTATTCAGTTAATAGGATATATTATTTGCTCGTAACTTTTTTATTGCAAAAAAATATATACATAACTTTTTTATTGCTAAAAACAATATACATTAAAATCCTATATACTAATATGACATATTTTCATAATGTATAAACATTTTTTAATAATTTATTTAAAAATAAATTAAGTCTTATATTATTTTCTATAAGAGATTTAACTATAACATTAATTTACAATAAAATGAATATATAAAAAAAATTATGATTTCGATATTAATTTATTCTAATAATGCAATAAATATTATAATAATATTGTTAAAATTTTACATGTAAATAAATCTCAATTAAATCACATTAAAATTAAATTGATGAGGAATGTACTAAATATAAAAAGTCAACATAAATAAAAAAAATAACTCCTAAAAATAATTTTTTTGTTTAATTTCATTTACAAGTTCAAGACAAATAAATGCTGAAGGACAATATTTTTTTGGGGAATTTACAATGAATCTAGGTCACATCATTGTAAAGTTATTTTATTAATTTTATTTATAGTCAATTTAGAAAAGTAACTCAATCGTGGTTATTTATATTGTGCATAAAAAGTAGTGTAGGAGGTGAGTTGTCATATATACCTACCCCATAAAACCCCTAACTCATAATATTTTAATATATCTTATATTTTTCTAGTACATCTCTTAGGAGGCCCATTTTTTACCTCAAATTCTCTCTAAAATGGGCCTCCTAAGAGATGTACTAGACAAAAACCAAAATCTAAAGGAGAATGGGGATTAAAGCATGTTCACTTATTTGCAAAATCATTTGCTGCAAAATTGGGCTGGAGACTTCTATCCACATAAAACCTTTGGACTGAAGTTGTGAACACAAAATACATTTCTCCATATTCTATCACAAATTGGCTCATGAATTCGATAAAGAACAAATAAGGAGTTTCAATAACCTGGAAAGCAGTATTTCTGTCCCTCCCTGTAATTGAAAGAGGTATGGTCTGGAAAGTGGGCAGCGGGAACCAAATCCGCATTGGATCTAACCCCTGGATGGGATGTCAAAACAAGCACGTTATTTCCCAAAATTTCATTCATGTATTAAAGGGGCAGGGCTACTTTCATTTAAATCAAATTTTGGACCAAACAACAACCACAACATGGAACCAGGGGTGGAAAAGTGAAGTAGACATGGGGTTAAACAATGAGTTGGGCTCCCAGTGGAAGGATTATGTCCTATCCCTCAGAAGCACACACGTCAGAATCACAAACAGGCCGGATGAGCTGATTTGGTCTCCCGCCCCTCATGGTAGGTATACCCCGAAATTGGGATACAAGCTGTTAATTGAAACTATCCCGATTGAAAACAAAAAATGGCGGTGGGAAAAAGTATATAAAACACATTGTCCTCTAAAATCAAAGATCTTCATGTGGCATGTTCTTGTAAAGAAAGTCCCTAGTTGGGATCGTATGAAAAACAATAACTTTGAAGGGTCGGGATGGTGTGTTCTCTGCATGCAAAATGAGGAAACACTTCATCACCTTTTTATACAATTCCCATACACAATAAAATCTTCGGTTGATATCACCTTAATCCCAAACCATCCGCTGGAATGGATCGGAGCCACAATTGAAGAGTCTTGGAAAATTTGGCTCGTCTCTCTAATAACGGAGACATTTCGTGCACTCCCACTTCTTATGATCTGGGGAATATGGTTGGCTAGAAACAAAGCAATATTCCAAGATAAATCATCCATCCCAATGTGTATAGCACAAACCAACATCGACATCCTCTTCTATTTCCCCGAAGAAAAAAATTCGATGGTTCCCCACATCATTAGTGAGGAATCCATAAACAAACAAACTCCTTGGGCATACTTTGATGGGGTCTCAAAAGATGAAATTTGTGGGGAGGGGGGGGGAGCAATTCTATATCTCTCTGAAAACCACTCCTTCCAACTACAAATGGGCCTCGATCGGGGGATAAATAACTATGTCGAACTCCTCACTCTGAAATTACTACTCACTTTTGCAAGAGAAAGGGAATGTGCACAATTACAAATCTTTGACGACTCAATGGTAGTCATAAATTGGATAAGCAATATTCAAACTTGACATAATGTATTTTTAAATACCGTTTTAACAGATACTCAACGGATTTTGGAGGGGTTTGACTCGTTCTCTTATTGACACGTCTACAGGGAGCGGAATACTATAGTGGATCAACTCTCTAAATTGAGACTAAATTTTCCAATGGGCCAATGGAAGATTACAGAGCAAGAAAATGACATCTACCACAAATATTATCACAGGCAATTCATAGATGGCTTGGAGGAGAATTGAACATATACGAAACAAATATCAACATATATGAATAGGAAATATTTTTTCTTTTCATTTTGGCCAGACAAGTACATGATATAAAAGGTCGCTTGGTCATGGAGACATGGAAATATTTTTGCTGCTTTTGGCTATTAAATCTGTGCTCACTATTGAGAGTGTTCGAGGACATTTTTGGGAGACAAAAACAATTTTTTTTTTTTGAAATCAAGAGACATACAAAAGAACATTAAGCTATCTTTTTGACAGAATGACTGACAAGCCATATACAATAAAAGGCTGTAAACAAACTTTCTGCAATATGTTATTTGATTACTTATTAATTAAATTACGCTTTTTTCTTTGGAAAAAAAAATAAGAATAACACAAATTAGATTAGAGTAACAATGATTAATTCATCAAGTTTTCCCAGGAGGCTTGGCAACAAGCTTTCAAAGATATAAACTTTGTTTTAACGCTGCCAACAAATTGGAACGACTTATTGGCATGTTGGAAAGATTACTACCAAGGATCCCTCTTAAAAAAACCTGACTTTGCAAGAGCATAGGAAGCTCTCCCAAAATACATTTGCTGGAAGTTATGGACAACTAGAAACAAAGAGATATATGAGGAAAACAAACAGTTCGGGCAAAGTCTTAGCATCCGCAAAGGCACTTTGGGTGGAAGCTTTATCCATGAGGAGAATGTCGAATATCAACAAGGAACCTCTGACAATAGTGGAAAGAGTTTGGGCTTCCAATTTTCTGGGGACTTCATCCTCTATTCCTTGGATTCATCCAAGAAAAAAAAAAATCCAAATCTCAGAATTGGCAAGTAAGAATGAATTATGAAGATTTCAATATTTGGTGGAGGAAACTTGGTTGCAAATCTTTGTTCTTTAACGGAGCCTTGAAAGGCAACCTCGAGTTGGCAGGTGCGGCTAGAGTCCTTTTTTACTCTAAAGGAAACACGATAAAAGAGTACTCTTGGGGAATTGGCAAGAAGACAAATAATGGCGTCGAATGGCTTGCATTAATCAAAGGTCTAGAGCTTGCAAGGAATGTTGGCATTGAGGAATTGGTGGTCTTTGGAGACTCGATGATGGTCATCAGGGAAGCAAGGAATCTAATGAAGAATCGCAAGAACATTGCGACCAAGACACATCACATCCTAAAATGCATGCTTAATGAATACAAAGCTGTTAACTTCCTACATATCCTGAGAGCAAATAACTAGCAAGCGGACATAATGGCTAATAAGGGTGTTGATCTAAACTGTGGCGTCTTAGTTTGCGATCAAAAGGTCTACAAGAGAAACTGGATACCTTAATAGTGACTCCACATTCTTTCTGCAAATGTTTTGTTTTTGTGTTTTCTTACTTGGGTGGTTTGTCAGGAGATACAGTCTCCATAGATTAGGGAAATATCATGAGAAGTATAGGCTGGTAAAGGACGAACAAGGATTCACGGATGTGGTTCTCCTTTGGGAACAATATGTGCCCAAATCTATGTAATCTATGATTCAACATTTTTATAAAAGCTTATCAACCTTTTTTGTTAAAAAAATGATTAATTCACAATCAAGTTATACATTGGAACCTTAATAAAATAATTAATGAGATGGAAATATAGAATTATAAGAGAATTATAAAAATTACATTAATGAACTATATATAAATTATAAAATTGTAATAAGGATTTTTTATTTCTTCTTCATATTTGTTGCTGGCTACATTCATAGAAAACCTCCTTGAAATTCAGAGAACATGGGAAGCCAAGTATTTATATATGGTAACATCCACATAGAAGATCTACAAAATCTGAAAAGATGGAGAATCCAAGTATTTATACGGGGTAACCCGTCAGCTCTAACTATAGAGCCTGACCCGATGGGGACATTCAATGAGGCTGAATTAGAATACCCACCCGAGAATTTGACCTTTGTAATAAGAAATATATATAGATATATATAGAGAGAGAATTTAATAAAGAGAAATATAAAAAATTAATTTCTATTTTAATTTTATTAAATTGATTGATTATAAGATAGTTTTCTATATTTTAATTAAAATATATTAATTATAAAATATTTATTAATTATTTTTTTCCAAAATCATAAAAAATAAAAACTCTTTGGATACTTTTCCTTATTTCATGAATCGAATCTTATTTACAATAATCCTTAAATTATGACATTAAAAAATAGATGTTATAAAATAAATTGTATACCTAATTTAAAAAAAATGATAACAACTTTTCCTCATAATTCTTCACAATACATCCAATTAACAACCTAGAGTGACACATGAATATTTATATATATACTAGAGTTATTCTACTTTCCTTTTCCAACTTATAAATTGACAAATCCCATGTGTAAAACTACTTATAAAAAAAGGACTTGTGAAAATGAAATCCAATACCTTTATCTATTAATTTTGTGAAAATCATGTTAAATCATTCTCCAACAACCATTTTATACATTAGTGCCTATTCCAAAGGAGTGGTTGACATCGTTTTCTTAGAAGGTGAATGTTTTTTTATTTAGCAACAATTATTTTTAAATCTAGCTGGAATTATGATCGAGAGGAAACCTTTTTCATAAAACTTTGCTTAAGATTTTGACTTATTTTAACTATAACCTAAATTCTGAAAAAATATATATATAAACTAAATTTTACTATAAAAAAATTCCATCCTCACAAAAAAAACATATAAATACTCCATATCATATCATATGCCCCAATTATATAAATACTCCATATCATATGCCCCAATTAAATGGTTGATTTTTAAATGTTTATATAAACATCATAATGATTAATATTCTCACCATAATGATTACCATATTAAACACTAATAAGTTTCAATAATTAATATTGTTTGGTCAATTTTGTTGCCTAGAAAAGACACATTTCTACAACAAAGAAAAAGTACATATATTAATGTGCACTAGCATAATAGTGAGAGGACATAGGATAACCTAGGTGTATGGAAGTGTATATCTATTATATAAAAATTAAAAAATAGATGCATCAATATATAATGATATATATAACATAATCGATTTATTCCTAGGAAAAACAACATAATCAATTCATATATTAGAATTTTATTTTTACAAAGTTAATTTTTTAAATATATTATTTAAAAATATATATAAAACAATATACTTCCAAACTAATTATAAATATATTTTAAATTTTTAATAAAATATATATATTTTTATTATTATAGTAAAAATATATGTAATTCCAATTAATATAGAATTTAAAATATTTAGCAACTTCTCATTAAACTAAGAAACAACTCTTTTTCTTATTCTTTAGATCCCAACTAATTCTCTTGTGAAAATTGTATTACATTGGAACTATGATTTATGTATTCATATGGAATTTTTTTTGCCGGGACCTATTTGCCCGACGATATGCACCGATCGGATATGACCGGTCACGCGCGGCTGGTCGTCCGATCGGTGCATATCGTCGGTTCACTAGTGAACGCCATTTTTTTCAAGTTCGTGGTCATTATAACTTTATGAGTTTAGCAATTAATTTTAAATGGGTTATGATTTATGTATTCGTATAGATTTTTTTTAAATTTTTGGTCATTATGACTTTAGTAATTAATTTTAAATGGGTAATTTAAGTGATTGGTGTGTAAAATGATTAAATCTATATTTTTATAAATAAAAAGAATAATATATAGCGATGGTTATTGAGGTTCGTAAAACTAATTTTAATACATTGTTAAGTCACTATTCAAATTAAAGTATAATATTAAATTCAAGTATATATTATGAGTTTTATTTATTTATTTATTTTCCTATATTTATATTTATATTTTAAATATGCTTTAGGATATTATAGATCTGTGTTTATTGATACTTTTTGAAATTCAAGAGGGAATAGAGGGTAGTTGAGAATTTTCTAATGGATATATTTTATTTTATATTATTATATAATAAATTTATGATAGAAAATTTAAATTTAAAAAATATTTGATATTTAATAATATTTTAAATGAGTAAAATTTATGTTTTTAATAATGTTTTTATTTTATGTTTGTCAAAGTATTTGGGGTGGTTTAGTTATAGATAACACTTTATGACACTCATCTTTCACAAGTTAAGTGGTTGTGTTAGTTTTTTGTTTTTTTTCAATTTAGGTTGAATAGTTTTCAAAAAAATTATATATCATTTTACATGTGATAACTTGTAGCTAAGTCACATATAATTTGTAGTTAGTGGAACTATATTTGTGGTGTATCTATGTTCAACTACCACAAGTTAAGCAGTTATGCTAATGGGCATTGTTCCAATTTAGAAATAAACATATATATATATATATAAGTTTACATGTGATAACATGACTTGATGGCCTTTCCACATTCACATGCCACCACAAGTTAAGTGGTCATGCCATTCATATAAAAATAGATTCAATAATCTAAAGATCATATTGGAGTTTTCTTCCTTGAATTAAGGAAATAAATTAACTGCGAAAAACCCATAAACATGTGGCATGTGACACTTGAGTTATGAGAGATTTTGCCATCTTTATTTTTTATTTTTTAAACTAAGACATTAAAAATATTAACATAACAATCATTTTAATTTATTAATAAATTTTTACATTTTAGTCAACTTCCTCACAACTTGACACTAAGGTGAAATAACAAACTCCTTTAATAAAATAAAACTAATAATAACAATAAAATATATGATGATGATGATGATGATGATAAACGTTCATTGAGACCAAATTTGGTCTATAGGACCTTAAGAAGGATAATACTCGGTTTACTTTAAAATCTTGTTCCTATGCTAAAAAAGCTTGCCAAGAAGCTTTCCAAACTCACTATAGTTTTCACAAGTTAGGAGGTTATAAAGGTTTGTATTGTAACAAATACTACGAAACTCAAATCTAATGTGGGTGTAAGAAATGCACTCTAAGAGAAAGTGTTTTTCATCCTCAACGCTCATAGACTCACATAAATGGAAAACCCTTTCCGCCCATGGAGTTTTAGGAATATACCAATGCCCTATTTCACTATGGAGTTCATGAGAGTTCGTTATAATCTTAGCTATATTACTTTTCTTTCATGTGCTAGTTACTACCAAGAGATACTTTTGATCTTTCAAGTTAGGATTAATGACCTCCTTATAATATCTTAATTTTCTCTTAGCCACTAAATTTTCCTCACACCATAATTTATCTTTAAACTTAGAAGTAATAATATTTTGACACTATCAATGTTCTGCAAAATGTCGTTTTCATCAATGCCCCGATGGTTTAACCAAGCCATGGTATCTTTACACCAACACCACTTGAGGCGTAGTTGGTTTTGACTTGAGTTTAAAGCAATTTTAGGAAGTCTCTCATTTCCCAGATATTTATCTTATGCTTGTACATCAAGTACCTAGTCATAGCCATGCTCTCGATGGGGAAAGACCCACTTCTATGAGGAGAATAAGATAAGGTGTATTGCTTTTAATTTTGAGGTTATAAGTTATAAACCACTTCTAAATTTGCTCAATCTTCCTCCAAGATTCTCTAGAAATGTTGCACGCCCATACTTCACAACCACAGAGATGACAAGAGTTTCAAAGAGGAACTTCTTTTCATCCCACATGACCAGATTAGTTGATTTACAGTTATTTTCAAGACCAATTTTTTTTTTTCACTCTCCATTAATCATTTTCTCAATGCTATAGTTCCAATTGAGCTTGTGATGAATATCAATTCCAAGATACTTGTAAGAATTCACTTCCTCTATATTTCTATTATCATAAATAAAATTTGCATAGGTGTCTTTCTTAGATTTTATAATCATGATTTTTGTCTTGTTGGTGTTAATAGTCATATCCATGTTAGAGCAAAAATATTTAAGAAGTCTTAATTGCTTATCGAGATCAGAAAGACACCTTGCCCTAAGAACAATATCATCAGCATAAAGTAGGAGGATGATAACTATCCCAACTAAGATTGTATCGGTGCAACCTACTTCTTCTAAACATTTTCTAGCTTATCAATGTAAATGTCAAAAAGGGTAGGGGAGAAGGGGCAACCTTATTTAACTCCAATATTACAATTTATATATGTTGTTAACCTCTCATTATTCTTAAACTTGGCAATTACCTTTTTGTATAACCTTATCGCGACAGCTCTCAACTCAAAAGAAACCTTAAGCTCCTTTAGCCTATTCCATAGGTTATTTATAGGCACTGTATCAAAAGCTTTTCTAAAATCCACAAAGCAACAAAATAGGTGAGACTTATTATTACGACATTCCTCTGCAATGATCCTAAGTGTAATGAGGTGGTCTGTAGTTGAATGATTCCTTCTAAAACCTACTTGACCTTTTGCCCGCTTACCTTCCATTTTTAACCATTCATTAATCTTCTTTTCTAAGATAATACCATATATAAATAAATAAATAAACTTAAATAATATTAAAATAAAACTAATAATAATAAAAGAATAAAATATAGAAATAGAAAATCTTAAATGTTATTAAGAGGAATACAATGTGTAAAGAAATTTATCTTTACCCATTGATATTACACCATCAAACTAAAATCCTCACAAATTGATCATTAGGAATGTCAAATCTTAAGACGACCTTTAGTTCTCATTTACCATTTTTAATAAACTTTTATTTCTTAAAATTCAAAAGAAAAATAAAGAGAATATTAGTGTGGAATGAGATTTTTTTATAAATAATTTTTAATGTGATGTTTAAGTTGTACTTAGTATTAGTTTATAGATTATATATTGGTGGTCGTGTTTTTTAGCGAGTATTATGTGTTATAACATTAGCATTGTATGTGTTACGTATTTAAAGGCTTACATTGGATAATATTGGGCCCTATCTAGGTTTGAATCTTTTATAGTCTATTTGGTGTGGCTTGCAAGGTGTTGTGTTAGATTGGGGTTATAGTGGTGACGATCCAATTGGTTTTTTAATGGCACAAGTAATGCTCCTTTTTACTGATTCCTATGTAAAACAAAAACAAAAACAAACAAACAACAAACAACAAAAACATTAACATTATATGTAAAGTTAAGAGATACAAGTTGTCGATGTTAATGCATACGAAAGATACATGGCATATGCCATCTATCAATGCTATCCATACATATTTTAATATGTACCACGGTTTGATATATTTGAACCCTATTTCTTACTTTAACATAAAGCAACACGGTATAGATTCAATTACTTTAGCATTGAATGAGGCATTACATTATAGATTTGATATTGATGGGGCACCGCTTCGTGAGCACCATGTGTTATAAAATTGACATTGCATGTAAGGTGAATAGGTACAAGTTGTCAATGTTAAGTGTGGCGTACACTACTTATCGATGTTATCCATACATACTTAAATGTGTAACATTTTGATATATTTGAAACATCTTCTTCACTTTAGCAATAAAACAATAGATTATTTTAGATTATTTAGTATTGAATGAAGCAATAATTTATTAATGGGGCATCACCTCGTGAGCACCATGTGTTACAACATTGCCATTACATCTAAGGTCAAGAGGTACAAGTTGTTGATGTTAATACATACATAATATATATGGCGTGTACCACCATTAATGTTATCCATATATATATATATAATTGTACTAGGGGAATCAACAACTAGGGCAAGGCTCATACTTGTGTCACACAGGGTCGATTCTAGTTCGCTACCACTATACCCCTAAATTATACTAGGAGAATCAACAACTAGGGCAAGGCTCATACTTGTGTGACATAGGGTCGATTCTAGTCCGCTACCACTATACCCCGTGGTGCACCCACATGACTCACAAGCATAGGACATGGGTAAGTTGGTTAATGTTAATGTGGCATACACTATCTATCAATGTTATCCACACATACTTAAGTATGCGTATAACATTTTGATATAATTGAACCATCTTCCTCACTTTGGCAATAAAACAATAGATTATATTAGATTACTTTAGTATTGAATGAAACAATAATTTATTAATGGGGCATCACCTCGTGAGCACCATGTGTTACAACACTGCAATTACATGTAAGGTCAAGAGGTACAAGTTATCGATGTTAATACATACATACATAACATATATGGCGTGTACCACTATCAATGTTATCCATATACATACATACATACATACATACATATATATATATATATATATATAATTGTACTACGAGAATCAACAACTAGGGTGAGGCTCGTACTTGTGTGACATAGGGTCGATTCTAGTCCGCTACCACTATACCCCTAGGTGCACCCACATGACTCGCAAGCATGGGACACGGGTAAGTTGAGGGATTTGAACTTATGACTTTACATTTACAACTTCTCATATCATTTCAATTTACCAATTGCTCTAACCCCCCACAAGTTGTTATCTATATATACTTAAAGCCATGCAACATTTTGAAATATTTGAACCATCTTCCTTACTTTAGCAATAAAACATGGAACCATCTTCTTTACTTTAATAATAAAACTTAGAACCATTTTTTTTCCAACTAGGAACCTTTACCCTTGTACACAACAGAGCTAGAGCTGGAGTAGATCACCAAGTCCAAGTATTTGTAGCAGTAAACCTGAGTCGGGGCCAACCTTAGTCTGAATGTGAGAACGGTCTGTCCAACAACAAGTAGAACTGTCACCGTGGTTGCATGAGGCATTAAAGGACGACATCACCTCCCGCAAGAGAATACTACGCCCCCCTGAGAGTAAGCTGGTCTTCTATCGGGTCAGCTAGAGGCCCCATTGCTGGCTCACAAACTCAACCCCTCGCCATGAGGTTTGAACACGAGACCTCATGAGGACCAAACTCCAGAAAGGCCATCTGATCTACACCTCATGGCTTAGAACCATCTTTCTTATGTTAGTATGAAAGAAACAATATTGTCACAACAGCTCAAAACTTGTACCATAAACTTTAATAATAAAACTTAAAACCATTTTCTTATGTTAGTATGAAAAAAAGCAATATTATCACAACAACCCAAAACTTGTACCCTAAACTTTGATAATAAAACTTAGAACCATCTTTCTTATATTAGTATGAAAGAAACAATATTGTCAAAACAACCCAAAACTTGTACTAAAGCTAAATTTTAAAATAAAAAAAACTTAAATAACTACAAAACAAAATACTCATGATGCTACATATACTAGAATCCAACAATGGCAACATTAAATACTAATAAAAGAGAACTATTGCATGAAGGGCTCTAAACCCCTTACAAAGTCATTGAATATGGAGAATACTATCATATGTGAAAACAAACTTAGTTATGATGAACTATAAACACCTTGATAAAGTCATAAATAGTGCATAAAAATACAACATAGTGCATAATGCATAAAAATACAACATCATAATGCATAGTGCATAAAAATAGTTGAATATAAAATAACCCATATCCAAACACCTCTATACATTATGTTATGATATTTATTATTCTACAATGGAGTATTCATTCTGCTATGACATTTATTATTCTACCTCAATACATTCTGCAATGAAAGTTATTATTCTACCATGGAGCATTTGGAACTCAACCGTAATTCCCTACCCAGCAAACTCGGAGCGTGGAGGAGACTTGAAAACTTAGATGCTCGCCACTATTTAATAATTCTGTTGATTCAATTAGATGGATCTCTTGAATACTTTAATAACAAAGTACTTCAAAAACCTTTATGGGCTTTTTACTTTAATTTATTTAACTAACCCTAATTTTGGAAGGCGATAAACAAGCTAAGGTGGGGGCCAGAAGGAAGACGATTTCTTTTACAATGGCGTAAAAGAAACAGCCCCTTCTTTCGAAATTCGGCGTCCTTTACGTAAATGAAATCCCGCCGTCTTTCCAATCTCTCCCGCGCATTAGTTACCCTTAAAGATCACCTAAACTCACCGCTCCTTGGCGCAATCGAACGATCAGCAATAGATGATCTGGTGACACTAGGGTTTGGGGAAAACCAAAGCAAAAGCAGGAGGGCGGCAGAACGGCGAAATTCCGAAGTTAAAAGGCCGCACGGCCGGCAAAACCGAATCGAAGGAACAACCGTACGCAGAAGAACCTTCGGGGAGAATGTGCGGTAGAAGGTGCAGTGGTTGGGATTGTGCCATAACAACCAGGAATCCCAGTGCATTTTTGGTATTCACCATTTTGGAACTGCGGTTGGCCTTGGTAAATGTATTTTTCTTCCAATTTTGAATTCTGGCCAGCAAATTCCAACGTGGGGAGTGCTTTCACGGGACCCGGGCTGGTCCGCATGGTTGTCGTCCAATATTTTGCGTTTTCCGTGGTGTTTTGATGCTGATTTGCATCTTACAGCGGTTCGGCTGTTTTCTGGATCCGGTATTTCATAGTCTTCGAATTGTCTTCTAAGGATTAATTGTGGACCAAATTTGCAAAAGCAATTCGATGAATTGTGGCCATGGATGAAGATATCTCGACTGCCGACCTAAATTTGGAGTTTAATCTTTAAAGAATGGATCCCAAGCTTTAAAGAAGTAAGATTGGATTCGTGTCTATCATTTTGCTTTTTTGGAAGCCGAAGGATATCTCTTGACTTCTAAATAAAGCGTGTCTCGGGTAAATTTGGCGTCGCTGCGAGGCAACGGCGTTCGAAATCGGGGACCTCGCGGCAGGGGTCAATTATCTCCCCAAGAATTTGCGTGTTTGGCCTAGATATTGCTCAATTTGCCGGGTTTAGCCTAAATGCTGTGAATACATGCTCTATTTTAGCTGGTTGTCCATGATAACTTCGCGGATTGGAACATGCCGACGAATTATTCGGGATTCATTAGGCTATTTAAAGAAGGTTGAAAGATACCTTTGGTAATTTTAAAATTCACGGCTAATTTTGTTTTGAGCTTTTTCGTTGGGGATCGACAAGGGATATTTCTTGTGTGCTCTGCGCCTTGTTGGAGGATGGAGTAGGCGTGGGCTGCATGCAGGTCGGCAGAGAAGATTTTTTCTTGCGGCTTCGAAAATTGTTCGTTTTCTGTATTTTGCCTACAATATAATGTCAAAATAAGGCTCTTCCTTAGCATGGAAGGAGGGAGTCGCTCGATTTCGATCGGCAATGTGGTGTCCGGATGTCACAGTCTGGAGCTTCTGTTAGGATGGCTGGTGTTGGCCTGGACACCTGTTCTTGCACAAGATTACTGCCGTCCTTCGTTGATTTCAACCTGTCACATTGTCTCTGCAGTTTTATCAGGGTTTGTTGAACACTGTATGTGTATAGGAAGAGAACAATTTCACTAGCGCAGTGCTTCCAGGCTAGGAAGGGCCTGATCGTAATCCTGGCATTTGGATCTCTTTCAAAATGCCGGAAACTAAGGTTGATAATGAAGGGGGATCTGCATCAACTGAGCCACCTGATGACAATGATTTTGTGGAAGTTGATCCAACTGGGCGATATGGCCGGGTAAGTTTCTTAAAAATAGGTTTACAAGGTCTTGTCCTAGCAGAGTCAGCTGTGATGATGCATTTATGATCTTTCACAAACACGCTTGTGCTCATAGCTATCAACCTTTCCACCTGGGATTGTCTGCAGATGTCCTGAGGTTTTTATAGTTTTGTTTGCTTTTGGCTGTTATGTATATTTTGTATTTATTGTTCGCTTGTGTTTCTAATTTCACGTTTTGCTGTAACGAAACTTTTGTTATTTTTATTGATGTTTTTTGTTTGCCAATTTTTCAGAATCATGGTAGAATTTTATGATCAAATTTTGGAGTTTGTTTGGGTATTTTCACTTAGAAGTCTTTTTTTTCTACTGTTGTCAGCTTTTGCAATCGAATGTTTTTTTTTTTCAATCAATCATATTCAGCTATCATTTCTTTGTGGGTCGAATTTGAGGACATATATTTCACCCCCTTCTTTTTACTGCCTAATAGATTACATTATAAATCAAGATACATGCACATCAGGATTGTTAACTCCTGGAGCCAAAGAACGATCAGAGAAGGACCCCATTTTTCCTACCTAAGCAAGGTGGGAAAGCGTATCTGCTTTGACCCTAACCTGTGTCTTTGTCATTCCACTTTCATTGGTGTACCCTTTTGGGCCTCACTCCCTTGATGTTGTTATTAGATGGTTTTATTTCAGACATTTTGAATAATCTTTTTGAACTAGCTACCTTTTATAACAATGAGGTCTCAGATTTAGCATCATGGCGGAAACAGTAGCATCATTCACTTTGGTTACATTTGGCTAAGCAACTGTGAGTAGGGTATCTATTCTGCCAAAGTTTCCCAGAATTCACACCTGATCCCGACTGCTTTTATGTGTGCTGGTGTGCATCCACATGCTCAACCATAAACGTTAGCATGTCACTTGGTAGGACTTGAACCCTAGTGGGAGCTATATTAATTACCTGCTTTCACTGGCCCAACAAACCACTCTTGATATGCCACCTGAATATTTGTCATTCCATTTTCACTGGTTTGTTTTTGGAGGGCCTCACTCCCTTGATATATTATTATTAGATAGTTTTATTCCAGATATGCTTGATATTTTCCTCTTGATGCTGTGATACGGGTTGACTGATTTTTTTAAATAAAAGTAAATATCTAATGTAGATTCAGTGATTCACAATTAAAAGATCCAGAAATAGATCCAGAATAACTTTGACACCTTTGTTGTTTGTAGCCAATGATGTGTTACAAAGAGTTATTAAGTGCATCTATAGCCATATCTAACAACTGTAACATTAGTAAATTAAATAAACAAAATTGACCTAAGTAAAAATGGAAAACTAAAAAACTAAAAGAAAGGGGGTCACTGTAATAAAACACACCAGCATAGATTCATTTTAGCTATAGGTCAATTAAGTGCCAAGAGAGATCAAATCCCTTGAGGTGCAAAGCTTCTGTAGAATGCAAAATTTGAAGAAAGATTTGCACCTCAAGGGATTGATCCCTCTTGGCACTTGGTAGATCCAGAGCTGAGATGGATCTATGCTGGCAATATAAATGAGTTCTTTCGTCAATTTAGTTGAAATTTCTCCAAGGGTCGACATTTGCCTCTAGCTGGGCTTTCACACTCTTATTTTTACCTTGATGGTCTTTGGCAGTGTGGGTAAATCATGTTTTTGATCTTAATGGATAGTGGTAGCCTTTCAGCTGCTTTTATGTTTTTGATCATTTTGAATGCCTTTTAGTCTGTTATTTTTTCTCCTAGGCACTTAAATGTACTTATTTTCCACTTGTGGATTATATCTGTTTTGTTTATTTAGCTTCTAATGGATTTTCTATGGTGTAAATTTATGCAGTATACAGATATTCTGGGTAAAGGCGCCTTCAAGACTGTGTATCCTTCTCTTCCTATTTTAGGGTTTGGAATAATTCTCTTGTGTTACATTGTTTGGTTTGAAAGTTGTAGAGCTTAACTGTTTTGTTTTTACCTTAATTCTAATAATAGCTATAGGGCCTTTGATGAAGTTGATGGAATAGAAGTGGCTTGGAACCAAGTGAAGATTGATGATCTTTTACAGAATCCTGATGATTTGGAGAGACTGTATTCTGAAGTGCATTTGTTGAAGACTGTGAGGCATAAAAATATCATCAAATTTTACAATTCGTGGATTGATGATAAAAACAAGACTGTCAACATCATAACAGAGATTTTCACATCAGGCACTCTGAGACAGTTAGTTCTTCTCTGTTCCCTTAACCCTGGGCATGCTTCTTGTGTTGCACTAGTTTAGCTTTGAATTCAGCTGAGTTTGTATTTCATCTGTGAGCAGATATCGGAAGAAGCACAAGCATGTTGACATGAAGGCTGTCAAGGGTTGGGCAAGGCAAGTTTTGCAGGGTTTACGCTATCTTCATAGTCACAATCCACCTATTATCCACAGAGACTTAAAATGCGATAACATCTTTGTTAATGGTAACCATGGTGAGGTCAAAATTGGGGATCTTGGCTTGGCTACTATAATGCGGCAAGCACATGTTCATAGTGTCATTGGTAAGGTTACCAAGTACTTTTATTTAATTGTTCTTTGATTGTATGATCCCTAAAGGTGGTGTGGTTTCATTCATTTGAACAATTATAATTTTCTGCAGGGACTCCAGAATTTATGGCTCCTGAACTTTATGAAGAGAACTATGATGAATTGGTTGACATCTATTCTTTTGGCATGTGCCTGCTGGAGATGGTGACTTTTGAGTATCCATACAGCGAATGCAAAAATCCAGCTCAAATTTATAGAAAAGTGTCATCTGTAAGTTATTTTTCTATTGTTAAATTATACTCGTTTTTAGTTCCCTTAGAATTTAAGTAAATGATTAATGTTTACTCGGCAGTAACGTGATTATTTGGCTGCCTTCCTTAGGGTACAAAGCCTGCTGCCCTGAATAAAATAAAAGATCCACAAACAAGGGCATTCATTGAAAAATGTCTGGTTGCAGCACCCGAGAGATTGCCAGCAAAGGAGCTTTTGTTGGATCCTTTCCTTCAATGTGATGGGTGTAAAGAGTCTACAGATTGCACCCAACCCTCGACATCTGTCATGCCTGGCACAGGAGACAAGAAAGAAACATTTACTGTTTCGGAAGAGGGTGGCCCCAGTGGCAATGATGAGATATCATCAATATGTAATGATGTCAATGTTGTTTCATATCCTGCATCTGAATACTCATCTGCAGATACAGATGGAGAGTACCAGATTCCTCATGGTTCTGAAACAGAGAAAATTTGTTATGGTCTGCCCTTTGCTAGCCTGGAAGTGCAAAGTCCGACAAGTGGTAAAGAATACAAATTAAAAGGGAAGAAAAAAGATAACAATAATATATCAGTAAGATTCCGCATTGCAGAGCCTGGAGGTAATACATTCATACTTCTGCTGAAAGCTATTTATTTGTGAGCAGATATTTTCTCGTTGCTAGTTTAAATTATTTGGGCATTTTACTGGCATCATGATTTAGTTTTTCCTAGACAGTTCACAAGCGAGATTTTATTTATTTTTCCTCCAGGCCCTGCAAGGAATATCCATTTCCACTTTTATATAGACAGTGACACAGCTCTTGGTGTTGCAAATGAAATGATTGAACAACTTGATCTTTCTGATCAAGATGTGACAGAAATAGCTGACTTGATTGATACATTCATTGTGAAACTAGTACCTGGATGGAGGCCTGGGGATTCTACTGATGAAACCATTGGTGTAAATGAAGATCCTGCTGAAAATGTTCCTGATGAGAATGGCTTGCCTGAGGTTGATGAGTACCAAAAGGAAGATCCTATAGCTCTCCCTGTTGAGGCTGTAAAGATAGATGAAGAGTCTTCTTTAGTTAACCAAATTGCCTCTGCAGAATGTTCCTCAGTTGAATGTATTGCACCAATTAGATGTGAAGGTAACATACATGGGAGATTTGAAGAATTTATGTATAACCAGAGTGGTTCTGAGTACTCTCCTTCAAGTTCTATTGCACCTATATCTTATATGGGAGAAGATCAGGCTTCTCAAGGTTCACTGAATTCAGAGGGTACTGTTACGGGATCAGTATGTTCAGAAAGTGAAAATATTCTAGTAAACACCCATCAATGTTTGGGCCTGAGTGATTCCACTAGAACTGATGCTTGCCCAGCCAAAGTTGAAAATTCAGGGGAACATGAAATGTTCATAGTTTTGAATCAGGATACTGTTGGTGTTGACCATGCCCAGTTAATTGGCAAAGAAAACTTTGGAATGACAGAGAGGTCACGTCCTTTTGAAGTCATCTCGCATTCTTCAAAAGGCCTTATGGACAGTGTATCGTCTTTCTTAGTGGATAGTGAAGACGGAGACAAAGATTTGCGTGGACAGATTGAGTTGATTGAACAACATTATGAGAATGAACTACAAGAACTTAACAGAAGGCGTCAGCAGGCTATAGACGAAATCAAAAAGATTTGGAGTCAGAAGAAGCAAGCATCATCTGCCTGTTCCCAATCTTATGGATTGTCACATTGTGAGCAGATTAATGGGCATTCCTCTACAGGAGACCTGGAGTTCAATACCGTTGAAAACTCTGAAAGGGTATCTTTAAAGGAGATTACAACAAAGACAAACAATGCACTTGCTACAGTCTGCAATGTTCCTGGGGGTGACAATCTTTCAAAAGCTGTAAACAGAGAGCATCAGGAAAATGTAGAACTGTTACAGCTTTCTTCAAATATAGATCATCCCAAAGAATCTGGTTTGGTTCATAATAAAGATCATCAACTTACAGATTTACAAACAAGTTCCGTTGTTGAAGGTCACCTTCTTGAGTCACGTATGGATCTTTCCAGTGCAAAGAGTTTGCACACAAAGCCTTCCACTGCTATAGTAAGTCTTGGGCATGATGCAGATGCTATTGTTAAGATAGATGATCACTGTGGTGATTTGAAAGTTTCACATTTCAGTGAAAAGAGGCAGTCCAGAAATATGTCTTTTGTTGAAAACCATATCTGTAAGCCTTCTGAAGTGCCCTCAGGGGTTCATGAACAGCATGAGGGAATTCTGAAGGAATCATTGACAACCAGGCAAGAAAACTCATCTGATCCTTTAGAAAAAAGTGGTTCTTGTGGAATGCAACAAAAAGATTTTTCTGGGTTGATGGGTAGAATGAAACCTGGAGGAGCTCCAGCTTTATTAGGTAGTGACTCACTCAAGTTGAAGACTAAAGTCACTGCAAATGGGATGATGCCGAAAAATGAGCTTTCCAGAACATATGATAATGTGGTGTCTGGGTCCATAAAGTGTGATGTGGCACCTCCTCTATTTGAGGTGGTCCATCAGCAGAATGAAAAATCTGCTGCTGTACATGCTATACATTGTTCAGTCAATAAATCAGATCGTGTAGGTAGAGCAGTCATTGCAGAAGAAACATGCAAAGCACCAACAAAAGAGAGAGAGAAGCCTCCATCATTAAGGCTTGAAAAATCAAATTCTCCACCTGACAGCCCAGGGTTGGGTCGAGGCATCAGATCCAGTGCGGATCCTGCATTGGAACAGCAGAAAAAAGAACAACTTCAAAAGTCGATTGCTGATTTAGAGGCAAAGACACTAGAGGGGTTAAAGCACTCTAAAAATGGATATTTGAGTGGTCTTCTCTCAAGGAAGTGAGCTTGTACCTGCTTTTTCAATGATGATTGTCTGCCTCTCCAAATATATTCTCAGATAGGCATTGCAGCCGGTGAAATTATAATCTTGTGTAGTTCCTAACATGTATTTTTGTTAGTTGAGTACTGTACATGAGCAATTTTTTATGCACCAGTTGTTGTTGGATCAGGGAGGTCCTTATGTTCATCTTTTATTAGCCTTTGGTAAGGGTGCAGCTTGTCAGATTTGATCTCTCTGCATCTTATACTGGTAATCATGTTCCCCATTCTTTCGGTAGAGCACATTATTTCATTTTTATTGTTTTCTTGTTCAGTGCCGGATTTTCACCTATAATAGATGTAATGCCTATTGTCTTCTATGCAACTATGAGTAGGATAGAAAATTTTCAATATTAAGTTGCATGATCTCTGATAAGTGGTGATGTTTGCAACTAGTATATATTCAGTCTTGAGTTGTTTTTATTAGATTAGTGGATTGTCTTTTTGTATACAGACTGAAGCATGCCTTCTTATAGAAGTAGGATTCCTAGATCTAGTCCTCAGTTATTGTTTCAGTTCTACAATGGGTAACACAATTTTAATGGAAAATTCTGTGATTGTCGGATAATTCACTTTAGACTTGTCTTTGGCCTATCCTAGGAATGTATATGTGGCCTGTCACTCATCATGAAGTGGTCTTGACCAAAAAGAGGATCACTGCTGTAAAACGTTAAGACTCTTGAGTCTTGACTTGCTGAGGATGGAACCATTTACAAAATTACATGCAAGACCACAATCACAAAATCTATATTAGACGAGCTTAACTGGTCTATATCAGAAGTTACTCAGATGACAAATGGCAGCTGGAAGCTGCTTTGGTGACCTGTGCTAGAGAAATCTACATCAAATTTCATCAACAAGACTGAAATTGTTGTAGCACCAGGAACCTTGAATTTCTTGATCATGTGAAGCCTCCTCTTGAGAGCTATATAAACCTGCAATATCTTGGTGTAGCCTGTCCATGCTCTATTCTCTTCACCTCCAAGTGGAGTACACTAATCTCCCATCGAGACCTGCATAACAGCAACTTCGATTGGACTTATCCATCTGCAATTGCCACTTTCAATGCTCTTGATTGCACCCTATAAGAAACGGAATAAATGATCACCCACCATCCTCCATTCCATTTCCTTAAACCGTGCTTACAAATTTAAGGACTCCGTATTGAACTTCTTGAATTTGGACAGATCTTTAAACAGCTTCACCTTCAATTCTCACTCCTACATGCATTTTTTTCTCAGCCATGTATCAAATCCTATGATTCCCAGAAACTCTTTCTGCCCTTAGCTTCTTCACCCTCAATTCTCACTCCTACATGTATTCTTTTCTCGGCCACAAAAGCTCCATATCAAATCGTGGATGCAACAAATTTCCAACAATTTGTTAAATGCACATGCCAAAAATAGAAAAATCATGGAAATCATGGATGCATGCTAAGTGTTTGACAGATCGCATGAGCAAAATTCGGTCCCACGATTGTTAATAAACTATCATAGATCCACTTTAACGCTTTATATTATTTTTCTTCTTTTCCAAGGAAACCTTGTGGGATGCCCCCTACTTTTCCTTGAAATATTCTGACGCGGGCAGTTTAATAGCCAATCACAATAGGAGTTGGTAATCTCGACTCTCGAGGGACTCAATAAAATTTGAACCTACAACCAATGGTTTCTCAATCAACAACGTGCCTTCGGTGGATGGTTCAACCGATTGAGATAATCCTTGGGGTTTCTTAACCATTTCTTTATTAAACCAGAGTGGAATTCAATTTACTCAAACGTCATGATTGTAGGTTATGTTTAATATTGTGACAATGAAAATAACTAGAGGTCTAAAGATTAAGCATCATCCTTGACCTTCGTATTTGTGCAAGTTTCAAAGATATTGACTTAGCGAGTATGTTCTATTATTTGCCTCATTAATCCTGGAGATTGAGCGACAACACAACAACAACTCTATAAAGAATAAAATTATTAAACAACACCCTTTAGCATTAGGGCACCAACTTGCTCAGAACGAGGCACTGCGACCTTTAATTTATTGATTGAAGGTCCATTCCCTATAAAATAGGAAAAGACATGATTTGGAAAAGACATGATTTGTGCCTACAACAATGCAAGAGTGTTTGTTGTCTGAGGCGGCATTTGTCTTCCATAAATCTTCTTTTGCAAACCCCCTTAGTGGTTAAGGAATCCTAGTTTATTTCACGTACAATAAGCGTTAACATATGTGGTTATATAAGGGAAGTTAAGGATTGAATCTTCTAATTCTGATTATTGAAGCGTTAACATATGTGGTTATATAAGGGAAGTTAAGGATTGAATCTTCTAATTCTGATTATGTTTGGACTAAATTGTTTGTTGTTGTCATTCAACAATTTTGTTATCTTGGGACTCATCCTTCTCTTCAGGAATGCTAAGAAGAAAAAGTCGCTAACGTTTACATCTCCGTCATCTTCTTCATATCCTATTTTTGTTATATTTTTCTGAGGATAGTCAATGTTTGTGCCTATGGGTCACTCTAGAATATGCTCAGCATCATCAATCATATGGTAAGTTTTTTCATCAAAGATTTCTTGAAATACAAATTTGTGTCAAAGAAAATGCAATCCTAAAACCCTTTAGCTCATCTATCCTACACCATCTAATATCCTATAAGCACTCCAAATCACCTACATCACTATCTTTTTTTGCATTGCAAGTACTTTGTTTGTCTTCATTGCTATCTAAGGTACTTTTATGTTGTGCAATTTTTTGTAGGGTGACTACATAAAGCCCACTAGTGGAGTGACTTACTAGTGCATAGATTTAGAGAGAGTCTTGATCTACGCTTTTATCAAACAAACAAATGTTTAATTATTCAAACAAGAACTAGGATTGTAAGAGGAAGGAAGAAAAGACCTTGGAATCACTCCCACAAAGGTCTCCAAACAGTCCGCAATCATTTGGCCTATGATGCAATCTAGGCCATTCCTTTATAAACTCCTCCTTATTTCCCCACATGCACTAAGGGAGGATAAATTTATCCTGTAGACCTTTATGTAGTTTGTGCTTAATGTGAATTTTGGTCTTTCATTTATCATGCTATGTCATCACCCAATCACCAATAGCCAACCAATGCTAGCCCCAAGAATTGGGCAATCTACTTAATATGTTATGGGGGTGAACGAACGCATGGTTTCCACTAGCCAATCAATACTAGCCCAAAGAGTTGGCAATCACCACATGTCCCTGTGTCATGATATGGCAATGGGGTAAATGAACTTGGGGTTTCATACTTGGGATAGGCCATGTTTCATACTTAAGGAGTTCCCATGTATCATGATATGGTATGGGAGTAAACAATCTTGGGGTTGCATACTTTAGATAGGCCATGTTTCGTAATTAAGGATAAGCAAATAAAGATCTCATCCTTTGGATATGTTGTCTTTTGTAATTCAGGAGTTTCCATGTGTAAGGATAGGCCATGTTTTATACTTAAGGAGTTGCCACGTGTCATGATATGCTATGGGGGTAAAGTAAACAAACTCGTGGTTTCATACTTTGGAGGTCATGTTTCATTGCATCGAGAGGAGTGAGGTGCTCTACAACCTAGTATGGGGAAGTTGTTGTCATGTAAGGTAATGTAACATAATGTAATGTTACACTACTAGAAATAAAAATCAATTAAAAAAATACAGGTTCGCTCTTAAAATAAAAATTTATGAAAATTAATTTAATAAATCCATGTACGCCTATAAAAAATAAATTGAAACTTAACTTGAAGTCTACCAAGCAAGAGAGGGATCAAACTTCTTGAGTTTAAGATAAAAAAAAAACTCAAGAAATAGGATCCCTCTTGGTGCTTTATAGATCTATGTTTAAGATGCATCTATGCCAGTACTTAAGGATAAGTCAATCAGGATCTCATCCTTAGGATAAGCCATTTTTCATACTTGAGTTTACATATATCATGATATGGTATGGGGGTAAACAAACTTGGGGTTTCATACTTTAGATAGACCATGTTTCATACTTATCTTACGCCAATGCCGATCTCATCCTTGGGATAAGCGATCTTTCATATTCAAGTATACGCTTGAGTACGAAAGGGAAAGTTAGTGTTTCGTACTTTGGATAGGCCATGTTTTATACTTATGGATAAGCCAATGCACATCTCATCCTTTGGATAAGGCATATTTCATACTTAAAATGAGCCTAAGTACTCTCATCATTTGGATAAGCCAACTTTCATATTTAAAATAAACCCAAGTATGAAAGGATAATGGACATGTTGGAGTTTAGATAATGTAGGACTGGAGAAAACGGGGAGGTGGATAAGCCAATGCAAATCTCATCCTTAAAATAAGCCATCTTTCATACATGATAAGACTAAGTACAAAAGGGTAATGCAGATGTTGGAGTTTAGGTAATGTAGAGGTGGAGAGGAGGGGAAGGTGGTTTATCATTTGAGATTGCATGCAAAGGGGATGTGGAGTGGGGTGGTGGAGGAATCAAAGCTAAGGAGATTGTAGAATAAGGGGATGAAGGTAATGTAACGTGGAGAAGAGGAGGAGGTTATGCACCTCTACATTCCACATTCAAGATTGGGTGTAGAGGATTTGGAGTAGGGTGGTGCAAAGGAATTAAGGATAAGGAGAATGCAAAGTTAGGGGATGAAGCCATGTTTCATACTTCAGAAAGTATGAAAGGGATTCTCGAGGATGCTTGAGTTTAGGTAATGTGGAGTAGGATGGCGTGAAGGATAAGGAATGTAATGTGGAGTAGGATGGTGTGAAGGATAAGGAATGTAGAGGAATAGCAACATTCAAGAATGTGGAAAAGGGGTTGGAAGAGAGGAAGGAATGTGGAGTAAAGGGGGAATATGGAAGGTTTCCAAAGTTTAGGTAATTTGAAGGTGGAGAGGAAGGGGAGGTGGCTCTACACCTCCATATTTTGCATTGGATATTGGATGCAAAGGATGTGGATTGGGGTGGTGTAGAGGATCAGGGATGCATGTGAATAAGGGCTAAGGAGAGTATGGTAGAAGGGGTTGCGAGAGGGAGGAATGTGGAGAAAAGGGGGGACATGGAAGAAAATGGATGTAGAGGGAATGGGAAAGTGGAAAAAATGGAAAAAATGAATGTGGAGCAAGGATAAGGAGAAAAGGAGGCTCTCATCTTAAAAGTGCGTTGTTTTTCATTAATTGTATTTATTTTTATTTGATTTTCATTCCATAAAATGTTGGGCAGAGTTGACATAGAGAGTTATTTAGTGAGTGGGTACACATATTGACATTCCTCTTCCCTAGTATCTTCATTTTCTATTCAAACAAATACCTATCACACTAGGTGACTTTGCATGAAGAAGGAAAATTATAATGTTAGAGATAGGTACCAAATTGTCAAGGAAAAAAGATTTATGGGTTTTCATGATCAACATATGGGGATCACCTGACACTTCACATTTCAAATGTGGGTTTCTAGTTAGGAGAAAGCTAGTTTCGAGTGAAGGCCAAAATAACTCTATGGATGGATGACAAGGAAAACACATCAACATTCAACTCCAACTATGGGACAATGAACCCTTGTGGGTCACTGAGAACTTTAGTATTAGACTAAGTTCCTTCTCCATTGGGTCATGGAGTCACACTCAAGCACCATCAACTCATCCCTAAGGTCTACATTTATTGGATTAATATTTTGAGGACTAATTGTACAAATTGAAATGAAAATTAATGTACAATACAAACACCTCAAGTGTAGGAAGATTTCTAGTGGAAACATTGACACACCGCGGTAAAGAATTGGTCCAATATTGGGCTCAAAACATATGCTACTATGGCATGTAGAATTGGAATGCTTTCTTTGAAAAATGAACTCATTGCCTTAATGTTTTGAAGGATGAGGGAACTAGATGAGACCTTTAAGCTCGACCAACTAATGACCATATGAAACCATTCAAGAATGCAACTTCCTTCATAATTAAATTCTAAAACCTGATTTACCTCACTGTGCACAAGACTACAAAAGGTGTTTGTAACTAGCTAGGTCATATATTTATCATGTTGTCATGGTTTGGTAGTGAACTCCTCAATATCAAGGTTATCTATATAGACACCATGAATTATACCTTTCTCATACAAATTACCAATGATCACCATGCTGCCCTTCTTATTATGATAGAGACTAGACGCGTATGGAGCTTCTTTAGGCATGAAGAACAAATGATCCTTTGTAGCAACATTAGAAACCATAACATTATCCATAATTGATTACAAATCATGTATGTTGCTACCTCTTGAACGTAATTCTATCCCATAATTGGATTCTTGAAAACTCATAGGTCTTGGTCTCTTTCTACCCCAAATACTAATATCTCATTTCTCTCATCTATTGATTCTTGGGGTTGTTACAGTTGTTGTTTTGAAATCATTTATTGGTCCTTAAGAACTTCATGCTTCATATATTCATTAACACTTGGATACTCTTATTTCTCTCATCTATTGATTCTAGGGGTTGTTACAGTTGTAGTTTTGAAATCATTTATTGGTCCTTTAAAACTCCATGCTTCATATATTCATTAACACTTGGATACTCTCCAAAACCAACCATCTCTTCACCATGAAGATTATTTTGAAATAGACTTGAAAAGAGAACAACCAAATCTTATTTTTGAAGAGTTCCCCTTCATATACAATGTCAAAAATATCTTCCACTTACAAATGAGATTACCAAGTGAGAGGGTGAAGAGAAGTCTTGATGACCTACACCATTTATGCCTTCAGTTTCAACATCATCTTTCACTAGATTTACATAACAAATTCTCATTTGCGATAGGAAGTGTTTAAACTTCTTGTCATTGTTGCTTTACATCAATGTATCAAAGCATGTCGACAAATCATTGTCTCAAACCATTACATCTAGAAGCTTTGTTGGAACTAGTAGATTCACATTCAATTTTTTTTTCAAATTTGGCCACGTGTCTTCGAGGTTTTCCTAAAGTTATTTATGCGTTGGTGTACCACTGTAAAGAACATTTTCCCCTATGGATTATGGTTTTTGTGTTAATTATTTCTAGCTATGTTTTTTTGTTTTTTCTTTTGTCTCATTGATACCTTAGTTAGTTTTGTGGGCAAAGCATTTTCAGTCATTGAAAATATGAGGATCATTAAGGAACATTTGGGAGGAAATTTTATGAAGGATCCTCAAAAATTTGAAAGTGAAATATTTGATTGTCTCACTCTCCTTTATGTGGTTGCTTATCAACCTCATGAAAATAAAGTAAGCATTCACCCTCAAGAAATATTTCTCCACAAACACGATCTTTAATACATCCCTTTTGGTGATAACTTTGGGTAGCCAAGAATAAAACCATTCATGCACTTTTAGTTGGCAACCCACATCATTACCCTTCACATTATATATGCCACATGTACCATTGAATTCAATCAAAAGTTGGTCTACATCCTCTGAATTGTTTCCTCAAAAGATGAGAAATATCTCCATGTGTATCTACAAAAAGTTTGTACCTCTCCTCGCAAGCGGAGGGGACTTTTCTGTAACCATTTATTTCTTTGGGCATGTGTCTTTTATGTTTTAACTTAACGAGTTACCAATGAGATTGGTGGAGAACACAAGGAGCATTTGTGCATGAAGGAATCTCTTTGGTGGAGTCACCAAGAAGTATTTCGCTTAAATCATGAACTCTTTTAGTGGGATTGACATGAAATTATTTTTCAATATCAAGATTTTTAAATGTAGAATTGCCAGCGAATTCACCCTCAATCTAGTACAATATAGTCACTAGGGATCTCATCCTCTAGAATCTTCGATGGTTTTTAGCTATTTGGAAATTGCCATAACCTATCAACACCCAATGCAACATGAATACAAGTTTTAGTTTCATTAAGAGTCCCTTGAACCAAAGTTTCAAAAATCGAATTTATTTAAGAATTGATATGAAACTCTCTTTTAAATTTTCCAAATCTCTTGAAAGAAGATTCACTCTTTGCAACACAAATTTAATATTTTCAAAGACTTCAACCAATCATATTCTAGTATCTTGAAATATAATCCTTGGGAAAAATTCCAAACCTTTCCAAAAGAAATCAATCCTAGTACGGTCTCCGAAATGTTGATCACTTTTTCTTGTAGGTAAAGTATCAACAATGAGGTGAATCATTGGGGGAATCAAGGGGCACCCTCCATTTTTTTAAACGTTGTACTCTTATCAAATAGAAGATCTTATTTATTTATTCACTAAATGTGATGGGAGAGTAGTGTGTAGCAAAACAATAGAAAGTTCTACTACTACAACAGAAGATCCAACAACAGAACATGTGGTAACATAACAAGTCATGGGAACTATTTAGGAGAAGTTTACTGATGTTTCCACATAGGAACCAACATTAGAAAGACCTATTGCGTCTATACTAGAATCGACAATAGAAATCCCCATTGTTGGTACAAAACAACCAACAACAAAAGGCCATATTGTTGCTACAGAAGAACTGACAACAAGAAATGGAGCATCAAAATAAATTCTTATATGGGAGCATATTGAAGACATATTTGACCAAACAAAAGACCTTGTTGGAAGTCCATATCAACATTTTCATGATAACATTCAAGAAGAGTTTTATATAGAAGTAACCAAGGCATCACATACACAGAAACTCAACTTCATACTTGGTAAGTTACATTTAAGTCCTTCCTACAATTTTTTTTAATGAATAGTCGAAAGTTTAGGAAGGAGAATAAGAGATTGAGACAATAATTGTATATTTCCATAGGAAAGTTAAGGGAATTCATGCCTCATGCATGGTTAAATACACTTGTCCAAGTTTTCAAAGTGTGCAATTGGTCACCTTCTATTGCGCATGAATATGACCTTGTGAAAGATACAATCACTACACAATTAATGAGTAAAATCAAACTCATTTTGAGTTGAACTAGCTAGATCAGTGGCTTATATAGAAATAATGGATCTATTCCTTCTCTTTCTTGGATATTGTGGAAAGGGAACTGTTTTCCTTGTTGTCTTGGTTCTCTACCTCTTTCTTGAATCATCTGAATTTTTTTATTGAAGTAGGGGGGTTTCTTCAATTATTGGGAAAGTTGCCCCTATTATTTCATGCCCACTTATGTGCAGTTTAATATTCTCTACTTCAATGTACACTCATTCTTCAACAACATTTGTGGCCTCTACTACATGTTTTGCATCCTTGGTAGCAATTGCATGCTCTTCCTCTTGTATAGATACATGTTCCTCTTCTTTTGAAGTAAATACTTGCTCCTCTTGTTGCTTCTTAGAGAGACATCTATAAAAATAAATTCTAGGTTTGGTTGGATTAGGAAAGAGCATTGATTACCAACAACTTAATCAAAACATGGTGTGTCAAATTGGTTCTCAAGTTTCTTGATGTTTTGATATTATGGACCAACAATTGTAAATATCTTAACATAAAGTAAGGTATATTAAGATGCCTCTAATGTTGAATGTGAGTCAACAACTTGAAATGATACCCAAAAAGAATACTATGTCGTCCTATAGGTAAGGTATTTTTTAATAAAATACACTACCTTTTTGTTGGATTTATTTTATATATTGAGAGGGGAGGTGAATCAATTTATAGCGCAGATTTCAAATTATTTCACTTTCACAAATTTCTCACCACTTAATACTTTTNACAAAATTATGAAATCTCTCTCTCTCTCTCTCTCTCTCTCTATATATATATATATATATATATATATATATATTACATCAGTGGGAGAGAACAATCTCCAATTATGAGCACCAACTCATTCAGGCGCCAACCTAATCCACAAGCATCAACCTGCTAATTACAGGGACCGACTTGTAAAGACTTCGATCTACGCAAGCACTAACTCACAAAATTTAGGCACCAACCTAAACAAATGTTTGTCTCTTTGCGCAAGATCCAACCAACAATAATCAGAGACCAATATGTTGAAAACTGCGGTCTACAATTGTTTCTTTAGCTGCAACTGAATGGAAGCACCAAATCCCAAATGTATTTACTAGATTCAACTAGAAGGAAGCTCCAACTCCCTGATTGTTTTACCAGCTTCCATTGGAAGGAAGCTCCAACTCCCTCTTCCTTGCCCCTTCCTACCTTTCTTATATAAAATAGTTGTGTATCCAATAACTAAAATATGCACTTTACCTTATCCATGATGTGCGACTCAATGATTTGCAATTGTTGTATCCCTTATGATATGCATCTTGCCTTTGGTTATATGTGCCAAAACAGTCAGTTTCCTTGTCTACAACGTGTGACAATATCTGCGATTTATTCAATTCCTTTGTATCACACAATCTTCAGATATCTGCGAACAAAGAGTTACTTCTATGATTTGCAATTTGTGTTTTTGTGCTGTTTAATACTACGAACTTCAGATATCTGCTTCTGCACACACTTTATCACATATGCGATCTTGTACTTTGAGTCAATTACTATGTGTTATAATTGCTCATCTTGATACTGGGTATCCTTCTACTTTGTGCTCTCTTGTTGTTCATCTTCTGCTGATCGGTGCAATTCAAATATACTGCATAAATTCCTTCTACAATCAACGAGCCATTGATGCCCCAAGGATAACGAAGCTTTCCCCAAATATATTATATTTGATTCTTCACTCCATAAGCTTAAAACAACACATCCATCTCTTGCTTAGTAGAAGAGATGTGTCCACTCGTTGGGTTGCCTTAAGCTCGGTGATGCCCCAACTTGTTTGCTTCTTGATCAAGTTATTTTTTGCGTCGATGTGCCACTTTTCACAATTCAATGTTGTGGAGTTTAGTGCACATATGCAATTATCTTTGTGGGGTTTTTACACACGTCTGTATATCTTAGTGGTGTTTGCACATATCATTGAATTTCATGTTCTTCTTCTAACTTCTTATATAAGTCTAGTACCATGGTCGTACTTGCACACATCCTTGACTTTCGTATTCTTCTTTAAGGTTGTTATATGCACACATATGTCCCATGTTATAGTGGGATCTTTGCACTCTCTAGGATTCCACATTTTTTTATATGTATTTCTTCAAACTGATATATGTCTTCAAGTTCTTTGTAGACTTGTCAAGTGCTAGGTTACTTCAATTACATATTTGCGCACACACACATGACATTGTGAATCAATATAGTACTTGTCATTACTTTTGATTAAGCCATGCGACAATACAAGTTTGACATCAATGACAATATTATTGTTCAACACTTTTCCATGGTTGTTGTGGGGACATTCGTGTGACTCCTTTACCCTTTCCATCAACAACCTCATCATAGAAAATCAATTCGTTCCATAGGAAGCAAAACCTTGCACTCAAAGCACTAGGTAGACTTGTGACTATGGCTATAATGTCCTCTATAACCCTATTGTGCAACCCTTGTGCTATATAAATATAAAATCTAAATCTCTAAGAAAACTCAAGGGAGACTAACTTGTTAAAACCCTATAAGCACTCAAAGTATGTGAGTCAACTTGCATCCTAAAATATTCATAGTATTTGTTCCAAGTTGGCAAGTTCGTAACTAACGAACCACCCATTTTGTTACTTTCTAGTTAATATAAGGGAAAGAGTTGACTATTCTTAGCAAAATAAAGGAACATTATTAACAATAGTGAGTAGGATTAACGACAAGAAATATTGCATTACATTGTAAAGTTGCAGCAAACAATGGCCTGTTGAATCACTAAATGAGGAATGCATAAGGAACATGACAAATCAGAGGTCAGAAAGAGATGATGGTAGTATACAAATTTGAGAAACAATAGGTTGACATGAAGATGTAAAATCATAATGGGAGGTGAGGTGATGTCCAAGGAAAGGGTAGCAATAGACAATGGTAGTGTGGATGGCAGTGTAACAATGGTCCTCTCCTCAACTGAAATGGCATGTTGTCCTCGACATGTTGAGAAGGAAACTAGTTGTTGAGGCTTGGAAATTCGCAGGTGACAACAGCAAGGGATTCTCCCCAGTCAATGTTCCCAATTAGCCTGCGACTGTTTGGTATAGGGAATCCGTCTGGTTTGTGGTCCGGCTACCATAGGTCAAGTAACAAAAATAAAGGTTTTACTGGTTGCGGCCCGATCCACCGTGTATATTTTTTTTTGTATTTTGATTTAAAGTATGATATGCAAGTGCCTACCTAACATGCAAGGCAATAAATAATGCAAGGAGTATTCACAATGTGATGCGCAGGTTCTTACCTCTCGTCTTAAACTCCCAAGCATTTAAATCACATAAATTGCAAGAAAATAAATACTAACTAGGCTATCTCTAGAGAGCTCGATATTAATTCATGAGTAATGCAATACTGTCCATGTGTTATGGCAAATCACAGATAGCTGTTCTTATAACCAAAACATATAAACATGGATAAAAGTATACATGATAAGACAGCTCATCAATAGTTAAAAAATCCCATTACTCATAGTGGAAAACATTACAGAATATACTAGAGAACGTTCAGGCAAGAACATAGGTTCAGAAAGTTAGAATGCTCTCACAGTTAATGAAACACAGTCGAAAACGAAATAGTTCCCATTCAACATCGCTCATTTAATCACATTGAAACATTCCACATATCACCTTCTCCAACAGGCAAAATTTGCAATTGCTGGTTGTAAAACGAAATAGTTCCTCTTACAAACAATAGTTCACAAGTTTTTCCAGGGAAAAAGCCCCTGTAAGTTCTAACTTTCCTATATTTAAACTAAATCAGCTAACCGCTTGGGCTGTCCCCCAAACGTGTGACCTTTCGGTTCCCCAAAATGTTTAATATTCCCATTTTATCTTTTCTATGCGTACTCATGATCCGCTTAGTAACTGACAGATCTTTCCAGGTTTGGGCTTTTATCGCCATTGATTCTGCCTTCTCTTTTGCTTGCTCTCCTTGGGATCTTGCCGGTTTCGGTTTGACCTTTGCCAACACTACCCAGCTCCCTTCTGCCACTTGTCTCCCAGCTATGCCTTCGTGCCACGGTAGTTTGAACAGTCTCTTGAGTCCACCTGTAATTAAACGACATGTATCATTAATTGGGACCGCATTTTTCAATAAAACCAAACTGCATCAACAAAACGAATGGTCATAAAAAAAGATCTATACTGTCATGAAAACCGTAACAAGCGCTAGAACCACTATTACCCATGCAGGGGTTTAAAACTTACAAAAGTGACGGGTATAGCAACACTTGTCCGTGGCTTAAAATACTAAAACATTGGGTGGGTAGTCTCACTCACAGCCGTATCAGCGGATCCTCAACAGGCAACGAGTTCTGCGAGATTGTTAAACTTATCGGAGTCGGGAAAGCTAGAATCAAACTCTAAGTGAAAACGTCCCAATCGACGAGTGGAAGAACATCGACGTCGGACACTTAGTGCACTACACACCCGCAAGGGCGGAGGAGGAAAGACTAAGGCCTCCGATCCAACACAAAATGATGAAGGCCCGACAAAGCATCGGCGGGCGAAGTGGTTGTATGCCGGATACCTAGTTTGTTCGGGAGCCGCAATTGCGGCAGGTAAACAGACTACAAACTTCGATAATGTGAACAAGCCAACAAAATAACGCGATAATAGAGAAGTTAAAATCATCATTGGATTTCCGCAATGGAGGCTACCTAAGGAAACATGGTGCCGATAAGTTGTTCACATGACTTCCGAAACGATGGTTAGCGCGGGAAATAGGTTTCCAAGAGGAAATCACAGCTTGAAGGGTAACAAAAACAAACTCTAAAATCCGCGACCCACAACAATTTCAAACATAAGCAATTTTTTGAAAACAGGAAGAGAGTTAACCTTAAAATAGTCCAAAATTAAAACATGACCAAAAGAGTTCATGGATCCAAACAATTCAAGGAAATATTAAAATCATGAGGGGGTCCAAAATTTGAAAAATTTGGGGAAAACAGTTGCGGATGCAACAATTGGTGACTACCTGGTGAACCTAAATCTCTGGACAATTATTCCTTGAATGACAGACTATTAAACAACAAACGAACCTATTGAATTATTCCAGCTATCTGGATTTCTCAAATGGCAAATGTATGTATCTTTAATCATTGATGGTAGTTCGATTTGGGAGAGTGGAAACCAGGATTTTCAAGTCAGGATAACTCTTTTGAGGCCGAAAGATGAATTTCATTGTTACCTTTGTCTTCAGGTAGCTGCCAGCTTGGACACCACATGATTGTAGCATATGGTAAACATAAATATTCATTTGTTCCTCATTCCCATGCCATTTTAGCACTTTTCGTGCTTTTGAAATTTTGTCCTTTTCATATGAGTCCTTCTGCATGCCTTTCTTTCTGAATTTTGATTTAGGCTCCTCTATTCCAAGTGTCATTTTGTGTGAGAGGTGTATTCACATTTCAGCTCACGGACGGAGAGGAACTTTCGGCGATTTAGTACTTATATGGTTCAACATTTGTTTTGATATATAATGCTTTCATAGGAGTTTTCGACTCTTATCTGCCTTTTGGAATTCATTTCTTGGCATGGGATCATTTGTATATAATATACTGTTTACCTTGCCTCTTTTCCATGGGCCCTCTGCTGTCACTCCCTAGGAAATTTTAAATGTGACCTGGATGGAGCCTCAAAATAGTATTCCAGACCCTTTGATTCTGGTTTATTTCACAAGGGTTAAGCAGGACTTCAATGCGTACATAGCTATTCGAGAAAATTGCTAAAATGGAAGAAGTTCTTTTAGATAAACAACAATACACAGTCTTATACCCAAGGAATTTAGTCATTCCAAAATTCTGATGTTCTCCATGCAACCACGGGTTTGCTTCCTTTATTGAAATCAATAGAATTTAAACTAAAACAAAACTGAACCACACAACTCAAAAGAGAAACGGCCAAGCTAGATTGTTTATATACAAGATAGGAGAACAAAACTCAGGAAAAACAAGGTTTGAGAACTAAACCATTTACGGGTAAGTTCTCTTCCCACCCTTGTAAATCTTGCAACTTATAAGTTGAGGGGCCAAGCTTTGCCGAAATCTGGAAAGGCCCTACCCACAACTGTTGGAATTTCGTGTGTTTTCCTTTCTCATCATGGGGGGTGGTCCCACTTGAGAACCAAATCTCCCACCTCAAATTTTTTTGTTCCAGCCTTGTGTTTATCAAACCATCTCTTTATTACCTCTTGTTGTTGTTTAAAGCGCTCTCTAGCTTTAGATCGAGACTCTTCTGCCTTCAGGAGATTATATATCCTCATTTGCAAGACTTCATTATCCGACCCTCTAGATTCTTGGGCTATTATGGAAGAGGGTAACATGATATTGGGGGGTAGAATGGCCTCTTTACCATACACAAGGGTATACAGAGACATTCCTATCGAAGACTTGGGGGTGACTCTATCCGCCCAGAGGGCGTTTGGTAAAGCTGAGTGCCAACTCCTCTAATTTTCTATTACCGTCTGTTTTAAAATCCTAATTAGGTTCTTGTTTGTAGACTCAGCTAAGCCATTTCCTTGTGGATAATAATTAGCAGAGTAATGCAACTTAATCCATTTCTCATGAGCAAAAGCAGTAAATTTCATTGAGGAAAAGTAAGTAGCATTATCAAAAACTAAAGAAACTGGAACTCCAAACCTGGTCATAATATGGTCTTGCAAGAAGTCTATGACCGCAGTCTCATTTATTTTGCGCAACGGGATGGCTTCGACCCAGCGAGTGAAGTAGTCAGTTGCTGTCAGGATATACTTGTGTTGCAAGGAAGAATTCGGCTTTAACTCCCCAATGATATCTCACCCCCATTGTTCAAAGGGCTCTGTTATTATCACCGGCTTCAATGGCCCTGCTACTTTAGCTTGTCTTCCACTACACCTTTGACAAGTGTCGCATTTCGTGACATGAGCGTGTGCATCTTTGAAAAGCGTGGGCCAATAGTATCCGGCTCTGAGAATTTTGTGAGCTGTAGTATCTCCTAAAAAATGTCCCCCAGCAGAGCCGTCCTGCAAGTCTGTCATTACCTTCTTCGCATCTTCTTTCTCTAAGCATCTAAAAAGAACTCCGTCGTAATTTTTTCTGAATAATATTCTTTCAATAATTTGATAGGAAGCTGATTTAAGACGCAGTGCTCTTCTTTGCTTAGAATTCCAATGTTATGGCAACGATCCTGTCTGAAGGTAATGCACAAGATCTCGATACCAAGATTCCAGAGCTGTGAACAGAGGACATACATCCATCAAATGTAATTCAGCCTTGTCTTTCCAGGCATGTTCTTCATTGTTTCCATTTTCAGTCATTAGTCTGCACAACCCTTTCCCTTTAACTATAGAAGCTGGCTTGAACTCAAGGTCATACACCTGAAGAACTGTTACCCATTTACCCCTTCTTTCGCCTAACTCCTTCTGTACAAAAAGAGACCTCACAGCTGGGTATGGGATGATCACCTTGGTTCGGTTTTTTAGTATGTAGGGCCTGAATTGTTTCACTGCTTTAAACACTGCGTAAGCTTGTTTATCAATAGCCGGGTAATTTAATTCGGCCCCTTGTAGACCAGTTCTCATGAAAGATATGGGGAATTCATCTCCCCCATCTTCCTTCTGAGTAAGCATAACTGCTAGCGAATCATCAGATGCAAAAGTGTACAGAATAAAATCTTTATTGAAATCTGGGCTTTTGAGGGAGGGTGCGTGCGCAACAACGGTTTTAATCTTGCTGAATGCATTCTTCTCCACCTCAGTCCACTTGAATTGTACACTTTGCTTCACCATTTGCTGCAGAGGTTTGACAATTTGAGCGAAGTTTGGCATAAACCTTCGCACGAAGTTTATTGTCCCCATAAATGATTGCATCCCCTTTTTATTATGGGGCAAGGGGATCTGTTCAATGGCTTTGATCCTTTCTGGGTCTATGGAGATTCCTTTTTTTGAAACTACGTGACCCAACAACTTACCCTCCGTAACAATGAACACGCACTTTTTGGGGTTGAGTGGGATACCATATTTTTGGCAGCGTTAAAAAATCTGCTTTAGATGAAACGCATGTTCTTCTCTCCTCTTTGAAAATATCGTGATGTCATCGAGGTACACTACAGCACTGCGGCCAATAAAACCGCAGAAAGCTATGTCCATAGCCCTTTGGAATGTAGCTCTAGCGTTTATAAGCCCAAAGGGCATTCTTCGGTAAGCGAAAGTTCCCCATTTGGTCTTGAATGTTGTCTTCAATCTTTTTTTCGGCTACTAATACTTGATTGTAGCCCGAGAATCCGTCTAATAAAGAAAATAGTTCAGAACCTGAGACCATGTGTAGTAGTTGCTCCATGGGCAGAACATGATAATTGTCTTTATCCGAAGCACGGTTTAAATTTCTGAAATCCACACATAGCCTGATTTCTCCAGATTTTTTCCTCACTGGTACCAGATTTGAGACCCATTCAGAGTGTCTGACCTTAAAAATGATTCTAGCATCCAATAATTTCTTAACTTCACTTTGGATTAGAGGCTCCAATTTTGGGTGCATTTTCCCTAAAGGTTGCTGATAAGGTTTGACTCCAGACTTGATGGGGATAACATGCTGGATGATACTGGTGTCATATGTCTTCAGATCTTCGTATGTCTAGGCGAAAACATCCTTATAGTGATTAAAAAGACTGATGAACTTATCTCTTTCTGTTGGTGAACAACATTTTCCAAGATTCACATATTTGGGCTTTGTCTCAGTCCCTAAATTTATCAATTCGAACTGTAGAGATGAGCTGTGAGTCTTCACGTTTGCTGGTTTTCTAAATTTTTCATTTAAATCAAAAATCCGTTCTAAGGTTCTGACTCCTTTAGGGATGAAATTATCAAATTTAAGCTCGGCCTGATGTTCTTCATCATCGATAATCACCCCTTTAAATACCTCGCCATTTGTTAAGCATTCTATAATCTGCTGATCGTTGTCGAACACTTGTAGGTTGGTAATCATATCTGGAACCGAGGGCCTGAAAAGCAATTCAACGGAGCACCGATTATTAGTAGGCACAAGCCTAGTAGCTGATGTGGCCAACAAGTCAGCTGCTGCATTCTTAAGTCTTGGAATTGATATAATATTAAATGCGTCAAAACATTTAAGTAAATCCCAAACCTCATTTTGATAAGCTTTTAAGTGAGGAGAAATACAATGTATTTGATTTCGAATCTGTTTTACAATTATTTCAAAATCTCCAAAAGCTTTCAGATTATTCGCCTTTAATTCGATTGCTTTCCTTAAACCTTGGACCAACGCTTCATATTCAGGTGTGTTATTTGTACATTCAAACTCTAACCTACTTGAAAGAAAATGTTTGTTCTTCTCGGGGTCTACCAGGACACAGCCGGCTCCTGACCCTTCTAACGTTTTAGATCCATAAAAAAAAGTGTCCAGAAATCACTAACTACTGTACGGGAATCTACTTCTACTGCTAAGTTTACTATTTTACAGTCGATTTCATCAGCCTGTGAAAACTGAAGGAGATCAGGCTGAGCGTTTGATGTATCGCTGGCTTTTTCTGCTTGGTAATTTCCTGGTTTTAACTCAATAAAATAATTTCCCAACACAGAATCCACTGGTTCATTTTTTCCCTCAAAATGAGTAACGTTGTATTTCATATGGGGCTCCCTCAAAATTTTGATTTGATTGGGGATCCCTTTATACCACAGCCATAGATGTGACCAGTCCGAGGCAAAATATCCGTTTAGCTTTGCCGACTAGTCTTTGCTCAGAATAATCCCATAAGCGTCTGGTATGTCAGCCACCACGATATCAATAACTTGACACACCTTATCATTTGAAGATAAGCGGACTAGAACATCCTCCATCTCACCAATTACCTTCACATTCATTCTATCCAACTGAACAACCCTCCAGGTGGATGGTTTAGGCTGCCCATTTATCTTTTTGCAGAATGACAGCGGCATATCGTTAACCGATGCCCCTGAGTCTACCAAGCAATTATGTACATTGTGGTTAAAAATTTCAAAAGTGAGGAGAAACGGTGGATTCTTTCTTTTATACTTAACTCCTACGCTTGCTTCTCCGATTTTCTCCTCCTTGGGTTGATTGTCGGTGGGCAGCCCCTCCTCTGATGCTTCAAGTGCTTTCCAAAGCTTTTCTTTCTGCTGCGGCACCTTACATATTTCAAATAACGAGATATTCGCCCTTACCTTCTTTATATCCTCCACAATGTCATATTCCATCTTATGTTCGGTGGGATTTGGTTTACCATTATCTATTTTCCTTTCATTGGGCTTGGTGAACACGTCGGTTTTTTTAGGATCCTGGTTGGTGATGGTAAATTCCGAATCTTTATTAACTGAGGGGTTATTCTGAAATTTCTTAACATTTTTCTGAAGCCTTTTAATCTTTGGGAGCATGAGACTGTTTTCTTTAGCCAACCCTTGGCTTCTTGTTGTTACATTCGTTTCCATGACGTTCTCGTATCCCCAATTCCTTTCTTCCTCGACATCAAATAACGAAACAGAGTCCCACAGAACCATGGTCTCCTCCTCTTGTTCTTTTGTTGATGTATTACTGTCTTTTCTTTCTTCATCTCCATCTTATGTTAATTTAGAATCCAATAGCTGATTCATCACCAACGTCATTGAGTTTATCCATTGAGGACAATTCTTTTCAGAGTGATGTTGTTGGTGGAAAGTGCAAAAATTGTCCATTCCTACCTCTGTTAAATTCATAGATGCCGAATTGTGCAGAGGGGGTTGGGGTTGATTGTTATCCTCCCATTTCTTGTAATAGGGCTTGTAGAACTTTTGGGCTTCCTTTTCCTTTTCCATGTCTATGATTCTGTTAGAAAGCTTCTGCATCGTTTTTGCCATACCTTCAAAATCTGGTGATTGCTCCTCCTTAGGCTTAGTAAACAACAAAGTTTTCCTTCCCACATTTTTTTCTCCTGATCGTTCGGGATAATCTTCGATACTTTCCCTTTCAGCCTCTACTTTCTCCGCCTCCTCATAGGTTTCCGCTAGAGTAGGCTTGGCCTTCATTTTGGCAAACATGGCCAACTCGGGTCCTAAAGCCGGGGTATAGTATTCAATCAAGACTTTGTCCGAAGGTTTGTCAGCTTTAGAAAAATTCTTAAGATATGCTGCAAATCTTTGGGTAAAACTATGCACCTTCTCCTTTCTTTCTTTCTTTAAGGCACATAGTCCTTTCATGAGAGCTGCATACGTTTTTTGCGTTGCATACTTACTTCTAAAAATCCTTTTAAAGGTGTCCCCCAATCGGGGATGGAGTTTGTAGGTAAACCAAAGTACCATGATGCTGCAGCTCCTTTAAGGGTGTGCAGGAAAAGTCTGCAAACTACATCCTCATACTCCCCAGCCCTTAACCCTTCTATTGCCAAATAGAAACTTTGCAGGTGGTCATCTACTAGTATCTTCTCATTTGGGTCGAATTTGGGCAGCATCTTTTCAAAATATTGAGGTAAATCATGCAACGGAGGTGTCAGGTTTAAAGGTGATCTGGCTTTCCAGGCAGGTGGTGGGTTGGGTGGGTTGGGTGGTTGATTTGCGTTTACGCCTGCCATGAGTTTGGGTGGAGAGTGAGGGGGTGAGCGAATAGGAGTGTGAATAGGAGAACTGTGAGGAGTATCTGGGCCTACTTGATTCAAAGGCAGTACAACTTCCTGTAAGGCTGTTTCTACAAGTTCTTCCCAATCCCCAACCAGCACTGAGTCTTCCAATATAGGACAATCTTTCCTTCTATATTCTCTTCTGGGCAATTCAGGGATGATCGGCAATCCTCTAATATTCTTCACATATGCCCTAGTGTGTCTTCTCAGATTATTAACAACTTCGTTGTCAACATAATACAAATGTCCTCTACCCCATTCTTCCGGAATTGGATTATGAAACACACTGCTTTCTGAAATGTTACCGGTGGAATAATCTCGGGAAAACGGGTTTCCCTGGCCAGCCATGCACTGGCGACCCTCCTTCTAGCGCTAGAAACTGTTGAGGTATGGAAATTCGCAGGCGACAACAACAAGGGATTTCCCCAGTCAACGTTCCCAATTAGCCCATGACTGTTTGGTATAGGGAATCCGTCCGGTTTGCGGTCCGGCTACCGTAGGTCAAGTAACAAAAATAAAGGTTTTACCGGTTGCGGCCCGATCCAGCGTGTATATTTTTTTTTGTATTTTGATTTAAATTATGATATGCAAGTGCCTACCTGACATGCAAGGTAATAAAGATGGCAAGGAGTTTTCACAATGTGATGCGCAGGTTCTTACCTCTCGTCTTAAACTCCCAAGCATCTAAATCACATAAATTGCAAGAAAATAAATACTAACTAGGCTATCTCTAGAGAGGTAGATATTAATTCATGAGTAATGCAATACTGTCCATGTGTTATGGCAAATCACAGATAACTGTTCTTATAACCAAAACATATAAACATGGATAAAAGTATACATGATAAGACAACTCATCAATAGTTAAAAAATCCCATTACTCATAGTGGAAAACATCACAGAATATACTAGAGAACGTTCAGGCAAGAACATAGGTTCAAAAAGTTAGAACGCTCTCACAATTAATGAAACATAGTCGAAAACGAAATAGTTCCCATTCAACATCACTCATTTAATCACATTGAAACATTCCACATATCACCTTCTCCAACAGGCAAAATTTGCAATTGCTGGTTGTAAAACGAAATAGTTCCTTTTACAAACAATAGTTCACAAGTTTTTCCAGGGAAAAAGCCCCTGTAAGTTCTAACTTTCCTATATTTAAACTAAATCAGCTAACCGCTTGGGCTGTCCCCCAAACGTGTGACCTTTCGGTTCCCCAAAACATTTAATATTCCCATTTTATCTTTTCTGTGCGTACTCATGATCCGCTTAGTAACTGACAGATCTTTCCAGGTTTGAGCTTTTGTCGCCATTGATTCTGCCTTCTCTTTTGCTTGCTCTCCTTGGGATCCTACCGGTTTCGGTTCGACCTTTGCCAACATTGCCCAGCTCCCTTCTTCCACTTGTCTCCCAGCTATGCCTTTGCGCGGTAGTCTGAACAGTCTCTTGAGTCCACCTGTAATTAAACGACATGTATCATTAATAGGGACCACATTTTTCAATAAAACCAAACTACATCAACAAAACGACTGGTCATCAAAAAGGCTCTATACTGTCATGAAAACCGTAATAAGCGCTAGAACCACTATTACCCATGCATGGGTTTAAAACTTACAAAAGCGATGGGTAGAGCAACACTTGTTGGCGGCTTAAAATACTAAAACATTGGGTGGGTAGTCTCACTCATAGCCATATCAGCAGATCCTCAACAGGCAACGAGTTCTGCGAGACTGTTAAACTTATCAGAGTCGGGAAAGATAGACTCAAACTCTAAGTGAAAACGTCCCAATCGGCGAGCAGAATAACATCGACATCGGACACTTAGTGCACTACACACCCGCAAGGGCGGAGGAGGAAAGACTAAGGCCTCCGATCCAATACAAAACGATGAAGGCCCGACAAAGCATCGGCGGGCGGAGTGGTTGTATGCCGGATACCTAGTTTGTTCGGGAGCCGCAATTACGGAAGGTAAACAGACTACAAACTCCGATAATGTGAACAAGCCAACAAAATGACGCGACAACAGAGAAGTTAAAATCATCGTTGGATTTCCGCAACGGAGGCTACCTAATGAAACATGGTGCTGATAAGTTGTTCAAATGACTTCCGAAACGGTGGTTAGCGCGGGAAATAGGTTCCCAAGAGGAAATCGCAGCTTGAAGGGTAACAAAAACAAACTCTAAAATCCGCGACCCACAGCAATTTCAAACATAAGCAATTTTTTGAAAATAGGAAAAGAGTTAACCTTAAAATAGTCCGAAATTAAAACATGACAAAAAGAGTTCACGGATCCAAACAATTCAAGGCAGCATTAAAATCATGAGGGGGTCCAAAATTTGAGAAATTTGGGGAAAACAGTTGCAGTTGCAACACTAGTGCAGGACACAAATATTTCGAATCATGATTTGACATTATATGAACATTGCGAAGTACTGAATCGAAGGATTTGACCATGATGGTAGCCTCACATGATAGAATCACCCTAAGAATGGTAGAAATTGGTGCATCAACAGTCCCATGGAATGGTAGCAAAAAATCTTGTTGATTTGTAGAAAAACGTCACAACAAAGGAAGGAAGTTTGAGGTTTCGTAGCATTTATTGAATATTCGAAACATTGACTAGTGGTTCCATAGAAAACATTGATCTACCAAAAGAATTAGATCATGAAGGATGGATTGTTCAAGTTGAAACAGGTGAAAAGCATGGAGGTTGCAAATGAAGACATGGTGAATGGAAATTGAGATATGATAAATGGAAATGGGTAGATGGTAAATGAAAATGGAGACATAATGAATGAAAATGGATGTGTGTTGTGTAGTGATTTGAAATTGAATTGGATCCACAACAAGATGTTCCTGAAATGATTATGCAGCAAGTGAGAATAGAGCGCACTTTTGCTTAAAAAGTGATAAGGGCATTGATACACAACACAGATTATGAGAACAACTTTCAAGAAAATTATAAAGAAAAACTAACAATTATATATATAATAGAAATTATTCAAAATTAAATATGTTGCAAGTATGGATGGTATAACCATTGTAGTAACAAACTATAAATCAACATAATTATAAAAATCTTGAAGAAAGGCATCCTTGGATAATGGATTTTTGTATAATTGTAAAAAATGGTGATTGGTCATGAGAGGGTATTTAGGCTTCATCAATGGTACACAACTTCATTGAATCAATGTCGTAAATAGTGTCAATCTCATATGGTTCCAATCAAAGAGTACACAGCTTACCCTTGAAATATTTGAACCTAGAATCATACAAGAGGGCCTAATCTCTTTCCTATAATTTTTTCATCCCACTTTACCCTTTGTTGTTGGACAATAGAAGTGTGGTGCAAGGCAACCTAACAATTTCATCGAGCTCATTGATTTTCTCCAAGTGGACTTGCTTTTTGGTTTTCGAAAGGTCAAATCCCACATGTGCAGTTCAATTCTTAGTGTTTTAAACTCAATGAGAAGTGTTACATGCTTACCATACTCAAGATCATATCCTATGGTATTTTCCCAAGTAGTACAATAATCCCAAAAAGCATCTGGAAGTTTGTTGGCCCAATCTTTATGACAAATCTACAGACGTTTGGTCACGATAGATTTCAGAGCTTTGTGGTGACTTCTACTTTGACATTGGCTTGTAGATGGTATGGTGTATATGTATTGTGCAAAATTTGGTACTATTTGGTGATGACTTTGAATGAGCTTGGAATTAAATTGGGTCCTTTGATTTGTAAAAACCTATTGTGGTACACCATAGTAGACAAAGATCTCTTCATAGAAAAAAAATATGATATTGTTTGTTATGTGACCTTCAAATGTGCTTTGGCTTCAACCCATTTGGGGACATAATTAGTGAAAACCAAGACATGAGTTTTTTTATCTAAATGGAAGTTGATAAGCCCTACAAAATCTAGAGCCCATTTCCCAAAATGATCCACCATGAGTTGAATTTGAAGTGGCATCTCATTGTATTGAACATGCTATCCCATTGTTTGGAAATTATCATACTAGCTTCTCATGTACTGCTTGGTATCTTGAAAAACGCTAGGGAAATAAAAACCTATATGCAACACCTTATGTGCGGTTTTTAATAAGCAAAGTGTTCACCACATAGTTCACATTGACAATCTTTTAGGATGTCATAAATATTATCCTCTCAAACAAAACATCAAATTATGAGATCTGACCTTTGCGAAAGAGTTATGCTTGAACCAAGAAGTACATGACACTTTGTTTGAAAATATTTTGTCTTTATTTTGGTGATATATGTGCCAAAAGTTTCCATGCAACCAAATTATTAGAAAACCTGCAAAGCATGGCGTGTTAGTAGATAATGGAAATAAATGCCCATTAGGAAAAACATCTTTGATGGAATGGAATCCCCATCATTAGTGATCTTGGAAAGGAAGGTGGCAACAACATTCTCCCTTTCGAGCTTATCAAGGATGATGATGTCAAACTCGTACAACTTTAATAAACACTTGGTCACTCTACTATTAATAATTGTTTTTTTCATTAAATATCTAATGACCGAATGTTTAGTATTTATAAAAGAAGATATCCAATAATATAATGATGGAACTTAATAATAGGATACACTACCAAAATAAATTCATTCTCAACCATTGTATCATTCAATTTGCAAGGGAAATATTTTTGCTAATGAAGTAAATTACTTAGGAATTTTATTCTTCTTTCTATCCAAGAATTTCCCCAATGATTGTTTATAAAGCATTTGTGGAGATATGGAACAATCCCCCCCTAGCACTGGTACAACATAAAACTTTTATTTGAAAGTTTCAAAAGCAAATTGAAACTAGTTAGTCTAATAAAATTATGCGTCTTTTCAAAGCAAAGAAAATAATTGAGATGTTGTCTTAGTAATTTTTCAACTAATCTATGATAATAAGTATCATGTCTTAAACAAATGCAAACATATTTTTTAGACTTAGGTACATGGAGTATATATATTACCTCTATCTTTGTAGGATTCACCTTTATGCCCACAAGAGAGGTATGATGACTAATAACAACACCCTCAGTTAGTAACTTGTGGCATTTTTCATGACTGAGAAAGAGATTTATTTTAGACATCTCCTAATTTTTTTACCCAAATTAGTCAAAGGTCCTTCAAATGTAATGTATTACCATAAACAATGAAATCGTTGATATATACTTCTACACAGTCATGTATCAAGTTAGAAAATATACCAAGAACAACCCATTGAAAAATAATTTATGCATTAATGTTCGACTATCACAAGATATTTCCAAAAGATCGAACACCTCGAGTAGCCACTCACAAAAACATATCATAGATTAACACACTGATGTTTTCACGTGGTTTCAACCCTAAAAGAGGGTAACCCTCCATGACACTATCCAAATAGATATTTGAGGAAATATTATTATGCAATGAAATAATGTTACAAATGAGCTTCTCATAATCGATCAACTAGAAAATGACCCTCCATCCTCTTTAAATAGAGATCATGGACCATCAGGTGCGAATCCATGGATCAATGACTGTTAAGATCGAGGAAGAATTGAACTGTCATATCACATTATGTCAATAACATATTGTGATCATCGAATTTTATATATACATATGTATACTAAAGAAACACACTTTACCTAATAGATATATTAGAACAATTTGATCTTAACTAACTCCTAAGTGTCTAATTATGCTAAAATCCCACTTGAAAACAACTTGGGATAGGATTAAAGGATTTACAAAAGTGACACAATAGGAAAAGGAAGGAGGCATTAGAGCATATCCCCCCTTAATGACAAATTCCCAAACTCCTAACATAGATTGAAGTTTAGAAAAGTTCGCTTCTATAAGAGACTTTGTGAAAATGTTTGCAACTCACACAAACATATAAACATATCATAGATCAACACATCGATGTTCTCATGTTGTTTAAATCCTCAAAGTGGGAAATACTCCACGAACCCAACTGTTACGGAGAATATTTCCTATGGCTTGGGGTGGACCGCAATAGATTGAATGACACCATAAACAAACCCATTTCAATATGCAATAGAGATAAAAATAACTAACACTAAGGGATGGAAGATGTACCTTATTTTGGAAGGTTGTAGTTGATCCCCGTTGATCTTTTCAACCATGCTTGTACCTACAATTCATCCTCAACAACAACAAACAATATAATCATGATATATGTTAAAGTGTTAGGCCTACTCTAGCATATATAAAACCAATATGTATAAATCAAAGTAACTACATCATCCATGGATAAAGATCAAACATATTTACACACATACAACGGACGAGAAATGGATATTTATATTAATTATGAACATAGATACAAGTGACAACCTCTGTTGGCATCTCGTCGAAATGGAGTCCTCCACTTGGGCCTCCACCACTTCAATCCTCCATCTCAATGGCAAGCTCACAATGTAAAGGAAAGATTGGGAAGAGAAACAATGGATGATCAAAAGGACAAACGGGATGCAGATTCAAGCATATGCGAATGAGTAAAAAATGAAATATAGTTTCCTTGCTCTCTTTAATTCTCCTCCAATGTATCCAAGGGGCCCAATGTATATCCCTTCAATAGGAAGTGAAGGGTCGATTCAGAGCGTTTCCAGGCATATGGAAGGCCAAATGTCAAGTTATTCGTGACTCTATGAGGAAAATATTGGGACAAGATGCATGTACACATGAGTTGTAAGCTTGTGACCCGCATATAGAAATAATTAGGGATTTTTTAAGGTATTTCTTGGAACATCAAAGTATATTTTTATCAAGGGGGGTCCAAAGAGTCTACAGAGGGACATGGAAGGCCATAAAACTGTGATCTACTAAGTGTGGTAAAATCAACTATAACAGATGCCCCCCTAATGTGTGAGGTCAGAGGGGTAATACGAAGGCCGAAATACATTATGTCAATCCCATAAGTGGAGTAATGAAAACCCAGGTGGAAAAAACAACAGTCCCAGATACATCATAATACAACAGTCCCAGATACAACATAATACACTGGCCATGAATAGGCATGATAGACATATGAGTCATGTGGTCATCGCCATGTACAATATACAATGAAATAAGGTCCCCATACTAAATGAAGACATTTGATGGCACATTGGAGTCTAGTCATGAGAGATGACATCTCATGGATACTAGCACGATCAAATAGGTAGAATATATGAAATGCCACCAAGCTCGGAGGTCTTCGAGACAAAATGCTACTGGTACATGTCCCATAACGTGAATAAAGGTTTCAAGGTCGAACATGATGGTACATCATCTGATTACCAGTCATTGATGTATACCGTTAACAGACACGAGATATCCCATTGATAATGATTATGGGAATCAAGATACATAGTGCAATCAAACAGGTGTGAATAAATGTGTTGAGGTCGAACACTTGAGTGAATCCATGGATTAGGGGAAATTGATGTATTCCAAAAACTGTCGATGGCGAGAGAACCTGCCACTGATGACTGCAAGCCTCAAGGCACTCAATGGACTCTAGAATCCTATTCCAGAATAAATGATATGAAGTTAATGGAATGGAATCCACTCTAAGGATGGAATTAAGGCATCCCCCATCAACCAACACGAGGTACTCAGTAACGCTGGATAATTTGGAAGAACTCAAACAAACCACTTGTGCACGAACCAATAACTCTACCGGGAATGACCGATAGGTAAAGACAAGATAACCCGAGGTATGACCGACTGAGGATAAAAATTCCTTTGAACAAGAGCATAAAGCAGATGGTGACTAACATGAAGCACATACTCGACATGCAAACTGGGACAGCTCTACGACACAGGAGGCATCGACATAGGCTCCATAGGGATTGGAAGCATAACCAGTCAATGGAGAAAATTCAAAATAATGAGTACAACTCCTAAAGTCATACTAGTAACCCAACCGATGGATGGAATATACAATGTTTTGTTCAAAGGCGACACGACTTAACAACTGCCAAAACTAACATAATTTCCCGTTTGATTTTTTATGTTTTTTAATTTTTTTGGTCTTTTTCATATTAGGAAGCTTGAAAAATAATAAAAGTGCTTATGGTACATAACTAGGAGGAGAAGAGTGTTTTGGGCAAGCAAACTAGTTCCAAACAGTGGAACATACCTATGCTCAATGCAAGGAAGCATGTGCAGGATAAGGACAATCGAGGGAATGTATCCTCCGGGCAAGGGATGATTAAGCTGCAAAATATATATAAGAGGCTCTACTTGGCTGGAATTGAGGCAATATAGGGCTATATGGCTAATAAAACTGAAGCAGGGAGCCACCATAAAGCTCAATATGGCAAGCGGACGCATGAAAATGCATTTACAACTTGATATAAAGGAGAGTCCTTATGGGAGATGGCCAACATAAAGTTCAATAAAGAATATGTGGTTCTTGCTCGAAGACATGGCGTGACTATAAAGGACTCCCAAACCTAAGGGAAAAACCACAACATGGGTACCGAACAACAAAGCGAGATCTAACTAGGGTACCCATGAATAGGAAGGCTCTACCACTTACGTAATGCCACTTCTAGTAGCAGTGTGAGGTTCCGTAACATTACGAAGTGGGTTCATACCTATAGTTAAGGTGACATGCTTATAGGACAATACATGATGCAAGCGGAAAAAGTGATTCTATCCTATATTCCAGTTCGAAAATATACCTATAATAGGCACAAACGGGTCAAGACGTCGGTGAAAAAGCGCTCAAAATAAGTCCCTACATCACAAGATTAGGCCAAAACAGTTCAAAAGGGTTAATAAAGGTTTAAAACTATAGAAAAATGGGTAAACATTTCAAAATAAATTTTATAAATAGTAAAAAATTCATTTTTCACTATACCATTTAATTTTTTACCAAATATAGTGCATTTGGAACCATTTTGGACTACGAATTTCAATAGCCAATTCTAGGAGCTAGGAGCAACGGAATCACAAACCGTCAGGGCCAGTTAAATCCTCATGACATTCTATATCTTTTCCATGCATTTATTTCAAGTTTTCATGTTGTAATTTTTTGTTTGAAGCCACCCAAAGACGAGTATCTCGGACCACGCGAGTCACAATTTATCGGGCCGCATATAGGGCTGGGTATATGCGGGAAAAGCGAAGCCTACCCATGCATACACATGACTGTCAACATGAAAATTCACGTATATGTGCACGCATACCTAGAAAAGAGGCAAAATCTCATAAAGAATGCGTGTTTGCTTTGCAGGATGGTGCTAGAATGATGGGAACGTGAACCTGAGGACGTGGATAGGGAAGTGCAGCGTGATGCAAATGCCCAACAAGCTCTAAGGGGATGTGGTATTTACAAGTTTTCGCAACTTGGGATATTAAGAGCTCAACCAAGGCTACTCGAGATGCTAGTAGACTATTGGGATCCGAATACAGAGGCATTTCAGCTTGACGGGATGCCATTGAGACTCGAGGTAGAATACATATATTTCATTACTAGAATATCCCGCCGAGGCGAGGTAGTCAACCTGAGGGCTTGTGGAGTAGGAGGTGGTATTAATATTGACGAATATATAGCTGTGTATTGTCTTCCCGATACTGAAAATATCGAAATCCAGGTTCTTGTCAACTCCATTTGGAGCCTTTGTCTCAAAGTGATAGCTCTAGTGCTAGCCAGGATAGCAGGGTTGGAATCTCTACATCAGCTTTCTAGGCCTATTATGTTCTATGTAGTAGAGTGTATGAGACCCACAATATATGAATGGATCAGGACATCATTATTGAACAACATGAAGCAACAACTGACTGAGTGCAAGCTGGGTAGGACAAGGAACTTTGGGTTTGCCAACATTCTTGGTACATTCTTCTTCGAGCGGGTATCGATGCTTATCCCAAGAGTGCAGGTTCATCAACATGGTCTACGAGATCCAGCCCAGACTTGATGGGTAGAGCTGATGCGACGTCTAGGGGGAGGTAGGAAATGCACTCCATTTCCCCCATACTTTTACCACTAGTGGCAGTGGCAGATCGTGGTCGTGGATGACTATCCGTATGCAGGGATCGACTTCTGTGGGGACCCAGACATGCCATTACCAAAGGTTGATGCATATGGTGATATAGGTAAACAATCCCAAATGTGTTTTTTAAACTATTTGAAATTTTTTATATTTTTTGATATAATGAAATAAAAAGACAAGTTTTTGGTGGTGTCATGTACTAATACTAATCATGCACATGCAGACGTGGGACCTAGACGACCGGATGGCTTCCCCCAACATCATCAGAGGGGACGTGCTGATGATATTCTAGGTGCAGATGCAGAGCGCACACTACAGATCATACATACCAACTTTTTTCGAATGACGCACAGGGTGCCTATGGTGCAAGTCGAGGACTTGCCTGAGGCAATGCAGAGACATGCAGTGGGAGTGCCTCATGGATGGGTTAGACTCTTCAGATGGTTGGAAAATGTCATCGTGTGTTTTCATGACCATCACCCCGGTCCGTAGACATAGAGGCCTAGATATACATTATGTACCGGATGTATAGTGTTTTTTGGTGGATTTAAAGCCACAATTTTGTACCATGACATTTGTACTACGACACCATTTTTAGACTATATTTTGAAAATTAAAATGATTATAGCGATCCGTTTATTATATTTACATGTGTATTTAAATGTGAATGGAATGTGTGTGCTTTCATGATTGATGTAACAAATTCCAGTCTAATACATAATTTGCATAAGAATCGACAACATGATTATAGATCCTAGGAATATGAATGTATGTTATGTGTTCAAATTGTCGTTCTAACAACATTACCTGTAACAATCTCCGTAATAAAGTCGGATCTTTGATACGATACACACCATTTAACTGTGATACAACCAACTGTGAGTCAAGACGTACATAAAGGGATCAAATACCATGAAAGATGGCATCACGTAGTAGCTCAATCACGACACTATATTCAACAACATTGTTGGATGATGGCCAAAGACATACACCCCCTTAAGAAACAACATTACCCGTAGATGTATAAATGACCCAAGCAACCGAGGCTGAGTTCTGGGTATGTCGGCTGGCACTGTCAGCGTATCCTACATATATCGAAGACTCCGTGGACATTTTCCACAACAAAGGAAAGCGTGTCAACAAACTGAATCACTACAAGGGGACCAAAAGTAAAGTATACAATTGTACACTAATATACAAAGTATCAACCTCAACTAAGCATTAAGAATAATATTTTTTAAGATAGATCCCATCTCTATCCTTCTCCAAGGCTGTCCCTTTATAATACTCCATCTTGTATGCGTCCTTCTCTAAGACTCATTTAACCACATAAGGCCCATGCCACATGGGGTTGAACTTTCCCGCCCCTAACGGTTCACTAGCTGGGTCATATAAAAGAACAAAGTAACCCTCACTAAATCTCTGGGGATGAACAGACTTATCATACTAAACCTTAACGTGACGCTTATTCACTTCAAGAGCCACTAAGTCATCTCGACGCTGCTCATCGAGGTGTTCTAAGTGGACCAGACGTTCTTCCAAGTAAGAAGTTTCTGGTAAGAGTTCTACGACTAGTTTCAATGAAGGGATCTCACAGTCAATTGGTAGTATCGACTCCACCCCATGTACTAATTGATATGTTGAAAAACCGGTGGCCATCTTAATGGTGGTTCGACTAGCCCACAAAGCAGGGTAAAGCATAATGTGCCAATTATTCTTGCTTTATGTAACGGGTCTTTTTAGAATGGACTTAATGGATTTGTTTACAGCTTTGACCTGTCCATTCACTTGAGGATAGTAAGAAGAGGAATACTCTTTCTTATACCCTAATTTGGAATATAACTCATCCATCATCCTATTTTGAAAGTGCCTGCCATGGTCCATGACAAGCTCTCTCGGGATACCAAACCGAATAAAATCTTACTGAACACGAAGTGAGTGGCCGTCTCACTATCAGTTTTTATAGCAGGAATAACCTCTGCCCATTTCATGAAGTAATCCATGACCACTATGATGTGATGGTGCCCCCATCCAAAACTGGGTTGTAATCCATAAAGTCAACCCCCCACTTGGTGAAGGGACCGACAGTGATAATAGGGTGCAATGGGGTGGGATGCAAATGAATGTTCCATGCAAACACCTGGTAATGGTGGCACCGCTTGACCGCATTAACACAATCTTTAAAGATCGACTACCAATAATAACCCGCTCTCAATATTTTTTGGGTTGTAGCAAGCCCATATAAATGACCACCACACGCCCCATCAAGGCAATCATTCAGCACTGTCTCATCCTCTTCATGGGTCAAACACTGACACAAAATGGAATCTACCCCACGATGATATAAGGTTTCATCGACAATGAGGTAATTATTAGCAACATGTCGTAAACGTCGACGCTCATCCCATGAGAGGTGATGGGGGACCTTCAAAGTTTGTAAATGTACTATGATATCACCATACCAAGGGTCCACAGTCGAGATGAGGAAGATATTCTCATCAAAAAAAAAATATTTGTGAATATCAACCTTGTCCAAGTTAGGAAAATCCGACATGAGCTCCACAAATACCAACGATTTCTTCAATTTTGTCGAAACAAACTCGAGATCGAACTCTTGCAAGATAAAAATCCACTTATTATATTCCCCCCCTATCATCTGTTTAGTTAGGACGAATTGAAATGGATTGATATGAGCCACAACCGTAGTTTGGTGAAGGAGTATATATTGTCTCAACCGTTGAACCACATGAACTGTTGCTAAATCTAGCTTCTCAACGTGAGTGTAACAAAGTTCGATGCCAATAACGTTTTAGCTAAGATAGTAGACAACGTGCTCTTGGATGTCTTCTTCCTCTTGAACCAAAACCATCCCAATTGTCTCTTGAGACGTGACCACATATAACAAGAAATCATGGCTGTAGTCGGGTGGACTACGCATGGGGGACGATGCCAAGGATTTCTTCAATGCATCGAAAGACTGCCGGGCTCGCTCATCCCAGATAAAAGGAGTGTCCTTCTTCAAAAGGCGCATGAAACCCTTGGTCAAATTGGCAAAGTTGACAACAAACCTCCGTAAGAATTTATCCATCCCTTGGAGACTCTGAAGGTGTCTAATAGTTCCTAGGGGAGACAATCGAAGTATTGCCTCAACCTTAATAGGATCGACCCTAATCCCCTCCTTAGAAAAAATGAATCCCAATAACCGACCTACTTTCATGTAAAATATGCACTTTTTGGGATTCAATCGTATCTGATAATGACGACATATTTCGAAAACCAAGAGCAAATGGTATGGATTATCCACTATCAAATGAGAGTGAGTAGCTAAATCATCCAGATAAACTTCAATAATTCACTTACGGTCATGAAAATAAAATGTCATTTCCCGCTGAAACATAGCTGCAACATTTTTAAGGCCAAAGGGAATTTTACGGTATGCAAAAGTGCCCCAAGGAAAAATGAAATATGTCTTGTGTTGGTCCTCAAGATTGATTTGAATCAGATTGTACCCTGAAAAACCGTCCATGAATGATATTACCTCACTTCCTGCACACTCATCCAAAATATGATCAATGAATGGTGTGGGAAAATTATCTTTAGGACAAGCCTTATTCAGGTCTCTAAAGTTAGTGCATACCTGGATGGTTCCTTGCTTCTTATCACCTGGAATGGGGTTGGATACTGTTGTAATCATTCAGATCAATAAGTTACCAATAATACACATAGAGAATTATATAATCATAACAGATACAAGAGACAAGATAGTAGGTTGAATAACAATTTATATTACACAAAACACATATGGGTTCATACAAACATCAAACCGAACCAAGTTCGTATTTGGCTCAACAACCTATTATATAGGATTACAAAATAGTTATGAATAACTACTTATCGGTTCAACCAACCAACACGACCTATGGAGGCCGACCTAATATCTAATTAGTCGGTTAACTAGTCTAGTTGGTTCATCGACTAGCTCCTCTAACATCTCCCCCAGAAACAAAATCTTTCTTCATCCTGAAGAAACAGGGGAGGTAACAAAATTTTATATTGTATGAAGTAGTTTTTCCCAGCTGCTTTTTCTTCATTGGCTGTGCAGTCGAATGGATGGTCTCTTCTATACACATACCTCCACAATGGCTTTTGCTGTAATGGCTAGTTGGTGTTGGAATTATGTCCAATTGTGGAGGGCGTTCTGGATGTCAATGGTCAAGGTTGTAATGTTTGACATAATCGACATCTTCTATTGTATTGAAAGGTCTGTGATATTGATCATGTCGATCCCCAACAATTGATATTTTTACTCTATTGTTTCAGGCAATATTTTCATTCATGGAAAAATTTTGTTGAGTGTGTCGAGGCTGGGTAGTTCTGATTCATTCACTGATGTGCTTGTTTTTCTAGTTTTCCAAGTTTTGTTGTCTCTAGTGTAATATGATCTTGTACTGTGCTCCTCATTGCTTCTTCCAGACCTTGTTGGTTTTCTAATGATTTGATGTGTTCACAAGTCTCTCGAGCCTGCTGGAATACCTGGCCATAGTAAGTATACCAGTTGCGCAGTACTTCTTCTGTGGTGGAAGGCTCCTCCAAATGTTCCCGCAGTACCTTGTAGGCTTCTAAAATTGTTGTGTACTGATGTCTCAGAAGTGCAAAAGTCTCTTCTTTTTTCTCATCTTTCTTGGCCTGCAATTGTGTCTGAAGGTTCGACACGACACTTTCCAGTAGCTGGTAAGCTCTTTCTAGTGGGTTGTCAGTGTCAGTCTCTGTTGTTTTTGGTAAAATTATTTGTGTTAAATTCCTGCATTTGGTCAGGAATTCGACTTGTTCCGTTTTAAGTTTCTCAATTTGTTCCGTTCTGCTTTGATTTCTTATTGCACTTTCTTTAGTGAGCACTCCTAATAATTGGTCTAGTTCTCCATCTCTAAGTGTTGGCGTGTTGACTGTAGTAGTTGATCCTAGCTAATGAAGGTGGATAACTGTCTGTACCTTTTGTGTCTGTTGATGTTCTCTTTTCTTTTGCTTTTGTGTTTGGAGTGAATACCACCACTAGTCCTGTTGGTGCTCATTCTGGTAACTACTACTCTGTTTGGTGATCTTCAGTTGGCAGATTCTCGGTCAATTGAACTTCTTTTGTTGCAAGGTTAGCTGGCTGAATTTCATGGGTGGGGCTTGTAGCTATTTGTGCATCTAGTGGTGGTGAAGATGGTGGTTATGGATTGTGAGGGGACTCTCAAACTGGTGATGGTGATGGTGATGGTGAATGGTTTGGGGTTAATGGAGTGGTCAGAAGGTTATTTTTTGGAATGGGGTCTTCGACTTCTGGCTGTAAGTCGACAGGGTTGTCGGTTTCTTCAGAGTCCACGAGGTTAGTGATTTCTTGATTTAGTGTCATTTTATTATTGCCCTCAAGTGCTCCTTCATTTGCTTCATTAACCAGAGGGTATGGGACAATTGGTGTGAATGATTAGATTTGGGTTGTGACAACTATGGATGTTTTGTCGGGGTTTCGAAGAAATGAGGATCTGATGAGTCCCACAACTCTTGGCTGTGGAGAAACTTGGTAGGTTTGTGGGGTGAGACTTCGTCAGGTCGAGCTTGACTTTGTAAGTTTATGCGTGGTGTTGATTTGTTGGGAATTACATAATATTTGTGGTAGGTTGTTGATAAATATGCTTTAAGGGTTCCAGGGATTATATCTTTGTATGACTTTCATGATATGGAAACAATTGAGTATGGTGTTATTCTTGTTGGAGATGGTCATGGGGAATTTGGTGTCAAATAAATAGGACTTATCTCGGGAGGGGTAGTAACTCTTACCTTTTTAGGTATGCCTTGCTTCGATCCTGATTCAATGAACTGTTTGAACCGTGTTTTGATAGATACTTTATTCAGTGAGGCATCCTCCAAAATGTCAGCAGCGGTATCAAGTAATTCTTCTTCATCTTCTAATTCCTCTGGGAGGATGAGTTTGCACTTCCCCTTTCCTTGTGCCTGACTCCATTTCTTTTTTCTTGATGTTGATATCTCCTGACCTATTCTTTTCAGATTCTCCTTTGTCATAGCATACTCAGGTTTGTCGGATTGATTTTCTTCGTCTGCCTGTTCTCCTCCCTCCTCCTCTTGCTGTTGAGTAAGGACAATAGTGTTCTGTTCTGTCAATACAATGACTTGTTGTGTAGTCAGTAAATTTACAATATGAAGAGGGTTTTTCTCTTCTGTTGGGCTGTCTTCAAAAGTGAAGGTACTAATATGAAGGTGAACTTCATAGTCTTCTTCCTTCTCTTGGTCGGTCAATGGTTCCACAATAGTTTGGTTAATCTCTTTTGCACCCGCTGGTATGGATATTTTGGTTTTAGATTGCCTGGATAACTCTGTGAAAATATCCTCGACTGTTGGATAGTAGTCGAGGGGTTTCGCTTTTGCTGTGGATCATTGCCAATTCCAAAATGCAGTGTGGTCGAGTTTCAGTTAGATATGTGTTGTGGGAGGCAAACATTTTCTGACATTTTTAGGCACCCTACATCTGGATGTTTGGATTTTTAGATTTTGAAACCAATTTTCTAAGAATACTTTGGCTTCTTCCAGTTCCCATGGATTTCTAGCCATTGAAAATGACTTGAAGCGCCACATATGAAATCTAGTCAGTTATAGGAACTGTGGATGTTCGACTAGACACAAATGGTACATGGCTATCCATATTATCAGTGACGTAAATCTGATTATTGCACCTGTTTCCTGGATTTTTTTGCAAATGTATTTGATCATGTCGGCTACGTATTGATCCCAATAGTAAATTTTCCCTAATTCCTCTATACAGTCAATAACTTCCAACATGTCGAGTTTCAAATCGCATCCTCGTCCCATGACAGTCAGGCCTGTAGACATGATTTTGGCCACCATTTTGGGTGTGATACCTTGAATTTGTATGAAAATTAACCCTTTGGAGTTCTTTCCCATCGACGTTCCTATTAGTCTTTAGACAAAACCATATTTAATACCCACAGGGATGAGATATCCTTTGTTAGAGATCCCAATGAGTTTGTAGATGGTTTCACCTGATATTTCCACCGGTTTGTCGAAGTAAAACTTCCCATTGTGGTATCGGTTGATGATGAACTTGGAAATAGTTTCTTTTGTCCCTATGAAACTCATTCATATAGTTCAAGATAGTGCTATGTTTTATTTTCAAACCTTCCTCTGTCATTTTTGTCTTCTCATAGGCCCATTTTTTTTATCTCTGCCCAGATTTGTGCCCACAAAGTTTCCTGTACTTTTTTCTTTTTAATATTTTCCAATCGTTTCACTAATGGAGTTGTAGCAGATTCCAATTCTTTTGTTTTGGATTTCATGGCTCTGGTTTGCTTAGGAGCCATCTTATCAGTTTCTAGCTCGACTTTATTCGTGGGTAATTTGCTCTCGGAAGTCTAGTAATTCTGTCACTATAAGTCTTCGTAAAGTGGTGTGAAATCTTCGTCTGACGTAGTATTTATAGGTGGAGAGGATGGTGATCTTATCGATGGAGTTATTAATGGCAGATTTGATGGTAAAGGACACTCTATTGAAGGGTCTTTTAATGCGTGCTGGTTTTGGCGTTCCTTCTGACCGTAGTCCTGATGGACTGATTGGACCTTTTGATCCTCTTGTTGATGTCTATTGTATGGTCGGTATGTGGTATGTCGATGATGGAAATGTCAATTATTGTCGAATTGCATTCTGCTACATCTTTCTAGATTTCCTATCATTTTGGTCTTCTTTGATTCTTTTTTTGTTAGTTTTAGGATTTTCTTGTTTTTATAGATTTTGTTAACAGTTATGAAACCATTTCTCTTATTATTATTATTATTAATAATTTTTTTTATATTTTTCAATTTTGATATCGCTTTAGTCAGGCACCGTTGACCAGTTTTCAAATACTCTGCCTTGTAACATTCTTAGTTGGACTGATCCGTTGGCATTGATTTCCTCAACGATATAGGGTCCCATCCACTATGTATGTAGATTCTTTGGTTTTCCTTTCACCCGACTATTATACAACAGTGCAAGATTTCCAACTGATAAGTTCTTGCTTTTAATGTTTCGGTCGTGCCATGCTTTTTGTTGCTGTTTTTGAATTTCTTAGTGCCGTATAGCCGTAAGTTGGTCTTCCTCTAGCCTAGATAATTACATTAGTCAGCCCTTATTTTCTTCCTTGACATTAATATGTAATATGTCAGCTATTACTGGTGTCTGCTGTCGGAAGTGTAGTGGGACGACTGCTTCTTAGCCATAGACTAGTCGAAATAGTGTTTGGTTGGTAGATCGTTTATATGCTATTCGATAAGCCCATAAGACAACAATAATTTTTTCATCCCATTCATATTTATCAGTGTTACATATTTTTGTTAGGCCTTTTGTTAGGGTTTTATTAAATGCTTCTATTGCCCCATTAGACTGAGGGTGATAAGCTGTACTTTGTCTATGGTCAATCTTGAATTGTTTTGTTAATGTCGCAATAGTTCTGTTAATAAAATGTGATCCTTGGTTGTTGATTAAAGTCAATGAACAACTAAATATAATAGTTATGTTTCCATATATGAATTTGGAAGCCACTTTAATAGAGTAGGTTTCGACAAGTTCTGCCTCTGCCCATTTAGTAACATATTCCACTGCTGTTAAGATATATCGTGCGCCTGTCCTACTTTCTAGGACTAGAAATGGTCCAATGAAGTCGATAGCCCAAATTTCAAATGTTAGACTTGGGTTTACCGATATTAAGGCATCTCAGTACTAGGTAAAGGTCAACATAAATGTTGACAACGATCACATTTACTAACAAAATTTCGACAATCCTTGTGTAATGTCGACCACTATAGTCCGGACTATTGGATATTTTTGGCAGTCGTGTCTGACTAAAGATGTCCTTCATCCGGTCCATAGTGCGCCTCATGCATTTTGTTTTCTCTTTCATGCTCTAAGACACACCGACGGAGTACTTCATCCAATCCCATTTTTATATAGGAATCCGTTAATTCGGGTGTATGGTGCGGCCTTTATTGCTAGAATTTGTTTCTTTTTAATGCTCATACCTTTAGGTGCCTAACCATTCTCTAAAAATTGAGCTATTTCATCTAGTTCTGCTGGTACAACTTCTTTTCGAAATAGATGTGCATCCGGGAGATCGTCGTCAACTCCTGTCGGTTCTTCCCCCGTGTCAATTCTCGACAAGTGGTCGGGTCTGACATTTAGCTTCCTTGGTCGAACTACTACTTTGAACTCAAATTCTTGGAACAGTAACAACCAACGACATATTCTTCCATGATGTAAGGGTTTGTTTACCAAGTATTTTAAAGCTTGGTGATCTGTGTATAATATGAAAGGATTAGCTAATTGGTAATGTCTATATTTTTATAGTGTGAATACCATTCATAATGCCTCTCTTTCTGTCATTGAATAGTTTCATTCTTCTTTGTTTAGTTTTCGACTACTATACACAATTGGATAACCCATCCCTTCATATCCAGGTTGTGTTAATATTGCACCTATTGCTATGCTTGATGCATCAATGTGGACGTGAAATTTAATTGACCAGTTTGGGAATTTGAGAATGGGTGCTTTGACTAATTTTTTCTTCAACGTGTCAAAGGAAGCATCACATTCCTCGATCCATTCGTATTCTTGGTCTTCTTTCAATAGCTATTCTAATGGGTATGTCATATCTGAGTAATGATGAACGGATTTTCTATAATATCTTGTATTCCCTAATAGTACTTTGACTTGTTTTGGTTTCACCAGGGGTTTCAGGTCAAGGATGATTTTTATTTTGGCAAAGTCGACTTTGATACCTTCCTTGCATACGATATGTCCTAATAAAATTCCGATCGGGGTCAAAAAGATGCATTTCCTTATATTGAGTGAAAGCTGGATTTGTCGACATGTTTCCAACATTAGTCTTAGCCACTTGCAATGATCCTTCAACATGGATTAAATATTCCAGTCATCAAAGTATACAACCATTGTTTTATATATGTATTCTTGAAATGCTTTGACCACTATCCTTGAGAATATAGTTGGTGCATTCTTTAACCCAAATGGCATGATGTTGTAAGAAAATGAACCGAATTCATAGACAAATGTCGTCTTCTTCTGGTCTTCTTTAGCAATCGGGACTTGATTATATCCTGATAATCCATTTGTAAACGAGTAACACTCATGTCCTTCGACTTCATTTAAGATTTCATATGCGAATGGAGTTGGAAATGGATTTATTAGGGTGACTTTATTTAGCTCTCGGAATCGACACAGATTTGTAATTTTGTCGGATTGTGCTTTTTCGGTTGGACGACCATAGGGATTGCCCATTCCGATTGGTCGATTGGATATATGATCCCTGCTGCTAGCATGTTGGCAATCTCCTTTTTCACTATTTCCTTGTATTTGTGAGCTAATTTGTAAGGCCTTTTATTAATTGGTCTTGCATCAGGTTTTATGTCTATTTTCATTTCACCCATCTCTTGTACTAACCGTTTTAGGTCTTTATAGTCTCAGGCGAAGACATCCTGGAATTGTTTTAACATGTTAACTATTTATTCTATTTGTTCATCATCCCAATAGTCACCTATTCATGCCATTTTTGGTTGATCATCATTGGAGATGTCGCCTTCTTTGGTTTTAACTTTCGTGTACATCCATTCTGGTGCCTTGCTTTCATTGATTTGTCGACTTCCTTATTTAAAATGTGAAAATGATGTTGGGAAGTCTGCTGCTGTCATCCTGTCGGTATCTTCTATGTTGGTCGACTTGATTTTGAATATTGTTTTAATTGGTTTTACTGTTTCTGGATGACCAGTCTTCCACTGAAATCTTTTTCCATGTGTGTTCTCATTCTCCAGTCTAAGTCTTGTCGACTGTGACATCCTATTCTATCGAATGTCATTACAAGATGCTTTCAGTCGGTTATGGTTTTATGTCGAAGTATGCTAAATAGTCGGTTGTATACATTTTTTTATTTGTTCTGTTGCTTCGACCAATTTGGCATCTTCTGGTATGAATATAAAGTATTTAATGAAATTTTCCTTAAGTTCCTGCCATATGAATGTTTTGCCTCGAGCTTCTTCCATCTTATACCATTTGTTTGGTAAATCATCAAGTGTGGATGAAAATAAATGTGGCCATGTTCGCTCATCTTTGTACCCAAGTCTTCTCCATTCCCTTTCACATATACTTATGTGATTTTTAGTATTTTGTCCTTGCGTCAAGATTGATATTTGTGCTTGTTTAGTTAGCTTCCTTCTGCCAAATCTCTCGATGAAGTATGTTGAAGCTATTGTCCACATTTGTATCCTAGAATGATGGGTATCCCACCATCGAGCGACTTGTCCTATAAATGTTTCTACCAGGCTTTGTAGTTGACCATGCTCTCCTAAATTTTTAGAAACTTGTTCGATATGGAGTACTGGTGACTCTCTTTCTTTTACCGAAGAGGATGTTTATTTTTTGTTTTAATCGGCACTAAAGAAGGATATTTCCTAATTTTTCTTTCAAATATATTTGGGATGATGGACACCAAAAAGCATTGTCGAGTCAGTTTCTTTGATATAACTTGGATAGTCCAGCATCCTCGTGCTTGAGTTTCATAGTTTTCTATATCACAATTGTATAATTCTGCATCTGAATTATATCCAACTAAATCTTGGTTCCGTAAGTGAAGTTCCCCGTAGATGTTTGGCTCAATATAATATTCCTTGTTTTGTATTTTGTAGAGTTGTCGAACTTCTACTTCTTCATCTATTGGTTCGATCCAAGGTTCACCTTGAGAAGGGTGAATAGGGACAATAACGTTTTGTCCATTTCCTTTGATTTTTATCCTATCCTTGTCTAACGAAATCGATGCTATCATCTTTCGACCCCATGGTTGGCCACTAGAGCTGGGAAAGAACTAGATCCTTCTTTAGGGTCGATGATTTTGAAATCAACTTTTGTGGTGATTCCATTCATGGTTGTGTCGACATTGCACCATACGCCGATAGGTTTGATTAGCCCTTCATCTACCAATTTGAGATATATGCCTGATTCGTTTAGTCGAGGTTTGCCTAGTTGTTCCCATGTATCTCATGTCATAATATTTACTTGGGATCCGAAGCCGAGAAAAACTTGTCGAACATGATATCCTTCAATTTCCAGGTCGACAAGTGGGTCAACATCACTCTTATATTTTTTATTTAAGCTGCATATATTTTTAGTTTGTTTCTCCATGCTAGCTTGTTCTTAATATTATATAACATATCAATAAATTGTGCTACAGATTTGTCTTTATGGATTAAGTTAAGTAATTCTTGTGAGACATCTTGTCGACTGTTATCAATTTCTTCTTGTGGAGTGAATTCTTGGAACATGTTTGATGCATCATTGTACAATTGTTTTTGATTTATAGGGTTAGGATAATCATCTTTGTTTTTTATTTTGCTTATTCGTGGATTGTCATTACCAGTCTTTGTTCCTTGTCTAGTGACTACATGTAAATTTTTTGTATGAATTATATCACATTTTTGAACACATGACAAAAAATTAACATTTTTATTCTTATTGATTTTGTCAAGTATAGTGGGACAAGCCTCTAGCAAGTGATCGCCCACGCCAAAACTAGTACACAATTTCAGGTCGGTCTGCATATTGGTGGCCTTCCTTATAGGATGTGAAACACTGAATTGGTCATCGTGGTCTGTTGTCCTGATTTCCATTGAATCGGCCTTGACCCCCAAATCCTCCACAATGATTGTCATACCGATGCTCATATCTCCGGCCGTCATATTTTTTATCATTTTTCCCATTCTGTTCATTTCTTCTTGGAATGTTATCGTTGTTATTCTATGCGATAGCATTATTCTGATAGAATGCATGATAATTTTGTCTATTTTTCAGGTTCAAGTGGCAGTCGGCTGTTGTATGACCTTTTACTTTGTAGATTACACACCATGAAGCTTTGATGTTCTTCATGTTGAATGGAAAGTCCTTTGTCATGTGAAGTCCATGTCCTTGGAAAATATCACAGAAACATTTTGTTTGGATAAATCAGACATCTTGTTGGCTGACATCCTGTCGACAGTTATCTTTGGTATGGACGACTGTCGAGTAGTTCGTGCACCAGATATTCTTACCTTTGAGGTTCAGTTCTCTTAGTGATTTTTGCATGATTTCTGAACTGTTCCTCAATGTGATTGTCGACAGGGTATGCTGGATAGTCATCATCCATCTCGACCTGTAGAGCTTTCGTGAGTGCTTCTTCATATGATTTGAAAGTGTCCAGACTTATATGCCTTCGAATATTCTGTACAAGTCCTGTAAGAAACCATTGAATTAATAATTGTTCACCAATGTTATAGTCTAATTAGCTCAATAGATCCTTCCATCACTTGCCATAGGCTCGGAGGATTTCTGTGGGTTTCTGGACAGTTGTTTTCAACTTTTTTTTCTGCGATATGCTTTGCATTTGGTATTTTGAAGAAGGATAAGAATTGTTGCTTAATTTATGCCTTGGTCACGTTAAGTGTCTTCTTGGTATATGTCATATACCACGTTAGTGCCCTCTTCCTCAAGGCACCAACAAATTGCGCCATCTGTCTGTCTTCACTAGTTATAGCGTTAGCCTCCCATGTTGATTCATAGATGAACCAATGTCGTATGGGATCCTCATCACCCTCATAGAGGGGGATGTGTGCTGCGCTGTGCCCCATGTTGTCGTCATCGACGTCTCCTTCTGGTGGTGGTGGGGATGGTGGGATATTTTGTGTGATTCTTTGTTCATAGCTAGCCTCAACTGAACTCTCGTTCTCGTCGATAGGTTTATTTTGTCGGTTCCTCTCCAACAATTTATCGGATTAATTTGACTTCTTTTGTCGATGTCCAAGCTAATTGCTAAAGCTCAGATACTCTTCTTTGTGGGTCCGACTGCTGTGTATTTCCTAAATATGCATTTGGCAGGGGGGTGCTCCTTCATATCCTTGGTAGAGCAGGTGGATACTTCGATTGGATGGGTGTGATTGTAACGTAACCTAGTTTCCTTCCTGAGCTCGACTGATTACCAAATGGTCAACACCATTTCCTTCATCGTCTAGTTGGCTCTAGGCGTCATACTCACCATCTCTTAGTCTGAGGTCTTCTTCAAAAATTGCTTTCACTTGTGCACTCAATTTCAAGTTTGTCGAAGATAGAGGTCTTATATCTTGGGGTATCTCAACCTGGAGATCTTCTCGCTACTCTATCCACAAGTCTTCCTCCATTGGTGACACTTCTTCATCGTCTACTCCTTCTTCTTATCAGTCATGACCTGACTCTAGTGGATTTATTTCATGTGCTATCACCTTGGTAGTCATTCTTCTCTACAGCGCAATGGACTTCTCTCTGTGTTCAACCCTTCTCTTCTGCCTCTTATCTCTCTCGATTTTCTGCAAATTCATAGCACTCTTGTGTGTCACTATCCAAATTGTTTCTTTCTTGTCCCAAGTTTTCATTGCTGGTGGTTCCTTCTGTAGTCGACTAGAATCCTTCTACTCCACCCCAACTCATGAACAAATACCCCCCATAGCCTACATGATTCTTTAGTAAGCTCAGATAGTTCTATCTATTTTTTTAAGAAGTACTCCCACTCCCTTTCGACAATGAACTTATCCCACACTTTCTACTTCTCTGCCCAGTTGGTATTTGGTGTCGGTTCGATCAGTGATGGATGAGGTTCGACAATATGCCCTACTCCTCTGTTGATTAGGAATACAAACAAAAGGGTCGGTAATGAGAAATGGAATTGCTTAGTGAAATTGTTATAGAATCTTGCTTCGATACTCTCGGCAGAGACTCTCTCTTCCACCGCACGGTTTGCACAGAACTCGTCTGCCATTTTTTCAAACCACTCCGATAGGTTTGTTCATCCTCCCCTTATCAGTTTCTGGAGTAGCTCTTGTTCCTTAGTGTCTATCGACTTTTTCATCCAGTAATTTTTTCAGAAACTGAGGTACCGATTATACAAAATTTTCATGCGTTTCAGTGAAGAATTTCTCCTTCGCCTGGGAAATAGTCAACTTGTTTCCTCTAGCGTAGTTTTGCAAATAGTTTGCGATCTTACTCTCCCACCAGTCTTTAATCTCTTGCTTTGAGATCATCTACTAATGGTCATTTCATCTGTACGTGTACTACCGACAACAGAGCCAATGTTGTAATCATTGAAATCACTAAGTTACCAATAATACACATAGAGAATCATATAATCATAACAGATACAAGAGACAAGATAGTAGGTTGAATAACAGTTTATATTACACAAAACACATATGGGTTCATACAAACATCAAACCGAACCAAGTTCATATCTGGATCAACAGCCTATTATATAGGATTACAAAATAGTTATGAATAACTACTTGTCGGTTCAGCCAACCGACACGACCTATGGAGGCCGATCTAATATCCAATTAGTCAGCTAACTAGTCTAGTCGGTTCACCGACTAGCTCCTCGAACAAATGCCCATTTAGTCAATGTTACCGAATAGATAAAGCCAACTTTAAGTATCTTATCTATGTTTTCCTTAATGGCACATGCCTTATAGGGATTCATCGCGCGTAAATGCTGTCGAACAAGCTTAGCATCACGATAAGTCTTGATCTCATGCTTGAAAATCCGAGGTTCTACTCCTAGAATCTCATCATATGAACAAGTGAAAAATCACATAATTCTTTAAAGAGATTAATGTATGCCTTAATATCATCGGGACAACAATCTTCCCCAATGTAAACATTTTCTATCTTTCCCAGAGTTTGAAAAATGTTGATAGGGATTGTAGGTGAAAAATTGTCCATGTTCCCTTCAGCATATATACCATGAGTACCTAATGGGACCACGGGACTACCAACCTTCTCTCCAAGGGTTTTCCTAAAGTCATCACACTTTATTTTTTCAAGCTCTGGGAGGAAGTAAGAGCGATGGTGAATATATTCCCAATGTCATTCCAAACCATTCATGGCTTCGAGAATCATTTCATCTGAAGGAAAAACATCATCGAAGTAGTCATGTGAGCGTGACAATGCAATTACCCATGCAGGAAGTGCAAAGGTGTCCTCCTCCTGTGTCCTCAAAGAGGATCGACTAGGGTCTATAATGGGATCAATATTAGCTTGATAAGCAATCTACGCTATGGACAACAACATCTCAATATTGGTAGGTCTAGGATCTTCGTCCAAAGTGATCAAAGAAGGGAGAGTCCAAGGGTACTCCAAATACATAGTGTGAAATGGGGCCGAACTCGACGATGACGATTCACTACAAAGAGTGGAACCTATAGTAAGGATTGGTGTGGAAATATTAAAATATCCCATCAAATATAGATACATTCCCACACTAACATTCTCAGTTTCTGGTTGATAATTATCAATAACCAGGATGGTGGATCCCGAAGATGCCGACGTACTAGAATTATCAAATGACATTTGCTCGATCGTGACAATTCGATCTTCGAAAGGGAAGAAAATAACACAAAATATGGAAGACACAATCAATATCATATTGTAAATATAGTTACGACCCAGTAAAGGTTGTAGTCAAGGGGCGCATCAAACACCTTGACCTCGATGGACACGATCTTCCCTCCCAGCTAGACCTAAAGAGAAGGAAGTATACCATACAGCCGTAAATAACGTCCATAAAAAACAGTCAACACAGTCCTAAATTTTGACAGTGGGAGTGATCCAAAACATTTCCAACAAGCTAGAGACATCACAGAGGCCACATCGGCTTCATTAACCACTGTGTGTTTAATCGTGTTATTCAGACACTCCGCATGGATTAAGAAAGCCACATCGTAAGGTGAGCAAGGATGGACCTCACAAGTTTCAAATATAATCACTGTGGAAGGATGAGAATCAACCATTCCAAGGGCAGTAATTAAAGCCTTTATGTGCGAAGGACAAGTATGAAGGACTTCTAGAGTTGACATCACACAAGGAGTCTGAAGGACTTGCGATGTATAACCTAAGGCTTGTTAATATGCAAAGGAACCTCGGGAGGTTTAGGCTCTTTACCCACATCGGGTTGCGACGAACCATAATATTTAGCACACGTCACAACATTAGCGTCCGACATCATGTTGATACAACTGTGGCCATCTTCAGCATTTGGTGGGTTTTGATTCCCACCAGAAGCACTTCCAGATTCCACATTCCTCGAATTCATATTTTGATTATGCGGTAAAGGGTCTGTTAACACAACTGGGCTCTGTGCAATGAATTTCGAGGCTTCATCGATATGAGGGCACAAGTAAGTGAGGTGATCTTCCCCACAAATATTAAAAGGGAACTTAACCTTATGTTTAGAATTCTTGTCCCCCCTTGCATCACTACCATTATTGTCATCGTTAACATCCTCCTTCCTATTCCCATCTCTCCTATTATTTATTCCTTTCTTCTTATTCAGCTTGGGCTGGTGTTTACCCTTGTGTTATGACGAGTGTATTGAAAGCACATCCTCCATTTGGGTTGGTTTAGACAAATTTGTAGCTTTTCTGGTTGCATACTGATTAATAGACAAATTTCTCATTTGATTCGTAACCTGGTCTACGAATTTAGTACTCATAGAACCAAGAATTCCATCAGAATGTGGTCTAGGTTTAAAATTAGGATCAAAATTAGACCGTGGTACATTATGGATAATATCATATAAGATCCCATATTGAGCGTAAATCAAGTCCAAATGATTAGCTTGGAAAATAGCTTGTTCCTCATTCATAACTATGGATGTCGAAACATCCTTCGCGATATAAGTCAATAAAGACTTAGGGAACCATTCCAATAAAACTTAGATGGAATGTTGGCCTTAATCAACCTCTTCTATCTACACCACTCCTAAATGTGATAAAAAATATATGTGGCTTTGTCTTGCCTAAATGTCGATAAGAGTTCGGTACCAACATCATAACATATTGGTAGTTGAAAGTGGTTCAAAAAGGTGAAGGTTAGATCATTGAACGTCTGATATGTGCCCCCAGGCAACTCTATATACCATTTTGCCGCAGGACCCGTAAGGGTGCGTTGAAACATTATCAAGCGAATAGAATAGTGATTCAAAGAATTCGAAGAGAACCATAGGTAGAAAGTGGTAACATTCTCTTCGGGGTCCTCACCACCCTTTCCTTCAAACTTAGTAATTTCAGAAGGAAGTTTAGCGGGAAAAACTGACCACATCGAATCATGAGAAACCGAGTCATTGGTCAATTTCGACAAGTCAGGAAAGTTCAAAGTAGCTAAGAAAGGGAGCCTAGGCTGTTCCATAGGATTCCATGGTCCCTGACAAGTCTGGTTCATATAGGGTTTATTATTATAAAGAATGTGGCCTTGGCTAGTCGCATAATAATCTCCTCCTGTATGACCCATAAAAGGATACACGAGAATGTTATAATTCAACATACCTTAAGACTGGGGTTCTACATAACCATAATTGTGGTTTTGGTAAATGGGTTCCCCCCCAGGTATATAAGGAGGTACATAACCTCCGGACACAAATGTACCGACAAGTGAGGGAACAACATGTTTAGAGGCTGCACTCCATCCCGAAGGACTGTGTGGGTTATGAGGAGGGTGTGTCATGAGAACAACATTCGAAGGAACATGTCTAGTGGATGAAGGAACATAGGATGGAATATAATATGTACCTCCAACATTCACTTGTATAGGGTCATCTCTGTGAAAGGGAATCCCAATGTCATTTCTAGATGAGGGGTGTGAAAATTCTCCCACAAATGGTGAGGAAGGTGAAATATGACCACTACCATAGCTATCGGCATGGAAAGGAATGGCAATGCCCATAGGCACAACACTAGGAACTCTACCAAGATCAATGAAAAATTACAGGAAACTATCAGTCATATATGGCATACCAAATATAAAAGGCCCAGAGCTAGAGGGAACATGGTGAGTCTCATCACCCGACCTTCGCGAGGAAGACCTTCCAAAGGCAACTGCAAAATTTGACAGTTGGGTATGTGAATCATGAGAAGTGTTAGTCTAGTGAGGGTCAGTTTCAACCAGAGTCCTAAGTCTCATATGGGTCACATTCCCCCTCTCGGAGGATGAATAACGAGGGATCTCCGCGTGCTCAGATGTAGTACTCATGAGAGCAGTGTATGAATCAAAGTGTGTATGAATATGCCTATAATGTCTAGTCTTCTTTCTAGGAAGAGTAGTAGATCCATAAGGAGAAATCCTTGCGAAACAACGAGAATGGCGGGGTGTTGTAACTTGCTCCATGATGACTCCACAAAATATAACAGACTCAACCAATAGTGAACTCTAAAGCAACCTAGTGGAAAAAGAGCACACTCCTAAGAAAATCTAAGCCAGATGTAAACAAGCCAAGAGGGAGGATAAACGAGCTCCCGAATGTAGCAGGCAGGTCTCTCCTAGGAGAGGCTTGAAACTCCCATACACTACAAACCGAGGTGCGTAACCAATTATAGTGGCCCTCAGCTTCAACGCATAAAGCGATTGTGCTGTCCAACCCCTACCTGGATAGGACACTCACAGAATAAACTCTGTAAGTACCCCCTATGATACCCAGGTAAGGAAACTAAGGTCACCCTAATATAATAAATTCTCAGGTAAACATTCGCAAGAGGGATCTACCGTATGGGAAGGGTAATAAAGCTAGAAGCTCGAAAGCACTAAAGGTACCTCAAAATCCCCCAGATACGAATAATTTCCTGGAATTATATCCGATGCTGCAAAGAGAGTGGCAAGGGGATATCCCCACCACAAACGTGTACCTTGCCTCGCGCTTAATTCCCGTGTAAGAGGATCCTCCCGAGAACACTAATTATACCAAGGATTTCTCTCTCTCACCTAGACAGACACCGAAATGTTTTGTTCTATAGTCTTGGAAAAAATTACTCACAACACCCTATTCAAAGACTATACAACCTAATCTTGTTGATGCACCACTATCAAAGAAAAAGTGTAATTCATTTTAAATTAAGCATTCATTTAAGGCTGTGATTACTCAAAGGAAATGATCGTGCAACTAGTGATGTTATGATTCAACAGTGACATAAATATGCACACCTAACAAACAAGGCAAGTTCAAGTTGTATTTAATGATGAAAATAGGGTATGCCACTACATGAGATGCATAAATTTTTTCTTGAAATGTTGATGCAAATTTTTCCTATATGAAATCCCGATCACTACTCAACCAAGCAAAACCTAATGCAAGTACTAATTCATGCAAATGGATCATGTATAAACATGCCAAAAATAATTCATGCAATAGACCCTGGAGTAAGTCTCAAACACAAGCCAAGCAAGAAACTGAGATAAAAAGTTCTAATGCACTAATACCTAAACAAAAAGGAGAAAAAATGACAAGAACAAATCTTAACTAAAAATCAAGAGAAAAAAGCTCTCTGGTCAGATCATAAGCAACAAATAGACACCAAATGCAACCCAGGAAGACTAAAAATACTCAGAACCCACCCATCATCTCTCAAACATTAAGAACTCACTCAAAAATAGGGGCATACGCAACTTTTCACAGAAAAACCGCGTGCATAGCGACTATTAGCACAACAACCTATGTGTATACGCGACTAATACTTCTATGACCTGCATATAACAAGAGGAACGTGGAAAAAAGAAGGCTAAGATCCAAATTACTTCAAAAGGACACGAAAGGGCTCACATACTTCATAACCCAACACAAAAACTCAGAGAAACATAGAGGAATTCAAGTACATCATGCACTCAAACCCTAAAGAAAAACAAGAAATTTCCCCAGCGGAGTTGCCGATTCTGTTATGGAGAAGATTTCCTATGGCTTGGGGTGGAACACAACAGACTGAATGGAACCAGGAATAAAACCATTTCAATATGCAATAGAGATAAAAATAAATAACACTAATGGATGGAATTATTACCTTATTATAGAAGGTTGTAGTCGATCCCCGTTGAGATTTTCAACCACGCTTGTACCTATAATTCATCCTCAACAACAACGAACAAGACAAGCATGATATATGTTAAGGTGTTAGGCCTACTCTAGCATATATAAAACCAATATGTACAAATCAAAGTAACTACATCATCCATGGATAAAGATCACCCATAGTTACACACATACAACGGACGAGAAATAGATATTTCTATTAATTATGAACATAGATACAGGTGACAACCTCTGTCAACACCTCGTCGAAACAGAGAAACCGAGTCCTCCACTTGGGCCTCCACCACTGGAATCCTCCATCTCAATGGCAAGCTCACAATGCAAAGGAAAGCTTGGGAAGAGAAACAATGGATGCTCACAAGGACAAAGGGGATGCAGACTCAAACATACGTGAATGAGGCACAAATGAACTATAGTGTCCTTGCTCTCTTATATTCTCCTCCAATGTATCCAAGGGCCCAATATATATCCCTTCAATAGGAAGTGAAGGGTCAAGTCGGAGTATTTCTAGGCATATGGAAGGCCAAAGGTCAAGTTATTCGTGACTCTATGAGGAAAACTCCAAAATATTTTATTTTTGGGCACATTTACTGATGTACGTGGGTCATAGTAGGACAAGCTGCATATACACACGATTTGTAAGCTTGTGACCCACATATAGCAATAATTAGGGATGTTTAAGGTATTTCTTGGAACATCAAAGTATATTTTGAGAAAGGGGGGTACAAAGAGTCTGCAGAGGGACATGGAAGGCCATAAAAGTGTGATCTACTAAGTGTGGTAAAATACGCTATAACACCAACCAAATAGCTACATGAGGCAATATTATTTTGCAAAACAAAGAATGTTAGAAATGAGCTTCTCATAATTGATCAACTAGCAAATGACCCTCAATGCTATTTAAATAAAGATTATGAACCGGTCGGGTGTTAAGCCATAGATCGAAGGTAGTTAAGATCGATAAGTTGAATCATTAGATCAGTCTATGTCAAAAACATATCGTGACCGATGGATTACATATATACAAACACATACTAAAGAAACAAAATTTAACTAATGGATATATTAGGACAAGTTGATCTTAACTAACTCCTAAGTATATAAATATACTAATAATTACAAAGTCCAAAATCCAATACTCGATAAGCAAAGGTTCCCCATGGGAAACTAAAGGTAGTCTTATCTTGATCCTCAGGGGAAATTTGAATTTTTTTGTACCCATTAAACCCATCAAGGAAGGACAAGTACTTCCTTTCTAATATGCGAAGAATTTGATCTATGAAATATAGAGGAAAGTATCTTAAAGTGTTTTTTTTGAGTTCATTATAATCAACACAAATTCACCACTTCCCATTCTACTTAGGAACAATCACTAGTGGTGATACCCACTGACTATTGAAAATATAATAAATGAAATTGACATTGAGCAATTTTTGTAGTTCATCTTTCACTATCTCTTGCAATGCATGGTGCATTCATCATTGGGGTTGTCGAATAGGTTGGTATTCATCTTTATGTATATGTGGTAAGTACAAAGGTTAGGATGGATTCCTCTCATGTCATTGTATTCCATAACGAATGCAATAAAATGTTCTTGTAGCAAGGCAATCAATTTTTCCTTTTGCAAAGGATCTAGCTCATAATTGATATTTGATGTTTTTTTGGGTGGATAAGTTCTGCAGGGTTATTAGGGGATTCTACTATGGTATAAAATGTACAAGACATATAGTTTGATTATAAGGTGAGAGAAACCATCAAATAGTTTTTCTAAATGTTTCGATCCATGATATAATGAAAAAATGTGAGGGTTGGTAGTTGGAATGAATTAGGGTCTATGATAAAATTGTTGATCATATCGTCCTTAGTCTCTTCCTTATTTTATTCCATTTGGTCAAGGTTGAGTATCTATAAAGCACCCTCTTCATGATTTTCCTTGTTTCCTAGCCAAAGAGGTGTATCATGATTAGTGTTGGGCCTTGCATAAGGGTATAAATTGAGTTTCTTAGTGGAGTTTTCTTGGTATATATCCATGTATCTATATCTACAACCAATATAGGAATCGTCAGTGGCTAACCATGGCTTGTCTAGAATTAAGAAGTAACCCCCAAGGTTGAACTTTGGTTGCAAAACCATGAAGTCTACTATATACACTCAATAATACACAGAAACCACAATGTCTTCTAGGATAGCTTCAGGTTGACAATGGATCGATCAACTAACCATAGGAATATAGGGGTTTGGCGCAAATTGGGTAGTTTAAGTCTCTCCATAGTTTCCTTGGTCTTAAATTTATTGAAGCTATCAATTAAAATATTTGAAATACAAGTGTTGTTAATATGGATATCAACAATAGGGCTCAGAGGACATGTGTAGTTGGTGGTGAAAATATTTCCAAGCATTAGATCGACAAATTAACTTGCCACATGGAATATTTGAGGATCCTTCTTCTTCCTACCAGGTTTCCTTAGGCATAACTCTGAGATAAATTTGGCATATATTGGGACATCCTTGAAAATTTGTAGGCCCTAGGTGATTGTTGTGTTGAAATATTGTAACTTTGAAGAATATTCTAAATGTATTTTACTGATGTACCCCAAGGGAGATGTCTTATTCCTCCGTTGGGATGTTACTATTGTATTTGGTCATCATTATAGAGTCGTGAGGTATAACCTCCATTGTAATTTAGGTCAATAATACCCTAATGAATATAATATAATACTATTTGAGTCTTTCTAGGTGAATTTGGTCCAATCATTTTAGTGGGGACGACTTGTTAGTTTAAAAGTCAAGTGACAGAAAGAGTATAAATAGAGGAGTTGTGTTCCTCATGTGAACACACACACACTCACTTGTGTATAGCACATAGGAGAGAGAGAGAGAGAGAGAGAGAGAGAGAGAGAGACATACCAACAAGGAGGAGGATCACCTGTTTTGGGGTTTTGTCTTATACATCTATATAGAGGAATTTTTGTTGGGTTTTCTTCCCCTTGAGGGTTTCCTAGGATAAATCTTTGTCTATCTTATGATTGTGTTTCTTTCAGTGATTTTGCAAATTCTACTGTTGTGAATTTGGATTAAACACTAATGATATCTAGCTAAGCATATGAAATCTTAACATGGTATCAGAGCTAGGTTGAATAGAACAACTTTCACAAGGTGAAACTCTCTCTCTTCTCCCTTTGGCAATAAATTAGGGTTCCTACAAAATTTGGGATTTTCAAGATATTCTTGCATAGAAATTTGCGCCTCCCTAGAGCACATATATTGAGCCCTAGATTGAATTTTTTGAGTGGGTGAATCTCCAGGAAAGACAAACCCTAGTTTGGCCTTGAACTAGAAAACTGCAGAAAACCAGAACCATAATCTACAGAAACTGAAATCTTGCAAGCAAGTTTTGAAGGGTGAATATCTAGAATCTCCAAAAACCAAGTTGACCAAACAACTCGTCTCAGTCAAGCACATCTCCTAGTAAGGTCAACTTTTCATTTTGAGAAATTTCAATTTTTAGTGACCTCCTAGATAAGATGGCCCCAAGCTTGAGGACAAGCTGGAAAGAAGAGAAAACTTTCGAGCATGGAAGTATAGGTTTGGTCTCATTTTGAGAGAGAATGATCTTAACAAATACATCAAAGATGAAGTTGCAGAACCAGAAGAAGATAAAGCTAAGGAGAAGCACCAAAAGGACCTAATTAAGTCAATAAGGATCAATGATGATTTTATGAAAGATCACTTGATCCCTCAAGTGCCATTTAAAGAGACACCAAAGAAAATATATGATGCCCTTTCCAAAATGTATGAGGGAAAGAAAATCAACACAAAGATGAATTTGAGAGCTCAACTGAAGGGTACCAAGACGAGTAAAGGAGAATTCATTCAAGATTACTTCAAGAGGGTCTCCCAATTCAAGGAACAACTAGATGCCATTGGAGACTCCCTTGTTGAATATGAACTAGTTATGACTGCTCTCAATGGTCTCACTAGACCTTGGGAATCATTCATATAGACCATGTGTGTGAGAAAATAAAGTATGAAGTTTGACATTGTATGGGAAGATTGCATCTAAGAGGAAGCTAGAGTAGCTAACAGAGAAGCTCTACTTAAAGAAGATGATCAAGCTCTAGACACCCATACCAGAAGAAGAAGACAATCAAAATTCAAGAAGGATAGTCACAAGGAGTATAGACCTCCAAAGAAGTTTCAAAGGAAAAGAGAAAACAGTAAGAAGAAAGACTACTCCAAATATCAATGTTATAACTGTCATAAGATAGGACACCTTGCCAAAGAGTGTCAATTGAAGAAGAACAATGACAAAAGACATAATTCTCATTTAGCTGAAGATGAGGATGAAGAAGAAGAATAAGAAATACCACGAAAGAGACAAGAAAAAGAAGAAGATGTATTATTCTTTGCACTCTCTGGGTCTGTAATTCCTGGAGAAGATACATGGCTTATTTATAATGTTGCTTCAAAGCATATGAAAGGGAATAAGAAAAAGCTATCAAGACTTGAAGAGAAGAACTATCCTCAGAATGTATCATTAGGAGATGACTATCAATATCCCATCAAATGCATTGGTGAATCAAACTAGAAGCTTGACTTTGGAACCTCCATGAAGATGAAGGAAGTACTATATGTACCAGGTTTGAAAAAGAACTTAATTTCCATCTAAGCATTAGATAAGAAAGGATATAGAGTTGCTTTTATAGATGGGCAAGTACTATTATGGACCAAAGGAAATACAATTGAATATGTTGTGGTCATTGGTGAAGAAGAAGGAGGATTTTACAAACTCAAGGGACATCTAGAAACAACCCTTGTCCATGAGATCACTAGCTCAAGTGAACTATGGCATAGAAGGATTTCTCACATCAACTACAAAGCATTACCCTATGTGAGCAAGGTGGTAACATGTTTACCAGATTTGAAGATCGATCGTGAAGGTACTTGCAAAGGATGTGCAAGAGGAAACAACACCAAGATTCCATTTCCAAAGAGTGAAACAAAGACTAAAGGTACGTTGGAATTAATTCATTTTGATGTATGTGGTCGTATTCCCTCCACATATTTAAGTGGATATGAGTATTAATTTACCTTTATTGATGACTATTCAAGAAAGACACGGATATACTTCTTGAAGACAAAGAGTCAAGTGTTCAGGAAATTCAAGCAATTCAAAGCCTTGATAGAGAACCATTCAAAAAGAAGAATCAAGAAACTTAGAACAGATAATAGTGGAGAATATACTTCAAAATAATTTGAATCCTTCTACAAAGAATATGGAATCAAGAGGGAACTCAGTACTCCCTACAATCCCCAACAAAATGGTGATGCAGAAAGAATGAATAGAACCATTATGGAAGCAGTAAAGACAATGATTCATGATCAAGACCTTCCAATGCATCTATGGGATGAAGCCACAAGAACAACTGTGTATGTGCAGAATATATTATCTCATAGTTACCTTAGATTTAAGACTCATGAATAAATGTATAAATTAAAGAAACCTGAAGTGAGCCATCTCAAGATATTTGGCTGCCCAGTATATGTTCACATTCCAAAAGAAAAGAGAACCAAGTTGGATCCTTCCGGAAAGAAGGGAATATTTTTTGGATACTTTGTAGTCTCCAAAGCCTTTAGGATATACATTTCAAGATTCCATCATATAGAGATTAGAAGGGATGTAACATTTAATGAAGAAACAACTCTTGAGAAATCCAGAAGGTGTCAGCTTGAAGAAGTACATGCAGAGGATGTACCTCCTAGAAAGGTAGAAGATGAACCCTCTCCTGAAATAGTAGCATCAAAAGATCATGATATGCTATAACCTCAGGAACCCCCTACTATAGATATATCTCAAAAGAGAAAACCTGCTTGGGTAAGATAAATCATACAAGAAGCAGAGAAGTATGGAGCTCTAGAAGGCTCCACAAGAACAAGAAAGAGATCAAAACCATTCTCCAACTATGTAGCTTTGATGTGTGATCTTGTTGATCAAGAACTTACCGGTTATGAGGAGGCTGTACAGAAGAAAGAATGGGTTGAAGCAATGGCGACATAATACCAGTCAATAATGAAGAATGGTGTTTGGGATATAGTACCCAGACCAGAAAGAAAGAGTGTGGTATATTCCAAGTGGATCTACAAGATAAAACATGTTGCTGATGGAAGTATCGAAAAATACAAGGAAATATTTGTGGCTAGATGATTATCTCATAAAGAGAGAATTGATTATGAAGAGACATTTGCGCCAATATCAAGGTACACTTGCATCATAACCATCATGGCACTTGCTTCCATGATGAAGTGGAATCTACACCAGATGGATGTAAAGACAACCTTCCTGAATGGTGTGATTGAGGAAGAAGTATACATCGAACAAACACAAATATTTGAAGTCGAAGACAGAGTGACTCATGTATGTAAGTTGAAGAAGGATCTGTATGGACTGAAGCAAGCTCCTAGAACTTGGTATGGAAGAATAAATAGCTTCTTGATAAGCTTGGGCTTTACCAAAGGTAAAGATCATCCTAAACTTTACCTTAAGGCTATGGATGATGAACCTGCCATATTATTACTATATGTGGATGATCTATTTCTGTTAGGAAATGAGAAACAAATTGTGAAAATCAAGAAGAAGTTAGTTGAATAATTCGAGATGAAAGATCTTGGATTGATGCACTATTTTCTAGGGCTGGAAGTGTGGAATATCCCATAAGGAATATTTCTGAACCAGGGAAAGTATGCAGTAGAAATCTTAAAAATATTTGATATGTTGGATTGTAAATCCATGGCCACACCCATGGATACCAACATGAAGTTGTTATCTGATGAATCATCAAAATTGATGGATGTGACTTAGTACAGACATATTATTGGGATGTTAATGTATTTGATGAATACTAGGACAAATATATGCTTTGTTGTGAACACCCCGAGTCAGTATCTAGTTAAACCTAGGCGTGTTCACCTGATAACTACAAAGCATGTGATGAGGTACCTAAAAGGCATGATAGACTTTGGACTATACTATGATATAGATCATGACTACAGATTGCATGGATATATAAATTCAGATTAGGCAGGAAGTGCCACAAACAGAAAGAGAACCTTAGGTGGATGTTATTGTCTGGAATCAACCATGATCTCATGGTTTAGAAAAAAGCAGTCTAATGTTTCTCTCAGTACGACTGAGCCAGAGTACATAGTAGCTTGCTCCGCTAGTTGTGAAGCCATATGGAATCAGAAACTGATGTCAGGTCTATTTGACATGGATTTGGATACCAAAGTGATTCTATGTGATAACCAAAGTTGTATAAAGATGATAGAGAATCATGTGTTCCATGATAAATCAAAGCACACAGAAATCCGATATTTTTACATAAGGTATATGGTACAAAAGGGAGCTATAAAAATCCAGTATGTGAGTACTGATGAGTAAGTTACTGATGTGATAACCAAGCATCTATCTCAAGTAAAGTTTGAATACTTATGTGACAAGCTTGGTGTAGTCTGAAAATACTTTCCTTGTAAGGAGGAAAAATGATGTTGATATTATAGACCTTACTTGCAAGAAGGAATAATGATGGTACAAACCCTCCTCTGAAAGGGGGAGTAGGTTGACGATACAAATCTCCCTGGGGAGGGGGAGTCATGATGAGACTGTAATTGATGATGGGATGGTAGTGATGATCTAGTACAAAAGAGGCCAAGTGTGCATGTAGATGTTGATCTTCCTACATTCACTTGTATATGCCGTAGAAAATAATACTCTCTTGGGAGTGGTCCTAGCTTTAACAAGATGAGGATGGTCTATGATGAGTCATGCACTCAGTTGCGGATGACATGTCCTACATTCAGTCGCTGATGATATCTGCACTCAGTTATAGATGATACTATCGCATGAAGAGTGTTCTTACATTCACTTGTAGACACCGTAGAAAATAACACTCTCTTGGGAGTGGTCCCAGCTTTAACAAGCTGAGGATGGTATACGATGAGTCCTACACTCAGTTGCGGATGATAGGTCCCACATTCGGCTGCAGATAAGATTTTCATCTAGTTGCAGACGATACTATCGCATCGATAGTGTTCCTACCTTCACTTGTAGATGCTGTAGAAAATAACACTCACTTGGGAGTGGTACTAGCTTTAACAAGCTAAGGATGGTCTACGATGAGTCTTGCACTCAGTTGTGGATGACAAGTCTTGCATTTAGCTGCAGACGAGATCTGCATATAGTTGCAGACGATACTCTCGCATGCAGAGTGTTCCTACATTAACCCGTAGATGTTGTAGAAAATAACACTCACTAGGGAGTGGTCCTAGCTCTAACAAGATGAGGATGGTCTACGATGAGTCCTTGTGGACGATATGTCCTTCATTCATTTGCATATTAGATCTGCATTCAGTTGTAGACGATGTGGTCCTGCATTCATTTGAGGATGATATAACTGGTCGCTGCTATGGACCCTCGCCATTAAGGGGGAGTAGCCTGATGAAGATTGCATCATCCTTGGACCTATGTCTCAAAGTGACAGGGTTTGATCATTCCGCAAAGAGATTATGTATATTGTAGGTAGTGTTGCGAAAAAGGACGGAGAAGATTGAAATGTTCTTACAAAGGATCTAGAAGAACGAAATGTTGATGCAAAGGATCTGGAAGATCGAAGTGCTGCTGCAAAGGATCAAGAAGATCAAGGTGCTAATACAAGGGACCGAAAGATCAAAGTGTTGCTGCAAAGGGTCAAGTGATCGAGTGCTATAGAAGATGAAGACTCTGTGCTATAGAAGATGATGTTTCGGTACTGAATATATTGAATATATTACAATAATTGTTCCAGTAGCTGATGATTGTTGAAAACTTCCTATGACGTATAGATGTATTACCTTGATAGTCTCTCTCTCTCTCTCTCTCGTTACTCCTATAGTTGATGATGTTGTTGTCAGTGGAATATCCTTTTCGTTAAGGGGGAGTGTTGAAATATCGTAACTTCAAAGAATATTCTAAATGTATTTTACTGATGTACCCCAAGGGAGATTCCTTATTCCTCCATTGGGATGTTACTATTGTATTTGTTCATCATAGATTCATGAGGTATAACCTCCTTCGTAAGTCGGGTCAATATTACCCTAATGAATATAATATAAGACTATTTTGAGTATTCCTAGGTGAAGTCTGCCCAATCAGTTTAGTGGAGCAGACTTGTTAGGTTAACATTCAAGTGGCAAAAAGAGTATAANAGAGAGAGAGAGAGAGAGAGAGAGAGAGAGAGAGAGAGAGAGATGACAACAAGGAGGAGGATCACCTGTTTTGGGGTTTTATATTATATATCTATATAGAGGAAGTTTTGTTGGGTTTTCTTCCCATTGAGGGGTTCCTAGGGTAAATCTATGTCTATCTCGTGATTGTGTTTCTTTCAGTGATTCTGCATATGCTACTGTTGTGAATTTGGATTAAACACCAATGATATCTAGCTAAGTATATGAAATCTTAACATGTTTTCCTATGTTTCTTTTGATTAAATAAATAATATTTGAACTTATTTAACACCATTTTTTTCTTCTAAACATGCAATAATCACACATATGGATAGAAAATAATCAATGGAAAAAATTATCATGTTATCTTTTAATAATCAAAACTTACAAGGACACCTTAACTTGATGTTTACAACCATACAAAAAAGAAACAATATTCCTACACATAAATGTGAGAAACTTTTGTACCTTGTACAACTTTGTATGATACTATCTTGTAGCTTTCAACCTTGCTGGTGGATCCTTTTCCTAATATATATGTTCTCTCCTCCTTGGATTCACTTGTGTGTGCACACCGCTTACTTATTGCATGCCTTACAAAAATTTCATGGTGTGTTCCACTTGGACTATATTCTTCTCCTCCCATCTTTTCCTATTTATGATTTAAGAGAGATAACTAATCTTCTCGATTGTAGCAACTGACTTCCTTTATTGTATCAATCAACAGCTTGATTCTAGAAACTAAATTCCTTTAAACTAGCAACCAACTTCATTGATTTCGTTGATTCTAACAATCAATCTCAATTAATCTCCTTAATCCTAGCAACCACCTTACCTCAACAATGAGGTGTATGACTAAGGTTACATCAAATATGACTGACTAATATTCTAGAATCTCTAGAATATTTCATTTATATTTGTAATACTAAGAGATCAAAGGAAATTAGACTTTCACTTTTATTTATTATGTTAAATTACAAAATGGTATCATTTCCCAGTTCCACTAAGTGGTCACTAATAATTTGTTTTGAAATACTTCTCGCACATTCACACCTAACCTTTGTAAGAAGCTCCTACTCGAGCTACATTATTCAACACTCCCTCTTAGGGAAGAAGGAATTATGTATCAATCCAAGTTTGTCTCTAAATGTTTAAACTTCTCTTTTGCTAAGAGCTTGGTCAAAATGTCTATTACCTACTGGTTTGTGGATATATACTAAATCTTTACATGTCTCTTATGAATCTTGTCTCATATGAAGTGGTGTTTGAGCTATATGTGCTTGGATGTCTCTGTGTACTGGATACTCAAAATTTTTGATGCAACTCAAATTGTCACAGTAGATCACAATAGGATCCAAATCATGATCAAACAATCATACAAGTAACTCACAAATTATTGTATTAGTTTCCATATGTGTTTCCTCTACCACGAGGTGCTTTTCTTGTCTGATATATTGCTTGCTTGATTTGAGTTTGTATACTGCTGCAACTACAATTCACCATTTCCAATATGTCGTAAACCATATTCCATTGTTCCCTTCAAATACCTGAGCACATGTTTTGCTACTACCCAATGTTCCTGCCTTGGCTCCCCCATGAATCAACCATTAGAGGAAATTTGGGGTCTAAAATGGGCCTTATAAGAAAATGAGCCAACAATAAAATCTTGTGAGTTGGAATTCAAGAACCAATATAATTTCAATAAAATGAGTCAACCATAATGGTTGAATTGACATATTTGTCATTAAAAAACTACTTTTTTAGTTCATATTTTCAACATATCTCCTTGTGTTTTTACTGAAATTTTGAGCAGGATGGCTCGTTGGATGCATAATTTAATTCTGCATCCAACGAGCCCTCCTGATTGAAATTTGAGTAAAAACACAAAGGGATATGTTGAAAATACAAACAAAAAAGTAGTTTTTGTCTTTCTTCTTCCAAAATTAATAAATATTATTTTATTATTTTAATTATTATTTTATTATTTTCCTTAGGAGGGCCATTTTAGAACTCAAATTTCCTCTAATGCCCAAGGTGTCCATTGTAAAACATATACCTGGTCTAGTGTTTACAAAATACATTAAGGAACCTATCAACTTCCTTTACAACATCGGATCCACCAACTCTAAATATGAAGTAGTGACCTTCTTCAAATTAGTGATCATAGACATGGCCACGTTCTTGCAGCATCCATAATATCTTTAGGATGTCAATTGCATAATTACCTTTCCCAAGGAAAATGTCCCCTGGTTTCTAACAAATCTCCAAACCAAATAAATAATGCATCATGCCGAATTCCATCTCAAACTCAATCTCCATATCTACTTTGCACCATGCAATAAGGCTCTCAACAGTTGTAAGAAAAATTCATCTACATGCATCACCAAATTGAGCAGATCAACCTCAAAAAAATGAAATATAGGTTGGGATATACTTCACTTTTGGTGAAACCCATGCTCTACAAGTATCCATCGATCATAGAATTCCATGCTCTCGATGCCTTCTTGTGTTCGTACAAGGGTTTGTTAAGCCTACAAACATGGGATTTCTTCCCATTTACCTCAAATCCCTAAGGTTGTTTGATGTACAATTCCTCCTCAATTATCCCATTGAGGAATATTGTCTTTACATCCATATGATGTATCCTCCATCCCATAATGAAGATGTTGCTGCTGCAACTATTACCTCAATTTTTTTTTGCATTTTTTAGAACCCCCATTTGATTTTTAGCTTTTTGCTACTTATACCTTTTTGAGCTTTGAAGTCCATCATCCATGACTTGGTTCCACCCTGAGGAGGTTCGAAAAGTTGGTTTGTACTCTAAGGCACAAAGTCTTTTTGACCCACTACAGCGGATGAATCTTCATGTTTGATCCGCAACGACAGATGAGTTTCAATGTCTATACGATGTGATGGACGAATGCCAATTTTTGACCCGCTGTGGTGGACGGTTTTTTAAGTTTGAGAAGCAACGACGGATGATTTTTGTGCGTGTTTTTCTTACTTTTACCCATTGCATCGGAAGCCTTCTAAGGTTTTTGCCGCAAAGGCGGATGGTTTTTTATGTTGATTATCATAACTTTTCCGGTTCTTTTGACCCACTACGTCGGATGATTGTTCAACCTTTTGCCGCAATGATAGAAGGGTTAAGGTTTCCCCATACGGTTTTCACCGTTTGACCGTTTGATATTTTTTCGACCCGCAACGACGAAGAATTCTCACATTTTCTTGCTACCATATTGGATGTTTTTTCAAAGTTTCCATCCGATGATTGTTTTCTTGCTGACGCCATGGGGGATTTGTTAAACCCTGGCCGAAACCTACGGTGGGTTCTTTCCTTTAAAGTCGTTCTCCTCCAGCGGGTGGTTTCCTCAGATACGAGCTGATCCCAGTGGCGTTGTTGGGAGGTTTGAGCCAGCGCTGTCGGGGATTTTTCTACCTTGCCTACCGTTTGGTCCTCCAATGCGCTGTGTTATTGGTGCCAATGACATTTGTTTCGTGCATGTGGAGTGAAGTGTCACCTACCACATTTAAGTGATTTTACCCTTTGTTTTTATATATATACCGGAGAAGGGTTATTGCCATAGTTTTTTGTTGACTGTGAGCACGCAAGAGTTGGAAGTTGTGATTTTATCCCATTTTGGACATCCGTTGCGAGTTGGTAGAACCGTCATCTAGAGCTCACGTGGTTTGTTGGACACCACATCTATGACATTTTTCGAGCCCAAACTGCTAGGTAGGATATATTCCGTTTACTTTCTTTTGGTTGGTAGGTTGGTAGAGATTGCAACCTGTCATTTTTTGATATGCCATGCAAGGTTTGGGTTGTCGGGTTGTTTTGGATTTAAAAGAACTCTCTCTTTTCCCTTTGTTGGTTTAACAGCTTTCCTTTGAGTTCTTGACCTAGACGCGGTCGTTCTACCTACTCCCATGAAGCCTTGTTGTTTTTTCTCTAATGGGTTTCGCTCGCAGGCCTCACATATAATGATGAAGCCCGAGTGGCATGAGATTTTCATCGACATTGGTCTTACCTAGTTCTTGCTCCTGTACGGTGATAGAGGTTGCAGTTTTTTCAAATTAGGAGAGCCTTGTAGTTTTTGGTTATTTTACCCTATCTCCATGCAAAGGGATTTTGATCCTAGTGGTTGAAGCTAGGGCATCGTCGCTTTTTAACCTCTATTGTCCTACCTATAGACTGTGAGTATCTTAGAAGTATTCGTGCATGATGGCGAAAGGTCAGTTCAGGTTTTGAGGTTGTTTTTAGGTTTTAAAAACACGGAGGATTCCCTAGCTAAATATCGCTTGCGATATAAGGTTTTGTTAAACAGAGTTTTGACCTTGCTGGGTTGCAGTGTGATTTTGTTGTTCCGATGGGTGGAGAAAATGTGGTAAAATAACATACTGGTTAAGCTTGTTCCTTAAACAAAATAATTTTCCCAACGTAATAATAATTTGCTGCCATAGTCATTTATCTTTATTATCTGAATGCATGAGTTGTTTAATAGTATAACTGCTAAGACATTTTTTCTGTGTTGTTATAGTTGCAGCTTATATTAGAGAACATGACTAAGAAAGGCAAGAAGAAAGCCAAGATTGTAGACTACGAATCAGATGCAGAAATCACACCCACACCAAGGGTGGAGATAGTATATGAAGATACCAAATCTGTCACCGGGGCTGAACTTGAATTTAAATGGGGTCAGATCTATCACATTCCCAAGGAGAAGAAGGTTCTAGAGGCGGGATTGGCGGACCTAGTATTATATGATAACATTTTGAAGCTGTGAGATAGCTCTTCTTGGATGGATTTGGGAGTTACTTGTTCGACATGAGAAAAGGTTGTTTTCCACCACTACCTTTCTATTTGGGAAGCTATAAGCTTTCTAAAGTCAAGAGTGCACCTGAGTTCGAGAAGGAATTAGAAATATTTCATTTCGATGAAAAGAGATTTCACAGGAATGATTCCCAAGATAAGGTTGCAGCACATCGTGCGCTTCTGAAAGTGAGCTTTGAATACACCGATCATATAGATAAGGATGAAGAAGTATATCAGAATTTATGCAACATGATCGCTTTGAATAAGCGACTCAAAAGGAAGATCACAATATCCGTAGTTAAAGGTAGTAGCAACAGTAATCCAGGACAAAAGGGACAAAAATAAGAAACAACACATAGACTAGCAGAAGGTGTAAGGAAACTGTTAGCTGAAGAATCCCAACAAGAAAAGGAGGAAGAAGAGGCTTCCAGAAAAAAGAAGGAAGAAGAATAGAGAGAGAAAGAAGAAGCCATCAAGAAGAAAATTGTAGAGGTAGAAAGATCGATATCCAAGGAAGCACAAAATCAAGAACAAGAAGCACAAAATCAAGAAGAGGTCACAGAAGAAAAAAGAAAGAAGGATCAAGAAGACCTAGATAATGAGAATTAGGGACAACGTCCTACTCAGGAGAACCCAGAGAACCTCCCTTCTACCTCAGGTAGTATACTTATAGGAGGACATATCCCTATGGTTGAATTGGTATTGGTACCATTTACCCCGTTAAAACAACATGAAGTTGAAAAATTAGAAGATGTATTCTTTGATCCCAAGAGGAAATCAATTATTTGGAGGACTAACAAAACTTTGAAGACGGGTACTTAGGCCAAAGTTACCATAGTGACTGAGAGAATGGTTGTAAAGGATGTAGAAGAAGACCCGATGCAGATGGCCTCACGGGGTGTTGCAACTGCATAGGTGAACACCCATAATATTAGTAAGCTTAAGGAAACCATTGACCAGTATAAAGGTAGAATGAGAGAGATGAAGGAAATATTAAGGAAGGAGGAGAGAGTGGGCCGGGAATCAGAGAGAAAGTATGATTCCACTCTTTCATACTTTGAGAAGCTTCAACAAGACTACCAGATTTTAGAAGAGGAAAGGGATGTTTTGAAACTATCAAACACAACCCTTGATGGAGAAAAGAAGAATTTATAAAGTAAGATGGCAGAAATGGAAGTACAGAAGTCCACAGCTGACCAGCAAGCAGAGGAGTATAAAGTTCGAATTGCGGAACTAGAAGCACATAATAGTTCCTTAGAAGTATTATAGAAGGAAGCTAATGAATAAAAGATGGACATAGCACCTCTCAGAGAGAAATCTCTCTTGCTTAGAGGTAAAATATATCAAGTGCAACTTAAGCTAGCAGAATAGGTCTTCAAAATCAAGCAAGTAGAAGCTCAACAGCAGGAGATCTCATTAGTATCTACCAAATTCAAGGCAAGGACCCAGGAAATTGTAGAGACTATACAAGGTCAACTGACCTGGTTGGGGACAAATAAAGAGCCCCTAGAAAACATACCTATGAAGAGTCCATAGAGGTTGCAGATTGAGTATGATCTCATGAATTTAAGTAGTAAAGCTTCTGAGAGACTGATAGATCCAGTTGAGAAGACAACAAACAAATGAATGGAATTCTACAAGAAGGTGCTTACAACTCACAATAAATGCCAGGAATCTTCATAAAAAAGGCTGCAGGACTTTCCAACTCATGAAGAGCATTTGAAGTGCCTGCATGACAAGATGCGGGAAGATGAACTTAGTATACAACCGGTTAAAGGATTGAATGAAAAGGTGATAAAAGGTTTGGTGGCTCAAGCTGCAATAAGTAATTTCCTGTTGGAATACCAACTTCAAGTAACTCCACCACTTGGATGACATAAAAACTCAACTGTCCAAGCACGAGGTCATGGTTAGATTATTGGAACCAGCGTATTTCGATACCATAGCTTCAGATGTTGTGGCATGGAAACAGTTTAGTAATGAGTTGACTGGGCCCACTTGAGTGGTTTAGTCTTATCTACCAATGGATATGTTATTGTAATATTTTGTATTTATCTCATTTTACTAGTGAGCACACTATAAGACAAACATTTTGTACCCAGAAGTTGAGGAAGCCCAAAGGGCAGGGAAGACTAAGAGTCATTTTTGCAAATGTATAAATATAGGTAGAGTCGAATAGAGTAGGGACCTTTCTAGCTCTCATATCCTAATGATTTTTGTAAGAATAACCATTTCTTGTTATAATAATGAAGACTGGAGTTTTACGAGAGAAGGGGCTTCCCGAGTTTCAAAAGCATGCCGTGTAGATTGCTGAATAAAGAACTATTTCTATTTTAGCTTACTATACAAATTTATGAGATCGTTCTAACCACTGAACTATTTCTGTGTTATGAATGATTTTATTTTTATGTTATGAATTTTATGCAGTAAATGAGTAATGAAAGGCTTTAACTTCATAGAGCTATCTCTATGCTATTTTTTCTGATGTATTTATGTATTCTGAATTTATCAGCTATCTGTAAAATTCTTGGTGCATAAAATGCAGTACATTGCTCATATGAATAATAATCTTGCTCCATGGGGACAGGTTAGATATATTATATTAGAATAGTTGTTCTCTTCATTTGGTGATTTAGGAAGAAATGGGATAAGATGGAAGGAAAGAACCTACGCATCACATTGTGAGGTATTTGTTCCCTGGTCACTTGCATTTAATATAGGCACTTGCATTTAATCTAGGCACTTGCATATCATTTACAAAACATAAAAAAAATACGTAAACAATGGACCAAATTGGAACCAGTAAAATAGATTTAAACCTTCATTTAATTCTACGGTAGCCAGGCCGCTAATTGGACAGATTCCCCACACCAAATGATAAACGATTTAATTGGGAACGGTTATTGGGGAGAATCCCTACTGTCGGTACCTGGGATTTTCCAGGAATCAACAGTTTTGGTGCTAGAAGGAAGGCCTTCAGTGCATGGCTGGAAAGGGAAACCGATTTTCCCGAAACTATTCCACCAGTGACAACCCTGAAACTAGTGTTTCTGAAGAACGAGTAAACTTGGAAATTGCCGAACACCTTTACCAAGTTCCTTTTGAAGTAGTTGATCATTTCGGAAGATACAAAAGGTCATATGCAAAAAAGCTCGGGGGATTGCAGACAATACTTGAATTACCAAGAAGAGGAACTCTAAAAGAAAACCCACTTGCACAGAGGATTCAGTTTTGGTATGAAATTTGGAAGAATTGGTGAACTTATCCTTATAGGAAATTGACCAACCACTTAATCAGTTGGGACTGGAATCCCTGTATTGTTCACCTCTTTGATCTCCTTTTCAATCTCCACCTTGATCTCCTACGCGAATCATGGCCAGAAATGTACCCTCGAATCCTAATGCAAATAATACTCCACCACAACCAGCTTGGAGGGATAGAACTCCACTCAACCTAACTCCTCCATTGCATGCTTTGCCTCCGAATCTTGGAAAGTCATTAATTAAATTTGATCCAGGAGAAGGAATTCCCGTGGACAATCACTTAAAGAATTTTTGCTTGGCTATAGAAGGTTTAGTGGGGGAGCATGAAGATGTAGTATGCAGACTGTTTCCGCATACTCTTAAGGCTAAAGCAACATCATGGTATTTTGGCTTACAGGAAAATTCAGTCACAGAGTGTGATACTTCTGAAATATTATTTAAAAACAAGTTTGGTAGCCAAAGAACTACTTCTGCCTTGATGAAATAATTAATCGCTCCAAGGAAGGAAAAGAAAGAGAAAGTGCAAGACTTTAGTAAGAGGTTTGCTGCTCATTTAAATAATTTCAGTTCTGCCATAAAGCCTACTGAAGAGAATTTAATTGGATATTACACTTCAACACTTGGACCTGACATAACAATGTTTGTTAAAATATCAGTAAGGCCTTCCTTGGTGGAAACTTATGAGGAAGCCGTAAAAATAGAGGTTGAACTTGAAAGTATAAACAAACACTCTGCAGAACCATAAATAAGAAATTTTGGTAGCAAGAAAACTTTGTTGTTGACTAGGCCCAAAGATGAACATTCCCATGAATTAGAAAGTGTGGTCAAAATGGTATAGAAGTTATCCAACAAAACCGTCGACATGGAGAAAGAAAAGGAAGCCAAGAAACAATTCAAGCCTTATTATAAGAGAAGAGATGAAAGTGGTCCATCCCAACCACCCACGCACAGTCTGTTTGTTATGAATTTAACTGAAGTTGGAATGGAAATTTTTTGTACGTTTCATCAACAACCTCACTCCGAAAGGAATTTCCCACAGTGGATTAAATCCATGGGTTTGGTTATGAATCTGTTGCTAGATTCGAAATTAATAGAACCTGCTGTTAAAGAGGAAAAGGCTCATGGACCAGAGGAGGAACCCGAGGAAACTACCATGGCTATGTGGGATTGTGTGCCCATTTTGGGGTTAGAAGATGAAGAAACTACCGAGGAAATACAACTGTTAGTTGTAAATGTCACAACAAGAAGCAAGGGTCCACTGATTGAGGACAATACATTACTGCCCAAAATTAAGAATATTCAGGAGAATATGAAGAAAATATGAAATAATACTCAAACCCTACCTGTACCTGATTTAGTCATAACAAGGCAGAATGCCCCCACAATCAGTAAACCTGTGAAGGCTACATAAAATAAGGTGGAAAGTATCAATAAAAGTTCAACAGAGTGTGAGATGGGGTATGATATAATAGAGGATATCAAGAAGACTAAGGAAAATATTTCTTTGTTTGAAATGTGTAACTTACCCCAACAGAGGAGAAAGCTCTTGGAAGCCTTTGATGCACTAGTTGGTAAACCCCAAGAGGATATTCAGTCAGAAGAAGAGATCAATGAAGCAAGTATTGGGGGAAAATCCAAATCTAGAACATTATCATTTCTACTTTCTTTCGATATTTTTAATCATAATGTGCACAATTGTTTGGTAAACTTTGGAGCATCTGGAAATGTTATGCCTCTTTCAGTTTGTAAAAGGATAAATGGGCAACGCATGCCTTCTGCAAGAAAAATCATACAATTGGATAGAACAATAACGAAGGTAGTGGGAGAAATGAATGATGTATTAATACGATTAGTTGTAGATGAAAGAGTGTGCTAATTTATAGACATTATGGTAATGGACATACCCGAATCTTATGGACTAATTTTGAGTAGGGAATGGTCTATGAAACTCAATGGGTACTTTGCTACTGACTGGTCACATTTGTGGTTGCCTTATAACAACTGCCAGAATCATATTAAAGTAATGAGGGAACCACATATGAAGTATAATGTGGCACAACTAGAAGAAAAAAATGAACTTGTAAATGATGTATTAATACGATTAGTTGTAGATGAAAGAGTGTGCTAATTTATAGACATTATGGTAATGGACATACCCGAATCTTATGGATTAATTTTGAGCAGGGAATGGTCTATGAAACTCAATGGGTACTTTGCTATGGACTGGTCACATTTGTGGTTGCCTTATAACAACTGCCAGAATCATATTAAAGTAATGAGCGAACCACATATGAAGTATAATGTGGCGCAACTAGAAGAAAAAAATGAACTTGTAAATTTTTCACATTTGGTTTTGGGTAATTATTTTATTGAGCTTGAACCAGGAAATTATCAAGCAGAAGAAGCCAATGATAGATCAAATACATAGCCCGAGCTCCTTCAGTTTTTGTGGGCTGATAAAATGGATTGTAACATAGTTAACTTACTCTCAGATGTAGAAAGTAGCACTAGTTCTGTAGAATTAGCATATAGGTTTTGGGTATTATACTTTGATGGTTCAAAAACTTAGGAAGGATCAAAATTCGGTTGTATCCTGATTGATCCAGAAAACAATAAACATTTTATTTCTTGTAGATTAGAATTTGAATGTACCAATAATATAACCGAGTATCATAGCATTAGTCCAGGGCTTAAAGAAGGCAATTGAATTCAAAGTGAAAAATTTAAAGGTTTATGGTGATTATGAAATTATCGTTAAATAGGGGAGAAATAAAATTCATTGTTTATCACCACATTTGAAAGGATATCAAAATGAAGTTTGGAACCTCCTAACGAATTTTGATGCATTTAATATTATTTGGATTCCTAGGTTGAAAAATGCAGCAGCTAACTTGTTAGCTACTTCGACTGCAAGGCTTGTTCCTACTAATAATAGATGTTCAATTGAATTGATTTTCAGGCCCGCTGTACCAGAAAACATCACTAATATGAGAGTATTTGATGACGATCCACATATCTTAGAGTTTCTAACTAATGATGAGAATTTCAAAGATTTCGTAATTGATGACGAGGAACATCAAGCAAATCTCCAAAATGGGAATTTCATACCTGAAGGGGTTAGAACTTTGGATGGAAAGTTTGATCTCAATAACAAGTTCAGAAGGCCAATCAATGTCAAAATGCACAGTTCATCTATGAAGTATGAGCGGGTGAATCTCGGGACAGAAGATGAACCCAAGTATGTGAACTTGGGGAAGTGCTCGTCACCGGGTGAAAGAAGCAAATTCATTAGCTTATTTCAGCAATATAAAGATGTCATTGCTTGGACTTATAAATATCTTAAGACTTATGACACTCGCATTATACAACATGGTATTCCAATTAAAGCGGGAGTCAAACCATTTCAGCAGCCATTAAGGAAGATGCATCCTAAATTAGAACCCCTAATTAAAATGAAGTGAAGAAGCTCCTTGATGCCAAGATTATATTTCGAGTTAGACACTCGGAATGGGTTGCGAATTTGGTACCAGTGAGGAAAAAATATGGTGAAATTAGAATTTGTCCCGCCCATGGAGCAGATATTGCAAATTGTTTCAAGCTCTGAGTTGTTCTCTTTATTAGACGGGGTTTTAGGCTATAACAAGTTGTTGGTAGTAGAACAAGATAGATTAAAGACCACTTTTAGAACAAAATGGGGGACTTTTGTGTATAGGAGAATTCCTTTTGGTCTTATTAACGCTAGAGCAAATTTCCAAAGGGTGATGGATATAACTTTTTGTGGCTTGATTGGACACAGCATGGTAGTCTATTTGGATGACGTTACAATTTTCTCCAAGAGGAGAGAAGAACACATGTTTCATCTAAAACATATTTTTGATTGTTGTCGGAAATATGGTATTTCCTTAACTCCTAAGAAATGTGTTTTCGCAATATTAGAAGGAAAGCTGTTGGGTCACATAATTTCTAGGAGGGGGATCATCTCCATAGACCCGGAGAGGATTAAAGATATATCATAGATCCCCTTACTCCATAATAAGAAAGGCATGCAATATTTCATGGGGACAATGGATTTTGTGCGAAGGTTTGTGCTCGATCTTTCTCAAATAGTCAAACCTTTGCAATAGATGGTTAAGAAAAGTGTTTAGTTTAAATGGACTGACTTAGAGAAGGGTGCATTCAACAAAATAAAAGAAACAATAGCTCATGCACCTTCTCTCAAAAGTCCTTATTTTGAGAAAGATTTCATTTTATAAGCTTTTTCTTCAGATAACTCGCTAGCAACAGTGCTTACACAGAAGGAATAAGGGGGAGATGAGTACCACATATCATTCATGAGCATTGGTTTACAAGGTGCTGATCTGAATTACCCTGCTGTTGATAAACAAGCATACACAGTTTTAAGGTGGTAAAACAATTTAGACCGTACATCCTCAAGAACAGGACCAAAGTGATTGTTCCGCACTCGACAGTTCGAACTCTTTTCGTGCATAAATAATTAGGAGAAAGGAGAGGGAATTGGGTAACCGATCTACAGGAATATGACTTAGAATTTAAACCAGCAACTATCATTAAAGGAAAAGGCCTTTGTAAGTTAATGGAAGAGAGTCAAGATAATGAAGACAAGGATTGGGAGAATGAGGCTGATTTGCATATGATTGATATGTGCCCTATATTTACAGCCCGAAAATCTTGGTACAGAGATTTGGTACACTATCTCCAACAGGGATATTTTCCTGAACACTGGAACTCCAAACGAAGAAGAGCATTACGCTTGAATTCAACATCATATCAGATAATTGACGGAACTATTTTCAGGAAGAACTATGATGGAGTATTTCTGAGATGTTTGGAACAAGATGATGCATCCAAGGTTGTTAAGGAATTGTATGATGGCCCTGCTGGAGGTCATTTTTCAGGAGATACTACAACACAAGATTCTAAGGGCTGGATACTATTGGCCGAATTTATTTAAAGACTCCCACGCTTATGTAAGGAAGTGTGACACATGCCAAAGGAGCAGTGGGAGACAAGCAAAGGCAGCTGTGACATTACAACCAATTATTGTGTCTGAACCATTCGAGCAATGGGGAATTGATATTATTGGAGGAATCAATCCAAACTCTTCATTGCAACACAAGTACATCCTCACAGCCACAAATTATTTTACCATATGGGTGGAGCGATCCCATTATGAAAAGTGAATGAAGATGTAGTCATAGATTTCTAACAAGACCATATTATGACCAGTATTGGGGTTCCAATTTACCTGGTTTTTGATAATGCATCTTACTTTTCGTAAATTAAGCTTACTGCATTTGCTAATGAGAAAGGAATGAAATTACATTATTCTACTAATTCCTTCCGAATCGACTAATAAAAATCTCATTAGAATTTCAAAGAAAACTGTCATAGAAAACCAGAGAAGTTGGCATATAGCTATTCCTAATGCACTTTTGGCTGATTGAGTCACACCCAAGAACTTAGGTGTGTCACCCTATACCTTATTTTATGGAAAGGAAGCTATCTTACTCCCTAACATTTTGTTTCCCTCTTCTCAATTAGCCCAAGCATCCAGAGGATCTAGTACTGAGGTTTTACAAGCCCGAATCAATACTTTGTTGAAGTTAGAAGAATCTAGATCTAAGTCTAAGGAAAAGGTTTAAGCACCAGCAAGAGATTTTGAAAATCTGGTTTGACAAGCACAAGTCCAGGAATAAAATTTTTGAAGTAGGATATTTGGTTCTGAAGTGGGATCACCCGCATGATGAAAAGGGAAAACACACTAAGTTTCAACATCTGTGGATAGGCCCATTTCAGATTGCAGAAAAGTTAGGACCCTCGACATACAAGTTACAGGATTTACAGGGGTGGGAAGAGAATCCACCTGTCAATGGTTTGGTTATCAAACCTTACTTTACTTAATGCCTTTGAGCTCTTTTGTACATAAATACACTTTTTGCATTTGCTTCGATTTTTCATAGTTATGTTGGTTTCTTTATGCTGATTTGCTTTCTTGGCATCTGATTTATTTTAGTTTGTTTTTATTTACTTTATTTTAGTTTTCAATTAAGCCAGTGCAGATTTTGGCATTTGGGGGACATTGGAATTCGGACAAACTGCAAATATTTTGACCAAAGAGATTCTTATTAGATTTACTTGTATCAAAAATGTTTCATGATAATATTCTATAATTTGATAGACTATTTGAAGGGGAGTTATTTTATGAACACATTGAAGTCCTGTTTTAAACCCTGTTAAATAACTAAGGTAAGAGGAGTCTAGAATACTATTTTGAGGATTTATCCACTTCACGTTAATATCTGTCCTAGGAAGCTAACAACAATGGATCCACAGAAAGAATGCAGGATGGACATGTGTATGGTATTTAAAATGATCCCATGCCACAAATAAAAGCCAAAAGGCTTAAAAGAGTCAAAATTTCCCAGAAAGAAAGTTTGTATCAAAAGATATACTGAACAAAATTAGTAAGATAATGAGATTGCTCAGAGGTTCTTCTTCGTCCATGAGCTAAAAACAAATTATCACTCACACAAAAGGACACCATGGATGGAAGAACCTAAAGTAAGTTTCATATGAAAAGAAGCAATCTGGGAAGACTCAAAAGATAAAAGTCTAAAAGCATCAAAAGAATGCAAAAGACATGTAAATGAGGAACAAATGAATACGCATGTTCACGCTCTGTTACGATCCTGTGGTGTCTTAGCCATAAGCAATTGAATGCAGAGGTAAATGAACCCCATATTTTGGCCTCATAAGAGTTATCGGGACTTTGAAAAACTGGTTACCCTACCCTAGTGGACTATAATCAATGTTAAGTTCTAAATCTTACATTCCTAGAAGGGTCTGGACATCTTAAAGAAATCTTGAAAAGATTTGGGATGTGTTGGTCTAACAGAACGCCATAAAGTATTTTTGGGTTTCAGAAGTTAGTTTTTCCAGAGATCTGTGTTCACCAGTCAGTTGCCATTTGTTGCTGTTGCAACTATTACCTCAAAATTGTTTTGCATTTTTTAGGATCCCCCTTTGGTTTTAGTTTTTTTCTACTTATACTTTTTTGAGCTTTGAATTCCATCATCCATGACTTGGTTCCACCCTGAGGAGTTTTGAAAAGTTGGTTTGTACTCTAAGGCATAAATTCTTTTTGACCCGCTACAACGGATGAATCTTCATGTTTGATCCGCAACGGTGGATGAGTTTCAACATCTATATGATGCAGAGAATGAATGCCAATTTTTGACCCGTTGTGGCGGACGATTTTTTAAGTTTGAGACGCAACGACGGATGATTTTTGTGCGTGTTTTTTCTTACTTTTACCCACTGCATCGAAAGCCTTCTTAGGTTTGTGCTGTAAAGGTGGATGGTTTTTTATGTTGATTGTCAGAACTTTTTTGATTCTTTTGACCCACTATGTCAGATGATTGTTCAAATTTTTACCGCAATGAAGGAAGGGTTAAGGTTTCCCCGTTCGGTTTTCACCATTTAACCGTTTCATTGGTTTTCGTCCCGCAACGATGAAGAATTCTCACGTTTTATTGCTGCCACATCGATTTTTTTTCAAAGTTTCCATCCGATGATTGTTTTCTTGCCAAAGCAGCGGAGGAGTTGTTAAGCCCTGATCGAAACCTCAGGCGGGGTATTTCCTTTAAAGTCAGTCTCCTCCAGTGGGTGGTTTCGTAAGAAACGAGTCGATCTCAATGGCATTTTTGGGAGGTTTGAGCCGCCGCTGTCGAATATTTTTCTACCTTGCATGCCATTTGGTCCTCTGAAGTGCTGTGTTATTGGCGCAAATGGTGTTTGTTTCATGCATGCGGATTTAAGTGTCACCTACCGCATTTAAGTGGTTTTACCCTTTGTTTATATATATATATATATATTGGAGAAGGGTTATTACCATAGTTGTTTGTTGACTATGAGCGCGTAAGAGTTGGAAGTTGTGATTTATCCCGTTTTGGACATCCGTTGCGAGTTGGTAGAACCGCCATTGGGAGCTGACATGGTTTGTTGGATGCCGTGTCTACGACTGTTGTCGAGCCCAGCCTGCCAGGTAGGATATATTCTGTTTACTTTCTTTTGGTTGGTAGGTTGGTAGAGATTGCAACCTGCCATTTTTTGATATGCCATGCAAGGTTTGGGTTGTTGGGTTTTTTTGGATTTAAAAGAACTCTCTTTTTTCCCTTTGTTGGTTTAGCAGCTTTCCTTTGAGTTCTTGACCTAGCCATGGTTGATGTACCTACTTCGATGAATCCTTGTCATTTTCACTTTGATGTGTTTCGCCCACAGGCCTGGAATATAATGATGAAGCCCGAGTGGCCCGAGCTTTTCGCCGGCCTTGGTCTTACCTGGTTCTTTCTCCTAGGCAGTGATAGAGGTTGTGGTTTTTTCGAATCAGGAGAGCCTTGTAGTTTATGGTTATTTTACCCTATCTCCTTGCAGAGGGATTTTGACCTTGGTGGTTGAAGCTAGGGCATTGCTACTTTTTAGCCTCTATTGTACTACCTGCAGACTGTGAGTATCTTAGAAGTATTTGTGCGTGATGGTGAAAGGTCTGTTCAGGTTTTGAGGATTTTTTTAGGTTTTAGAAACACAAAGGATGCCCTAGCCAAAGCTTGCTTGCAATATAAGGTTTTGTAAACTAGAGTTTTGACCTTGTTGGGCTGTGGTGCGATTTTCTTGTTTCGATGGTGGATAAAATGTGGTAAAATAACATACTGGTTAATCTTGTTCCTTAAAGAAAATAATTTTTCCAACGTAATAATAGTTTGCTTCCATAATCATTTAGATTTATTATCTAAATGCATGAGTTGTTTAATAGTATAAATGTTAAGACATTTTTTTTCTGTGTTGTTATAGTCACAACTTACATCAGAGAACATGACTAAGAAAGGAAAGAAGGAAGCCAAGATTGTAGACTACGAATCAGATGCAAAAATCACACCCACACCAAGGGTGGAGATAATATATGAAGATACCAAATCCGTCACCGGGGCTGAACATGAATTTAAATGGTGTCAGATCTATCACATGCTCAAGGAGAAGAAGGTTCTAGAGGCGAGATTGTAGGACCTAGTCTTATATGACAACATATTGAAATTAGGAATCATCAAGGTGTCCACAAGACCAGCTCTTTTTCCTTTCCCTGAGGTCATTGGATGGATTCTGTCCAAATCTGATGCAACGGGATGATCATGTACAACATAGAGGATAAAGTATTTGCCTCCTTCACACCTGCGTTCATAGAAAAAGCATATAGCTTGACACCTTCAGAAGTCAGCATGACAACTGAATGGGTAAAAATCCTGACTCTTGATTACACAGCTACAACAAAGATGATGGTAGCTAAAGGAAAGAATTTCTGGCATAAGCAATCCCAGGAATACAAAACTGCCCATCTGCGTACCCCATACAGGATGGTAGTTCTAATGCTAAATAGGATTTTCGACAGAGTTGACGGAAGGTCTTATAAGTTTGGATGGATCCCACTTATATACCATGTAGCCATGGTAGGGACAGTTTTCAATTGGGTTGGCATAGTAGCAAATAGTTTATCTTCCTGCATAACTGCAGCCCAAGAAGGGTTGCATCAACGAAAATCTGAGTTTTATATGGGATGTTTTCTGGTTCTTTGCATACTTTGTTTTCACCCTTTTGAGAAGATCAACTGCAAATGGAAAGAAGGTAAATCCCCTATTTATGTAGCATATCAGATACCATGGGATCACAAATACCACAGTCATTACAAGTTGATTTGTGAGGAGTTTTTAATGTACTTATACCGATTAGTTTTCTTGGAGGAGGGTAGGTGCCTGTTTGAAGGTGCTTTGGAATCTATAAAGGAGTTTGGAAACTGCTAATTTTCTGAAGAAGGAACCTATGTGAGAATGTATGGGGGAACAAAAGCACCCTCATTGCTTCCCAAATACACCACAAAATATATGGTACATAAAGAAGCTATGAGACAGCTCTTCTTGGATGGATTTGGGAGTTACTTGTTCGACCTGAAAAATGTTGTTTTTCTACCACTACCTTTCTATGTGGGAGGCTATAAGTTTTCTAAATTCAAGAGTGCACTTGAGTTCATGAAGGAATTAGAAATCTTTCATTTCGGTGAAAAGAGCTTTCACAGAAATGATTCCCAAGGTAAGGTTGCAGCACACCATGTGCTTCTGAAAGTGAACTTTTAGTACACCAATCATATAGATAAGGATGAAGAAGTATATCAGAATATTTGCAACAAGAACTCTTTGAACAAGCGGCTCAAAATGAATATCATAATATCTGGAGTTAAAGGCAGCAATAGCAGTAATCCAGAACAAAAGGGACAGAAAGAAGAAACAACACGTCGACTAGCAGAAGGTGCAAGGAAAATGTTAGCTGGAGAAGCCCAACAAGAAAAAGAGGAAGAAGAAGTTGCCAAAAAAGAGAAGGAAGAAGAACAGAGAAAGAAAGAAGAATCCATCAAGGAGAAGATTGCAGAGGTAGAAATATCGATAGCTGAAGAAGAAAAAAATCAAGAACAAGAAGAGGTCACAGAAGAACAAAGCAAGAAGGATCAAGAATACCTAGATAATGAGAATCAGGGACAAAGTCCTACTCAGGACAACCCAGAGAACCTTCCTTTCACCTCGGGAAGTATACTTACAAGAGGACATCTCCCTATGGTAAAATTGAGGTTGGTACCATTTACCCCATCAAAGCAACATGAATTTGAAAAATTAGAAGATGTATTCTTTGATCCCAAGAGAAAATCAATTGTTTGGAGGACCGAGAAAAATTTGAAGACGGGTACTCAACCCGAAATTACCACAGTGACCGAGAGAACAATTTTAAAGGATGTAGAAGAAGACCAGGTGCAAATGGCCTCATGGGATGTTGTAACTGCACATGTTAACACCCATAATATTAGTAACCTTAAGGAAACCGTTGATCAATATAAAGGTAGAATGACAGAGATGAAGGAAATATTAAGGAAGGAGGAGAGAGTGGGCCGGGAATCAAAGAGAAAGTATGATGCCAATCTTTCAGACTTTGAGAAGCTTCAACAGGACTACCAGATTCTAGAAGAGGAAAGGGATCTTTTCAAACTATCAAACATGAACATTGATGGAGAAAAGAAGAATTTAGAAATTAAGATGGTAGAATTGGAAGTACAGAAGTCCACAACTGACCAGCAAGCAGAGGAGTATAAAGTTTGAATTGTGGAACTATAAGCACATAATAGTTCCTTAGAAGTTTTATTGAAGGGAACTAATGAAAGAAATATGGACATAGCACCTCTTAGAGAGCATGCTCTCTTACTTAGAGGTAAAATATATCAAGTGCATGTTAAGCTAGTAGAAGAGGTCTTCAAAATCAAGCAAGTAGAAGCTTGACTGTAGGAGCTCTCAATAGTAGCTACCGAATTCAAGGCAAGGACCCAAGAAATTGCAGAGACTTTACAAGGTCAACTGACTTGGTTGGGGACAAATAAACATCCCCCAGAAAACACACCTGTGAAGAGTCTAGAGAGGTTGCAGATTGACTATGATCTCATGAATTTCAGTAGTAAAGCTGCTGAGAGACTTATAGATGCAGTCGAGAAGACAATGGACAAATGCATGGAATTCTACAAGAAGGTGCTTACAAGTCACAATAAATGCCAGACATCTTCAGAAAAAAGAATGCAGGAGTTTCCATCTCATGAAGAGCATTTGAAGTTCCTGCATGATACGCTGCAGGAATATGAACTTAGTATACTGCTAGTTAAATGCTTGAATGAAAAGGTGATAAAAGGTTTGGTGGCTCAAGCTATAGTAAGTAATTTCCTGTTGGAATACCAGCTTCGAGTAACTCCACCAAGGGTGGATGACATAAAAACTTAACTGTCCAAGCACGAGTTCACAGTTAGATTCTTGGAACCAACAGATTTGGAGACCATAGCTTCAGATCCTGTGGCATGGCAACAGTTCAGTAATGAGTTGACTGGGCCCACTTGAGTGGTTTTGTCTTATCTACACATGGATATGTTATTGTAATATTTTGTATTTATCTTATTTTACTAGTGAGCACACTAGAATACAAACATTTTTTAACCGAAAGTTGAGGAAGCCCAAAGGGCAGGGAAGACCAAGAGTCATTTTTGCAAATGTATAAATATAGGTAGAGTCGAATAGAGTAGGGACCTTTCTATCTCTCATATGCTAATGTTTTTTGTAAGAAGAACTATTTATTGTTGTTAGTGTTAGAAATTGTTCTCAGACTACTAAAGAACAAGCCAACACAATCTCAATAAATAAAAATAAGTAAAACAAGTTTTTTAGGGTTTTTGGTTGTGTAGTTTGTAAACAAGAGGGTAAAAACTCATAAGGCTAAGACAAACACTAAATCATTGAATAATGAAATACCTTGATGTATCATATATGAAGTATAAACCAGAAAAATATAAGCACATTATTGAATTTCACCCACAACTCACAAGCATTTCATGTGAAATAACATTAAACAAGAAATGAATTTATAAACTGAGTGATTAAACCAATCAGAAATGAAACCAGCAGATAAGATAAACAGGGCTTATAGTTTGCATATATACCATAATCAGTAATTCAAAATACATAAGAGTTTCTGAAACTTAGCTCTATATAGTAGCTAAAATCCTCCCCTTGTACAAAAATTCGAACCTCCAGTCTTTCTTCTGACTTACTTTTATCTTAGTTACCCAAAAACAATTACATAACTGAAAAAACTGCTTTTTAGGTCATACTACTGAATTACTTAACAAAAGAGAGTCATACATATTAAACTAACTTTTTTACAAAGACTAACTAATAACCACTATCATTTAAATCATTTTACAAATCTTTAGCAGCCTCTGCCAAAAGAGCTATCCCTTCCAATGCTTGAGTCTTCCTTCTTGCTTTCTGATGGTCAGCTTCTAGGTCTTCGACTCTTTTTGAAAGCTCCTAATTTTGCTATGTTATGTCTTGAACAGTTTGCTTCAATTATACACAAAGACTTTGTGTCTGTCTTTTCCTCTTCAAAGCTTCCTTAGAGACTGCAATTAACTCTTGATAATGGCTATTGACCTCCTCTAAATCCTCTCTTAATATTCTGTTAGAAACTACTAACCCCTCATTTGTTTCATGCAGGTATTCTATCTGATATTTATATTGTTTAATACTTCTCTGTAAATTTTCATTCTCTGAATAAATACACTTTCCTTTTGAGACTGAATGTATTCCTTCTAGCATCCAAGGGATCTTCAATTTCTTAAAGATCTCTTCATCCTCCTCTTACTGCTCTGTCATAGCTACATGATCCCCTGGAGACTCATTAACTTCAAAACTGCATTGGGCTGATGGTTCTGCAATCTTTTCTTTCTCTGCACAAAAACTTGTCATGACTGAATGCTGCTTCATTGAATCATCTTGATGATGGTCTAAAACTACTTTCCTTCAAACTTCTTTTAACATTTTTGAGATTTTAGTTTCAGTTAAGGCTGACTTATCCTCTGAAATAACATGTTTCTTACCCTTCATCTCTTTTACATTTAAACCTTCATTCTCTTCTAACTCTTATTGGGATGAAGAGCCTTCTATCACTGTGATTTTCTTCTGAGCTAACTTAGGGTTTATCAATTTTTTCATATTCAATCTCAATTTATTCTTGGGTCTGGTCTTAGACCTCCAACCTACCCTCATCTCCCCGAGCATGCTCAAAGTTTTTCCTTGGTGTTTTACAGATGCTAGTTGAACTACCTTTCTTTTGATTCCCCATGACATTAACCCTTCTTCAGAGTGTTCCTGTAAATCTTGTTCAGTGTCAACTCTAGCTTCATCAATCAATGGACTTTTATTATCTTCTGACTGTACTCCTATAGGGACTTGTTCCTGTTCTATCAAACTTTCATCTACTCCCTAATTTACTTCTTCATGAAGGATATCTTCTACATGCTCTAAATCCTGCATTTGACCCTTTGATATTTCATCTTCCTCAACCTTATTCTGCTGTTCAATTTCATCATTTTCATCCCTTTGTGTCACAGACTTTCCTTGCACACTATCTTCTTCTATCTCGGCTATGACCTTTTTCTTCAATTTATTGACTAAATTCTGTCCTTTGTTCAGCTATCTTTTCTTTGATTGGTCTTCTTTCTTAGATTGAAACCCAGACCAGAATAGAAGATAGTCCCGGGTTTTTCCCTTCTTTCAGAGCACTGTACTTATGATTAACTTTATCAGACCATGATGAAATATGGACTGTTTAGTATGGTCTTGATGCTCTTTTACTCTGCTGGACATCTTTTGCAGACTCTTTAGGAAAAATAAAGGAAGGTTCATCTTTGCTTCATGATTTACATGCTACAAAAACCTGAAATGATACTTAAATACAAATGCATATCTTCCTTCACAAGTTACATAGCTTTGCAGAATTTTAATTAGTTCTCTCCACTCTGGTTTGAACTTCTGGATATGCACTCCTTTACCCCAGTCTACAACAACATTTGGAAGCAAGTAATTCTGTGAATCAAAGGTAAAAGGTACCTTCTTGAACCTATATTCACCTTCATCAGGAATCCCTATAGCCTCTGCTATTAGCTCTCTAGTCAGCTCAATCTTTAAGGTGTCAAAAGTAACTATGTCATTATCCAATCCTTGAGCAAACTTATATGAAACTTCTGTGTGATGTCCATCAATCTTCTCAAAATAGTTTAACCATCCTGCTTCTGAAAATAACCTTGCACAGTTAGAGAAAGCTTGAACCGAAGACATATTTGAGGGTTCAGCTCTGTTTGTTTTCCCACTCTTTTTCATTCTGGATAATTGGTCTTAAAAATGCTTCCTTCAGTAAAGAACTTAACTCTATTCGAATATTTGCAATTTTAACAGACAATCATATGTTGAGAAAACTAAACCCTTGAGCTGAATTTTACTTCTCAAATTGATAAGTATTTTGACTCTACTGACAGAGAAAATTCGACATTGAGAAAAAAATTGAGTTTATGCACTAACATTCTTAGTTAATCTCAATAACTAATCTTCTGTCAATGTGAACCTGAATACATGGAATATGACAATAATTCGCTTCATACCTGTCTGAATAATGGATTTGGTTGCTAGAAATCTGCTTTCCTGTCTTCCCAGGTGTCCAATTTCATTCTTAAGTCTGTCTCTTACTGCCACGACAGTGCTAAACAATTACCTTGCAAAACCCTAAATTGTCGACCTTCTTCAATCTTCAATCACAAACTGTCAGGTCTTGCCACGACTTCTATGGTCTTCATGCATTCAAGAAATGCGTAGCTAATGGCTAATTTTCCTCATCGTGCATAATCATTATGGTTCCACTACTTTGTATCTCATAACTGACAAACAACCACAACTTACCCAAATGATTCCTTGCCTGATCTCACAACACTTGTCACAATGATTATTGTGGCTGAAAACACGTATCAAACTCATCGACAGGTATGAAAGACTTCTCCTATGCGCGAATTTTGAAAATTTTGAGCCAAAATCATGATTTTTCAGATAGCACGATTTTCTTGTAGCGCCCGTGTTTACCTTTTCTGAGCTTGCGCTACAAGAATATCTAGTTTAATAATTTTTTAAAACAAAACTCACAGCAAAGGGTTAAAATTTGGTTAAATGACTTTAAATAAAACCTTATGATATTTTTTAGAACCTTTAAGTCATATATACATTCTACAAGCCCCTAGAAACCATAAATTTCACTAAGTAAAACCAAAATTGGAAGAAACCTATTAAATCAACTATAAGTATAAGCATAAAATCAAAGAAAAAATTAAAAGAAACTAAAGTCAAAACTTAAAAATGAAAGAAAAGCCATACTTTAAAAACAAGCAAATGCTTTAAAATGAGAAACAAAAACAAGCTATAACACTTGTTATAATAAAGAAGACTGAAGTTTTGCTGGAGAAGGGGCCGCCTGAGTTTCAAAAGCATGTTGCGTAGATTGTTAAATAAATACCTATTTCTATTTTAGCTTACTATAAAAATTTGTGAGATCGTTCTAACCACTGAACTATTTATGTGTTATGAATGATTCCATTTTCATGTTATGAATCTTATGCAGTATATGAGTAATGAATGCTTTAACTTCATAGAGCTATCTCTATATTGTTTTTTCTGTTGTATTTATGTATTAATAATTTATTAGCTATCTGTAAAATTCTTTGTGCAGAGAATGCAGTACATTTCTCATATGAATAATAATATTTCTCCCTGGGGATATGTTAGATATAGTAGATTAGAATAGTTCTTCTTTGGTTTCTGTGATTTAGGAACAAAGGGGATAAGACATCAGGTAAGAACCTACGCATCACATTGTGAGGGCTTTGTTCCCTGGTCACTTACATTTAATTTAGGAACTTTCATATCATTTACAAAACATAAAAAACACATACAGGGTGTACCGAGCTGCAACCGATAAAATAGATTTAAACCTTCATTTAATTCTACGGTAGTTGAGCCGCTAACCGGATGGATTCCCCACACCAAATGATAAACGATATAATTGGGAACGGTTATTGGGGAGAATCCCTATTGTTGGTACCTGGGATTTTCCAGGCATCAACATAAGACTAAAGACATCATTTCTCTAATATAAGTCTACATAGCGACTAGAGAAAACATTTGCTTATATCCACTCCCTCTTTCTTGGAGAATTCTCTCGATGTGAACCTCTCTTTGTACTTCTCTATGTTTCCATCTATTACATGCTTAATCTTGTAGATCCATTTGGAAGTCACCATTTACTCCCCCTTAAATCTAGGGAACAATGTACTAAACATCATTCTTCATGATGGATCTGTACTCCACCATGGCATCCCTCCGAACCTATTTTTCGACTTCCTCTTGAAAATGTGAAGGCTTGGAATCTATGATTATACTCATTATTAAAACCATGTAATTCATAAATGCTCTCCCATAATGTGCTCCTAGGAGTCTCTACATACTCCTAAATATGCCTCAATTCCAGTTTGAACCATCAATGTCTCTTAACAAAACTGGTAGGAGATGGTGGCTCTTCCTTTGGATCTGAAGGTTGTTTCCCCGAATTGGAAGTCACCGGTGACCATGGATAAACCTTCAAAGTTTCCTGCTCCTCAACCCATTTCACTAAAATAGGCTCTTGAGACACCCTGGATGCAAATTATTCCTCGAGCTTTAGATCCATACTTGCAATTTTCTTTCTCTCCCCTAGAATATAGATCTTGTAGGCCTTTTAATCTCATTGTAGCCAACAAACAAACCCTTATTGCTGTAGGGATCCAATTTGGTCCTCTTCTCCACTAGTATATGGATATAAAATGGACAACCAAAGGTGTAGAAATGACCCACCTTTGGCTTCATGCCAACAAATGTTAGATTTTGGTAGCTTGGGGCTACTTTCGCAGTGTTGGTTCCTAGTCTGCAAAAGTGACCAAACAAAAGTCTCTTTAATAACATGAATTTATTAAAGTAATTAAAAAAAAGATAAGTGGGTATTTTATAATTTAATTAAGAAAAGTGACTTTTATAAAGTTGGATCACTTAAGTGATTTAAGTGATCTCAATGAAGATTAAGTTATGACCATTAGATCATGAGAGGAAATATTTATTCTTGGCCATTGAGATTTGCAGTTATGGTAGTTATTCATTAATGAGATTATAAAAAGGACATTTAGAGAGAGAAAGTGGTATATTCAATGAGGAATTTGAGATAAGAGTTGAAGGAGAAGCAGACAACATTTATAAATGACATGTTTTCCAATGCAAGTGTGGGAATGAATTCCAAGGAAAGATATGCATTAAATGAATGGCCATACTGCATTTAATGACTATTGAATGTACATAGTTTTTTACTATAGAGTGAGAACAAGTTTCAAGGCAAGGTGGCACAAAAATTGAGGCATTAATTTATGCTAACAAAAATGTATAGTCCATACCGGGACATCAATAACTTAGCACACGGTTTGAGGTGATTGTAGTAGTTTTACAATCCATACAATGACAGTTCCGTATAGTAGTAAGTTGGCATGCTTTTCAAGGTGGATTGAGGCACATTTTTCAAGTAAAGTATAGTTATTTAATGCTGAAAAGTACAATCATTCAAGGTGTCAAATGTGTATGTTAAATACTATTCATTTTTCATTATTTCCACTTCATATTGCTTAGTTTTTTTTGTTGCTAGAATCTCTTTGACTTAAGAGAGTGGCTTGTCTAAGAAACCATGACTCCAGGGAATTTAATCTGTTAAAATAAACCTGGTATTGCACCTGGACCAACCCTCAATTGGTTGGATTTTGGGTGTCTCCTCCCAACTAGATCACCCTTAGGGGGAATTGAACCTACGGCGCCTTGATGACGAGACCCACACCTTAACCGAATGAGCTAGCAATAATTGACCTGCATATTGCTTAGTTACTTTTATTTTTGTTCAAGATTACATTTGAATGCATGTGGGTATATTTGCATTAATGATGAATATTATTGGAGCTTGAAATATAGAGTGACTAAGTGCTTAACAAAACTTCTATAAGAGAAAACTAAGTGTTGTGGAAATTTTTACATGGTGTTAGAGCAAGGATTCTAAAGTTTAGTGGATAGGTTTTGGCATAGTTGTATTGCATGGAATGTAGGGGTTATTGCTTAGAATAAGGAAGGGAAATATTGTTGGTCAGTTGGGTAGATACAACTTCTACAAGATTGAGATATAAGGATAGATTGGAGGGGGAAAATAAATTTAGTCCATGGAAGGAGAGGGTGACATTAATGTTGGAAGAATGTGAGCTATGGGACATTATTGAAAAGACAATTCATATTCCCATAGATCATAATCCATTGGCTAAGTATAATAAGAAGAATATGTGTAATGTCTCTTTTCGAGTAGCCACCACGAGCGACTGATTAGCCTATCTAGTTTCCGTAGGCTATAGTCGACAAAAGGGGAATTAATTAATTATTAATGTCACCGAGGACAAAAAGACTTTATAAAGTGACATTATAAAAGTCACTTTATGATAAAGTGAGTGGAAAACTTTAAGTTAAGTCATAAAGTGTTCAATTTGAAATTAAAAGGTAGAATGAAGGATTTTTCTCCATAAAGTCACTTTATTAAAATTTAAATGGATAAAAACCATGGGAAGTGAAAAGTCACAAAAAGAGGGAGAGTGAATTTATAAAAAGGGGAAACGAGGGCTCATCCTCTCATTCTTGTCTATTTTGCATTTTTGGAGTTGATAGACCTTGGGTCTCGAAACTTTTCTTGGACAAAAACCTAGGAGGAGGTGAATGGTTTTGATAGTGAGACAAATATATCCTAGCCATTGTAGAGGAGGAATCATCTTAGGTTTCTCATTGGTTTTCATCACCGTGGAAGAATGGTATTTTCCTACAAATATTGAGTATTTTTGGCCCATCATCTTTAGTGATTCAAGTTCCATGTGGAGAGGGTGCACTTGGGAAAATATTATAGTCATTGCCAAAAGAAAATGAGGACGACTGAGTGGTAGGGCGCACTCCCAGAGGGAGTCTACCTTGTTTGTGCAGGATTTTTGGTACAAAGGGGGCGAATACCACTGCCAACATTTGGGAGAGTACATAGTGCCATTTTCCCAAAAGAAGTCATGTTGATTGACTATTCTGGGTTTCATTTACAAAGGTGTGTTCCTTGGGTTTGATGTTGTGTTTATGAAGAAAACAAAAAGATTATTCTAAATACATTCATCAAGATTGAAGGTGATTTTTGGTAGCAACACATTCACAAAAGAGATTAGGTTATATTCAACGGTCCAATTATGGATTGAGTTTAGGAAAAATCGTGGAACAATGGAGTGTTATGTATTTCCTGTAGCAACTACTATGTTAAAATTTTCATATGCTTAGCTAAGACATCAGTATTTCATTACATTTTCATAACAAAAGAATATAAACAGGATCATTGAAAGATAGACAAGCACAACCATACAAAAGGAACACAAAGATTTATCCTGGGAAAACCCTAAAGGGAAAAACCCAGCAAAAGCTTCCTCAATATAGATGCCCCAAAAAGATAAAAGATAAAACCAGCAAGGAGATCAAAGCCTGATCCTCCTCCTTCTCCAGCTACTTCTCTTCTCCACTAATGTGCTACACAAGTGAGAATGTGTGTTCCAAATGAGGAGCACCACACCTCTATTTATATTCTTTCGTTCACTTTAATTAACTCATCCGACATGTAGGCTCGAGTTAATCATGTAGGCTCGAGTTACACATGTAGGCTCAAGTAACCACACTGGGGTGCTAATGACCCACCTTTACAATTAGAGGGGACTACCTCATGACTCTTATTAGTTCTTCCGATTAGAAGCATCGGGGTACAAAGATAATACAAGTGGTTCTCCCGGTAGGATCATCGGGGACCACAAAAGATACATATAGAATATTCTTCGAAGTTACAATATTTCAACATACTACTCCCTCGAATGCTATTCCCTCATCACTCCTGTATCAACATGTTCAGTTTGGAAAGAGAAGTTACATCCCGTAGGAAAGGAGTACGGCGATTCTTGCTGCTAGTTATAGTTGGACAACTGTGGGTGCATTCCATATTATCAATACCAACATATGCAACATGTAAATGGTCCATTTAAATAAAAAAACAGATATGGTATATGCCTTCTACTTTGGTCTTTAATGCTGGTTGATATATATTCATGCAATGTTATTTTGTATGATAAAATTCCACAAATTGGCATGTGAAATAACCCATGATAAAAAAACTTAAAACTAGTCATAGACCCTCCATGGTGCACATTAAGCTACAACAGTTTGGGTATGAAATGTTTGACAAAATGGTTCAACCAAAATTTCATATCATACCCTGTTAAATTAAATCTCAATATTAGCATTCAACAACAATGTGAAGCACAACACAAAAATCTAATTGAGTCAATTATCTCCTTTCCGACTAATGGTAAATATTAGGGAAATGTTTGGGTCAAATTTGTTAGGGACATTATGGTGGTATCAGAGCCATAGTTCCTTCCAACCTGTGATTTGATGAGAATTTTATGAATCCAGAAGATTTAAGGCACCCCACATACATGAGGATAAGTACAGGTGAACCTAGACAAATTTTCCTATCAAAGTATAGGGAAGGGCTAGTTGAATCAGAGGAAGAAGAATTTTTAGAAGAAGAAGAAGAGGAGCAAGCATAGTTTGTGAGTGAAGAGATGGGGGATAGAAATGATCCTCTTGGGGGAAGAGAGTATGGGTTATTTGGAGGCAGCAGGGGTGAACCAAACTGGGAACCACCAAGAAATGATAGTACCTTAAACATTTTGAATGATCTGGCTAGAGGAAAACAACAACTAATTAACCTCATGATGCAATTGCTAGTAAATTCACAAGGGAGGAACAAAAATGGTGCAGAGTGTTCCAATGGTTGGAATGGGAATCATGCAGAAGGGAGAAACACAAATTTCCGTCCACCACTCAACACAGGGGTTAATAAAAAAACTACTACTAGACCAACACTTCCACACTTGTTGACTGACGAACCAATGGTACAACCGGGGAAACTGGTGCCAGGAGATAAATTCACTGATTACTTAGAAGAGTATAGGGGGTTGGGTACATGTTTTCATGCCAACATGTATTTCCAGGAGTTCTGCAATATTAAATATCGAAACAAACCTAGATACTTTGGTTGGATGCAACAAAAGTTTGACTTGCAGTGGAAGATAGGGAAACTAAATATCCCTTCGTTCGATGTCTCCAACAAATGCATAGAAAGAGTATGGGTCCAAAATATAGATACTTATTTCCAACCCAACCCCACGAGGGAAAAAAAAGCTATCAAATATGCCACTCTACATTTGGAGGGTGAAGCACATGAGTGGCGGTACCATGGATTGGTCACCTTAGGACATGCAAACATCGCTTCCTATCTGGACTTTACTCAGATATTGATCAACCAATTTGACAAGAAGTATCTAAAAGTACACTTCAGAGAGCTAGCTCAATTAAAATAGACAGGGACTTCAGACGCCTACATCACAGATTTACATTGGTTGGAAGTTACGATAACTGATATTTCAGAATTCAGACGTATCATGTTGTTTACAGAGGGACTATCTGATCCAGTACGTGGATGGGTTAAGGATTTCAAGCCTGTCACCCTACAAGATACTATCACACACACTCGAGATATGGAGGATGTTGCATGCAAGAATATATACCTGTACAAACATTTCATTCCACAGAAGGGTAAAGACAAGAAACCTTTTCAGAAGTGAGGATATGGGAACAATAGGTTGGATGAAGAAACTCAAAACGAGTTGCGAAGAAAGAAATTGTTCTTCAGTTGAAAGAACCATGGCAGTGGGGAAATCAATGTATGGGAAAGGGAAAGTTCCATTACATAAAGGAATTGTCGGATAATGATGAGGAGGATGAGACGGAGCAGGTGCATGATGAGGGCCAACCACATGTACTGGTTCAGCATGTACAACAATCACAGATACAACGGTAGGAACCACAACCACATGTAAAACAGTCCCCCCCCACCCCCCCCGTACATCCTTAGCGGTGGAACATTTATACACTATCAGCCACTCCCATGTTCAACACTTTCCATGTCAGAGGGGTCATTGGAGGGAAGAGAGTCACGATCCTGATTGATGGTGGAACTACCCACAACTTCATTGACTTTGTCCTAGTAGCTAGGCGGGGCATCCAGTCCTGGGAATTTGAGGGGTTTGGAGTAGAGATAATAGGTGGATATATCATGCAATGTATGTGAAAGGCCTCCCACCTGAACTTGGTGATGGGAAACTATAACATGAAATATGACTTCTGCATAGTGGACTTGGAAGATATCAACGTGGTATTAGGAGCAAAATGGCTCAACACTCTAGGGCCCATTACCATAGATATGAGAAAAGGGGCTTTCATATGGATAGAAGATTCTCAGAGGGAATTTGATAGGATCAAGAAGGTGATGAGTAATTTCCTGGTATTGACACTGCCATATTTCAGCTAGCCCTTCGTGCTGGATTGTGATGCCTTAGGCATCAGTGTTGGGGCCGTTTTGATGTAGAATAGACAACCAATAGCCTTTGAGAGTAGGAAGGTTAGGGAGCCAGAAAGACTCTATTCTATATATGATAAGGAAATTCTTGCTATCATGCACACATTGGCTAAATTTAGATAATACTTAGTAGGAAACATATTTGTGGTGAGGAATGATCATAATAGTTTGAAGTAGTTCCTGGAACATAAATACTTGAATGAAAGGAAACAAAAATGGGGCAGCAGGATACAGGATTATGATTTTGATGTAGAGTATGTAAAAGGGAATAAGTTTGTTGTTGTTGATGCCCTTTCAAGGAGACCAACAAATTGCTCGTTGATGGAGATTTTAGCAGACTAGAAGTCCCACCTTCTCGTGGAATACTAAGAAAATAAATTGGCTTCCGAGATATTAGATGGCTTAGTACATGATGACAAGTATAAGGTAGTGGATGATGCCATTTTATACAAAGACATGATATACTTAGTACCAGAATCCAAGCTCAAAGAGAATATATTGAGTGCCACACATGATACTCCGACTGCAATGCATCATGGTTTTTTAAAACATACCTCCAGATCAGGGATAGGTTCTTTTGGAAAGGCCTCAAGGATGATTTTCTAAGGCATGTGAGGGAATGCATAATCTGCCAATAGAACAAAAATGAAGTGAACCATTCGATAGGACTCCTACAACCATTACCCATTCCTGAGCAGAAGTGGGAATACATCTCTATGGACTTCATCACATGACTGTCACATGTATAAGGACAAGATTGCATTTATGTGGTGGTGGATCGGTTAAAGAAATTCACACACTTCTTCGTGATTTCCTCAACCTATACAACAGCTCATGTGGAAAAATTGTTTTTTAGGGAGGTGTTCCGTTTACATGGACTCCCAAAAAACATTGTTAGTGACAAGGATATCAAGTTCATTGGGGATTTTTGGAAGGAATTTTTCAGGTTGGTTGGCACAGAACTGACTCCGAGCACTAGTTACCACCGCGAGACTGATGGGCAAACAAATATTGTTAATAAATGGATTGAAGGCTATCTAAAAAATTATGTAACAAGGAAACAAAAGGTGTGGATTAGATGGTTACATTTAGGTGAGTAATGCTACAATACCACCTTCCACGTGTCTATCGAAATTACACCATTTGGAGGATTATATGGGAATGATGCTACTTCATTTGTGGAAATATCCTTTGGGGATAGCAGGGATCCAAAAGCAAAGGATTGGATCTAAGACAGTGAGGTCATCCTTCGAGTACTTAAGGAAAACATGCAGACTGATCAAAACCAACATAAATTTTATGCAGACAGGCACAGGACAGAGCGCAAATTTGAGGTGGGAGACTTAGTGATTTTGCGACTTCAACCTTATCGTCAGTCTTCACTCAAGAGAAGTGGCACAGATAAATTGAAACCCCATTTTTATGGACCATATAGGGTTATTAGGAGAGTGGGGGAAGAATGTTACGAGCTGGAGCTTCTTGAGGGAAGCAAGATCCATAACATATTTCATGTATCTTGCCTCAAGAAGGTATTGGGGAAACATGTCCAAACATATATAGAGATATCTCCATTAGATGACTAAGGGAAGTTGATTTTGGATCCGGAGGAGATACCGAAGGTCCGCGAGAGGAGATTAAGAAACATGGTCTATCGGGAGTCCTTGGTCAGATGGATACATATGCCTATGGAGGATGCCACCTGGGAAAGTGAACATATATTACAACACCCCAACTTGCAATTACTTGAGGACAAGTAATTTTTGGAAGGGAGGACTGTAATGTCCCTTTCCGAGTAGACACCATGAGCAACTCATTATCCTATTCGATTCTTGTAGGCTATAGTCGAAAAAAAGGGAATTAATTAATTATTAATGACACCCATGCCAAAAAGACTTTATAAAGTGACATTAGTAATTAATTTATCATAAGTGACATTATAAAAGTCACTTAATGATAAATTGAGTGGAAAATTTTAAGTTAATTCTTAAAGTGTTCAATTTGAAATTAAAATGTAGAATGAAGGATTTTTCTCCATAAAGTCACTTTATTAAATTTTAAATGAAGGTGTTATCTCCCAAAATAAATTTATTTTCAATAAGTTCACTCATACAATTTATTTTTTGATAGGATGAAGATTTCAATTCATATTATGAAAGACATTGGGGTTACTAACAAAGTTGGGATATCTAATGTTTTGTTATTTGATAAATTTTAAAGTTTTAGCTTTCGGTGGCTTAGGCGAGATTTTCAAGAGCTCATTAGCCACTGAAAATCCTAGCTTTCGGTAGCTAACAGTTTAACGCAGGACCATGATTATCCATTGAAAGCTCGCTCATTATGTTATTGGTTAAAATTCTGGTAAAAGTACTTTCAGTGGCTTAGGCGAGCTTTCCAATAGCTCATTAGCCACCGAAAAGCTTTGGTTTCGGCAGCTTAACAAGGGTTTTTCGGAGGACGTTGACCACCGAAAGCGAATGAAATACATTGGGGAAAAAGTCAGTTTCGGTGGCTTAGGCGCAAGTGTTGGTGATTCATTAGCCACTGAAAGCCCAGCTTTCAGTAGCTAGCAAATAAAACTCTAGATACTTGTAACCACCGAAAGAAAATGAGATACATTGTGGAAGAAAGAATGTTTCAGTGGCTTTGGAGAAGGTGTTGTCATTTCATTAGCCAGCAAAATCCTAGCTTTTGGCAGCTAGTGAACTAAACCCTAAAGTCTCTTAACCACCGAAAAGGACAAAAGGTGAAAATGGTTGTCTGCATGAGGCCTACCATAATTTAGCATGATTAACCACCTAAAAGGTCAGGGAATTGCAGTAAAGCATGAGTTGATGGCTAAGAATTCATTATTGATCTCAAAAGACTAATGGAAATCTAAACCCTATCTTGCCCTCCATCTGTCCCACGGCTGCAGTAAACCTCCACTGAATGCCAAGTTCAAATTTAAAATGATTACTGAGCGATCTGTCTCATCAATATCACTAGAGGCTATCATCATCTCACTCAAGTACAAATCAAATAGTTAACCCTAAGAATCAGTGCCATACCTTCAGTACACTCCTCATTTGTTGCACGCATCCTTACTACTCGAGGTCATCTTTGAAAACCAGTCTACTAACCTCCTCCACAGGATTTGAATTTCAATTTTGCAGGCATAGGGAGGAGGACCCGCTTAAAAAACTCAAAACACAGGTTTCTGTGGCTAAGCGTGGTTTCAAAATGGTCTCTAATCCACCAAAAGCAGACTTTCGATAGCTAAGACTGAAATTTCAGGGTGCTCTAAGCCACCAAAATTGGCGCTTTACTATGAAAAGGCATCATTTCAAAATGGTGATTCTGAGCTACTGGAGAAACATTTTGCAAAATGATCAGAGGTTTTTGTTCCTAACATGTCATAGAACAATAAAAACTCTCAGTTTTCCTACAGGTATTGCAGATTGGGAGAATAGAATCCATCTCTGAGCCCTAATTTTCGGATCTCAGAATTTCCCTGTTTTACACATGTTTTTGAAATACAGATCTGAGAAAAATGAAAACGAATTTCCAAAAACTGAGAGAGGTTTTTTCTCACAAAAAATCAATATAAAAAAAACTCTTTTAGTTTATACATAGGTGGTACATATTTGAAGGACCAAATCCATCTCCATACCCCATCTTTTCAGCAATTTGGCCAAATTTTTAGGGAAAAAGTTGACCTAACAGGGCAGGTGACAGTAGAACAAGAAGAGTTTCCTTCACCAACACCTAAGAAAGGGCACGATGAAAAAATAGCAGAGACCTCCTCAAGCAAACCTAGGTCTCATAAAGTAAACCAGCTACTAGAGCAAATACATGAACTATAGGTTTTGGACAAGGAGATAAAGAGAAACAATGCAATGTTGACCAAGAGAAATAAAGAATTGCACAAGTCTGTTCTGGAGATGAGAGGAGTGTATGTCCCATTGAAAAGAAGGAATCTGAGGCTAATGAAGGAAAACACCATAGTTTATAGAAAGATCAGATTGATGAGATTACAGAAGAAAAATGCAAACCATATCCCTCAAACTCAGCTTGCGCTAGAAACCCTAGCAGAGGCAGCAGCAAGCTTTCAGGATCCAGAGGTAGCCCATGATGTTTCAAATCTTATGCAGGTTGAAGAAGTACCAGAAGGCTAGGAATTAAAAGTACCAGAAGGTTAGGAATTAAGTTGTACAGGGTGATCATGTTTTAGTTAAATAATTCTAGATCAAACCCTAGCTCTCGTTTTACACTAGAAACCCTAGCTGAAGCAGCAGTAAGCTTTCAGAATCCAGAGGCAATCCAAGAGGCTGCCGACTTTCCAAAAATTGGGCAAGTTGAAGAAATACCAGAATATCAAAAGCAAAACAGAAAAGGATGAAGTTGGGAGGTGAATGACAAATTTTGCAAAAAATAGGGCTTTCGGTGGCTTAGGCAGATGCAAAAGCAGTTCATTAGCCACCGAAAGCAGAGCTTTCGACAGCTAATAGACCCGAAATTTTGACTCCTTAACCACCGAAAGCAGAAAGAGGCACAGAAAGAAATTTTTGCATAAAGGACCAGTTTTGGTAAATATACCTATCCCAGGGATGAAGTGTAAAGCTGGAGGTTGTTGAAGTACGCCATCATAAGATGTCTGTTCCAATTTTGAGGATGCATCAAAGAGGAAAGGGTCAGAAATCCTACTTGTTTTAGCAAACAGTGACTTATCTAGCAGAGGACCAGTTACAACTTTATTCATAGTACCCACTGCATTCATTAAAAATTTCAATGAGTGAACAAGAGTTAGCATTAGATAGACTAGTAGTTAAATTAGGGTTTCTGACCCAATTTTGCAAAAAACATTAATTTTATTTATTTTTAGTAAATAAGATCCAATTTTTCAGGATCTGAATATTTTTGTAAAGGCTATAAAGGCTAAGACTTATGTTTAAGAAAAGGTTCGACTTCGGGGACTTGTAGACCATTACTATTATCAACCTTCTCATATTTCTCATGACATAATATAAGCTCTTTTGCTATCATATGTTCAGCTTCCATTTCTTGTATGTTATGTGCTTATGCTTGAATGCGTTGTTCAGGTTTATTCATGTTATTTGATATCTGATAGTTGTCATCCTATCTGCATGTTGATGATTTGAATTATAATTACTTTCCTTGTTATGATTAGCCATTTATATATATATATATATATATATATATATGTTTTATGTATGAATCTTCCCAAATGATAAGTTCTCCATCTCTGCACCATATTATCAAACCTCTGAATAGTGGTAGTTAGAGGCCTTATCCTTGATTGAGTTTCATGCATGTCTTGAGAGTGTGAGGTCCTGTAGGTCACCTAACTTGATCCAGTTAGAAAAACCATAAAATCATTTAAGTTACCAGACATCCTCGAGCTGCAACCTAGAGGAGTTTCCTGGAGTGATAACAAATTGGCGCCGTTGCTGGGGAGAGGAGACTAAAGCTCAGCTTCCCTAGGAGATGACATAGATCCTTCTTTGATGATAGACAAAGTTTGGACACTATTCTGGTTGTAATAATCTATCTAGCGACTCCATTGGAATGAGGTGGCTTCAAGAAGACCAAGTACCAGAGAAAACCCTCAAGGGCCACCAGCAACACCTGTTTCAGATACAGAAGAGATCCTAAGAAGAGTTAGGGCTTCCATAAGGCAGACCTATAGTACTGTAAAGGAAGCTACATCAGGTATTTCAAGAGATATTCCTGCTATTATTTCTTCTGCTAAAACATTTGATTCTAAAAAATTTATAATTATATCAGAAAATTTTAGGGTTTGGGTATCTTCAAGCACTACTGCTTGTGAATATCTCATCCCTGACGACTCCATGAAGGACGAATTCAGTGGCGACTCCAAAATATTAATATGTCTAAAGCATTTGCTACTCTGTTGGCTCAGAGGTTTGCACCTGTTGACTTCTCTTTAGTTCCTAGTTTCCCACATCCAGTACCTGATATGTCTGAATGGGGGTATTTTCTACCTGTCTTCAGAGAGGAGGAAGAAGACATTCCTGCAGAACACCTCCTCAAGTTTCATGAATGCATGGATCTATTAGATCAGCAACATGAAGATGTTCATGTATTCATTATATGGTGATGCACGTCAGTGGTATTTTTCTTTACCTCCTTCTAGTATTTCATCATTGAAGGATTTTCATCGAGCATTTGTTGAGCACTGCAAAAGGTATTTTTCAGGTGAGGTTGTATTTGGTAATTGTTGTGATGAATATAAATTACATCACAAGGCTGAAGATGTAAATAGAGATGGATCTCTCCGTCACAATATGCAGCAGCCCTTTAAGAATCTTCAAGATGATGCACTTTTTAATGAACATGAACTAGAAATGGATTATAAAGGAGTTGAATGTTTTCCTACTTTCATTAAATTTGATTGTTGTGAATCTGAAGAATTGATTTCTTTAACTACACATGGAAATGATCATCTTTCTGCTGGTCAAATGACCATTGAAATCGGTAAGGCTAGCTCACAGTTTCCAGATTTGTAAATCAAGGGAATTTGCAGTAACCATGAGGAACAATATTTTCAGGGACTATCTAATCTCCAACTAGAACATCAGGAAGATCTTCCTTCTCCTTATGAACATGTTGCTTCAAATTATGACAAGGAACTAGGTAATATTTTTCCAGATCTGTTTCAAAATGTTATTGCTGATACTCCTATACAAGAGCCTTCATCTCCGTCATTAGGATCTTATCTTGATGCTCCTATATTCAATCAATAAGTGATGAGGAAGAAGAGGTTAAAATTTGTGAATACTTTTTGTTTACTCAAAGTTCATCTAGTTCTTCTTTTCAGCAGAGAGATGATAAAAAATGAGTGCATGTTGTGATAGATGCTTGTTACGAATCTGCTGCTCAAAAGTCCAATAAAGATCTTTTTAGTTTTGGTATATCCTGCAAAGATATTATTGTGGAAGAGGAAATTGATAGCTGGTTATGTCACCCTTTGAAACTACATTGCTGCATGCTATGGTTTCATTTATTTTTCGGGTCAAGATCAAGGATAAGTTCAGCAAATCAGTTTCTGACATGGCTTCATTGGAAGAATGATGTCAAGTGATAAGAAGCCTCTACTGATTAGAATTAGGAATAGGAATAGATAGAAAAATAAACTCTTAATATGAGCAGCTAGGTCATTTTCAGTTGCTTTCATGAATAAGAAAAGCGGGCTACAGGCAGGTTGCAATGGATCAGTTATAAAACACAAATGACTCCATGCCCAATGGAACACTAGAATATAGCTTTAATTATTCTTTTTTAGGAAAGGAATTTTGGTTTGGGGTTCCTGGGACCTCATTGGAAGGTTCCCATCATCGAGTAGGAGCCAGATGTTATCTCCCAAAATAAATTTATTTTCAATAAGTTCACTCATACATTTTTTTTATAGGATGAAGATTTCAAGTCATATTATGAAAGACATTGGGGTGACTAACAAAGTTGGGATATCTGTTGTTCTGTTATTTGATAAATTTTAAAGTTTTAGCTTTCAGTGGCTTAGGTGAGATTTTCAAGAGCTCATTAGCCACCGAAAAGCCTAGCTTTCGGTAGCTAACAGTTTCACACAGGACCATGATTATCCACTGAAAGCTCTCTCATTACATTATTGGTTAAAATTATGGTAAAAGCACTTTCGGTGGCTTAGGCGAGCTTTCCAACAGCTCATTAGCCACCAAAAATCTTTGGTTTCGACAGCTTAACGAGGGTTTTCCGGAGGATGGTGACCACCGAAAGCGAATGAAATACATTGGGGAAAAAGTCAGTTTCGGTGGCTTAGGAGAAAGTGTTGGTGGTTCATTGGCCACTGAAATCCTAGCTTTCAGCAGCTAGCAAATAAAACCCTAGATACTCGCAACCACCGAAAGCAAATGAGATACGTTGTGGAAGAAAGAACATTTTGGTGGCTTGGGTGAACGTGTTGGCATTTCATTAGCCACTAAAATCCCAGATTTCGGCAGCTAGCGAGCTAAACCCTAAAGTCTCTTAACCACCAAAAAGGACAAAAAGTGAAAATGGTTGTCTGCATGAGGCCTGTCATAATTTAGCATGATTAACCACCTAAAAGGTCAGGGAATTATAGTAAAGAATGATTTGATGGCTAAGAAGTCATTATTGATCTCAAAAGACTAAAGGAAATCTAAACCCTATCCTTCCCTCCATCTGTCCCACGACTGCAGTAAACCTCCACTGAATGCTAACTTCAAATTTAAAATGATTACTGAGTGATCTGTCTCATCAATATCACCATAGGCTATCATCATCTCACTCAAGTACAAATCAAATAGTTAACCCCTCAAAATCAGCGCCATACCTTCAGTACACTCCTCATTTGTTGCGCGCATCCTTACTGCTCGAGGTCATCTTTGAAAACCAGTCCGCTAACCTCCTCCACAGGATTTGAATTGCAATTTTGTTAGGCACAGGGAGGAGGACCCACTCAAAAAACTCAAAACACAGGTTTCCATGGCTAAGCGTGGTTTGAAAATGGTCTCTAAGCCACCGAAAGCAGACTTTCGGGAGCCAAGACCGAAATTTCAGGGCGCTTTAAGTCACCAAAATTGGCGTTTTACTGTGAAAAGGCATCATTTTAAAATGGTGATTCTGAGCGACTGGAAAAATAGTTTGCAAAATTCTAAGAGTTTTTTGTTCCTAACATGTCAAAGAACAATAAAATCTCTCAGTTTTTCTATAGGTATTTCATATTGGGAGAATCGAATCCATCTTTAAACCCTAATTTCTGGATCTCAGAATTTCCCTGTTTTGCACATGCTTCTGAAATACAGATCTCAGGAAAATGAAAACGAATTTCCAAAAACTCAGAGAGGTTTTTGCTCACAACAAAACAACATACAAAAAAATCTTTCAATATATACATAGGTGTCACAAATTTGAAGGACCAAATCCATCTCTGAGCCCCAGTTTTTCAGCAATTTGGCCAAATTTTTAGGGAAAAAGTTGACCTAACAGGGCAGGTGACAGCAGAACAAGAAGAGTTTCCTTCACCAACACCTAAGAAAGGGCAGGATGAAAAAATAGTAGACACCTCCTCAAGCAAACCTAGGTCTCATAAAGTAAACCAACTACTAGAGCAAATACATGAACTAGAGGTTTTGGACAGGGAGATAAAGAGAAACAATGCAGTGTTGACCAAGAGAAATAAAGAATTGCACAAGTCTGTTCTGGAGATGAGAGGAGTGTATGTCCCATTGAAAATAAGGAATCTAAGGTTGATGAAGGACAACACTAGACTTTATAGAATGATCATATTGGTGAGATTACAGAAGAAAAATGGAAACCCTAGCCCTTAAACTTAGCTTGCGCTGGAAACCCTAGCAGTGGCAGCAACAAGCTTTCAGGATCCAGAGGTATCCCATGATGTTTCAAATCTTATGCAGGTTGAAGAAGTACTAGAAGGTTAGAAATAAAGTTGTACAGGGTGATCATGCTACAGTTAAAGAATTCTAGATCAAACCCTAGCTCTCATTTTACACTAGAAACCCTAGCTGAAGTAGCAGTAAGCTTTCAAAATCCAGAGGCAATCCAAGAGGCTACTGACTTTCCAAACATTGGGCAAGTTGAAGAAATACCAGAATATCAAAAGCAAAACTGAAAAGGATGACAAATTTTGCAAAAAATAGGGCTTTCGGTGGCTTAGGCAGATGCAGAAGCAGTTCATTAGCCACCGAAAGCAGAGCTTTCGGCAGCTAACCGACCTAAAATTTTGACTCCTTAACCATCGAAAGAAGAAAGAGGTGTGGAAAGCAATTTTGGCATAAAGGACTAGTTTTGGTAAATATACCTAGCCCATGGATGAAGCGTAAAGCTGGAGGTTGTTGAAGTACGCCATCAGAAGAGGTCTGTTCCAGTTTTGAGGATGCATCAAAGAGGAAAGGGTCACAAATCCTACCTGTTTTAGCAAACAGTGACTTATCTAGCAGAGGACCAGTTACAGCTTTATTCCCTGTACCCACTGCAGTCATCAAAAATTTCAATGAGTGAACAAGAGTTAGCATTAGATAGACTAGTAGTTAAATTAGGGTTTCTGACCTAATTTTGCAAAAAACCTTAATTTTATCTATTTTTAGTAAATCAGATCCAATTTTTCAGGATCTGAATATTTTTGTAAAGGCTATAAAGCCTAAGACTTATGTTTAAGAAAAGGTTTGACTTCAGGGACATGTAGACCATTACTATTATCAAGCTTCTCATATTGCTCATGACCTAATATAAGCTCTTTTTCTATCATATGTTTAGCTTCCATTTCTTGTCTGTTCTGTGCTTATGCTTGAATGTGTTGTTCAGGTTTATTCATGGTATTTGATATCTGGCAGTTGTTATTCTATCTGCATGTTAATGATTTAAATTATAAGTACTTTCCTTGTTATGATTAGCCATTTATATATATATGTTTTATGTATGAATCTGCCAGCATGATAAGTTCTCCATCTCTGTACCATATTATCAAACCTCTGAACAGTGGTAGTTAGAAGCCTTATCCTTGATTCAGTTTCATGCATGTCTTGAGAGTGTGAGGTCCTGTAGGTCACTTGACTTGATCCAGTTAGAAAAACACTAAAAACATTTAAGTTACCAGGCATCCTCGAGCTGCAACCTAGAGGAGTTTCCTGTAGTGATAAAAAATTGGCGCCATTGTCGGGAAGAGGACACTGAAGCTCAGCTTCCCTGGGAGACGACTTAGATCCTGGTTTGATGATAGACAACATTTGGACACTATTCTGGTTGTAATCATCTATTTGGCGACTCCATTGGAATAAGGTGGATTCAAGAAGACCAAGTACCAGAGAAAACCCTCAAGGGCCACCAACAACACCTGCTTTAGATCCAGAAGAGATTCTAAGAAGAGCTAGGGCTTCGCTAAGGTAGACCTCCGGTACTGCAAAGGAAGCTACATCAGGTATTTCAAGAGATATTCCTGCTATTATTTCTTTTGCTGAAACAATTGATTCTCAAGAATTTATAAATACATCAGAAAATTTTAGGGTTTGGGTTTCTTCAAGCACTGTTGCTTGTGAAGATCTCATCCTTAACGACTAAATGAAGGACAAATTTAGTGGCGACTTGTTGCAGCTGTAAATTTTTCCCCAAAATTTTCAATTTTAGGGCCCTCCTTTTTATTTGATTTTATTAAGTCTGGCCTAGGAGTATTTTGTCTTCACTGAAGCTTCCCTGAAGTTCAGTTTTTCCTCGAAAAACTTGATCTTTTTTATTTTCTGTATCGGAAGAGTAGTAGACTATCCTTCCGATATCAAAAGCATAGTAGACTATCTTTCTGACGTTGCGGAAGCCGAACCGTCAAGCGCACCGAAATATTTTCCGACTCCCTCGCCGATACATCGAAACCTTAGGTTCTTCTCTCTTTGTTTTTGTTTTTCTGAGCTTAACATTTAGTGGCTTCGATATCCGATTACATTTTTATCGCTGTCGGGATGTTTGGCAACAGTGAGCCGGAGTCCTAGTATTTTACGTTGTCGACGTTGCGGGAACCTAGCACTGAGACTTTCTGAAATATAGTGTTTTCTTTGCTGAATATTTAGAGTTTAGGATCTCCGATGTCCGACACCCGTTAGAACAAGTAGAGTTGCGACGATAGTTTTTTAAATCTTCGACGTTGCAGAGGAGGATCTGTCTAGAGGTCCAGAACTTAGAGTTCAGTAGTTCCGATGTCCAATGAACTTAAATTATCGGCGGGTCCGTAGTTTGTTCTGCACCTCCCATTACGGCAGTCTTTCAATGTACCCTTGTGATTTATTTAAGTTTTGGTTGTCGATTAAGGTTTTGATCGTCGATAGGTTTAGACCACCGATAGATTCCTGCCAAAGTGTTATATACATGAAGGGTGTATATTTTATTGTTTTATCCATTTTGACTTGTTGTTTGCATTTGGTCCGAGTCGTTTGCACAAATAGCACAAGCCTAGCTGTTAGAACCCGTTTCATGCGTTTTGCTTCCGTGGAAGTTTGTTCATCCAGTCAACTGCATTGATATTTTCCAGGTAGGTAAACCACGACTTTGCTATTTTGGTTTTATTGGTTTATTTGGGAACCGTTAGGTTTTCCATGGATTAGGTTTTTCCAGTGGTTAGGGTTTTTCGTATAAAAATATTTCTTGCCCCTTATGATTTTTCATGTTTGTTTTTACTGGGAGGGTGAGAAGCTTAAGTTGTTTGCATTTTCTTTAGTGCGGAGTCTTAAGTTTATTTCGGTTTCTTTAGTATCTGAAGTCTGTGTGATTCTTGAACTGTTATTGACACATTTGCTCTAGCACAGGGGGTTAGGGCACGGTTGTAGACAAGCGTTCCGCTGTCTGCAACACCCGTTTCTTGCTTTTTCCAAGGTCAGCCATGGGTTTTAAGCCATTTTTCGTGCATTTACCTTATCCCGTGGGACTGCGGAGGTTTTTTGGTCAGTTTAGGGTTTTCCTCGAGGACGAGCGCTGCGTAAGGTTTAGTATTTTTGAGTTGAATGTTGAAACAAATGATAGGATTAGTTTGATGCATCCCGAGTTAAGACGAAGGATTTTTCAATGAAGTGAGGTTTTGCAGATAGTGAGGCTGAGGCATTTTAGGAAGCAGCCTGTAGGATATATTTTGCTTTTTCCTTGATTCGTTCATTCGTTGAATACTGTGTTTAACTTATTTTTCAGCATGCATATTGAGGAGGTAAACAAATTGATATATTTTCCTGATTATTGTTAAAAACACTTGCTAATAGCTCAGTTGGTCTAAGAACATGTTTTGACTGTGATAGGGTGATTGTTATAACGAAAACATGTCAAAGAGACAAAAGGAGAAAGCTCCTATGGTTGAAGAAGAACCTGAAGTAGAGATCATCACCAAGGTAGAGTATATTTACGAAGATACCAAAGCCTCCACTAGGGTTGAACCTGACTACAAGTGGGGAGAGATCTATACAATTCTTGCCAACTAGAATGTACCTGATGCCGGTTTTGAGGAGTTGACTATATATGCCAACATTGAGAAATCAGCCCTAATGAAAGTAGCCACAAGGCCCAAGTTATTTCCTTGTTCATAAGTGATAGGATGGATTCTGCCTAGGGAAGATTTAACCACAATGATTCTGGAGAACACTGCCAAGCAAGGATATGCTGCATATAGCTCTGCATATGTCTCTATGGCTTATCATCTGCCCTCAACCCAGGTTTATTTGACAGAAAGTTGGTTAAAGGAGATAGCTATGGACCTAGTGGAGGCTGTTAAAAGAATGATGATACCCAGAAAAAATTTCTGAACTAGACCTTCTAAAGAGTATGACACCTCTACTCTTCGTGCTCCCTACAGGTTCATTGCCTTGATGTTCAATAGGATTTTTGGCAGAGCACATGGGAAGAGCTTCAAGATAGGGTGGATACCAGTTATTTTCTTTGTAGCTACCCAAGGGACCATATTTAACTGGGCAAATATTATTTCAAACAACCTCTCAGCATGCATATCAGCAGCCTTAGGAGGGGTATCACAAAAGAGATCAGAGTTTTATATGAGCTCTATCCTGATTGACTGCATACTGTGCACTCAGTCTTTTCCAGCTTTGAGATGTAACTGGGAGAAGGATAGAACCCCAGTGTACGCAACATATAAATTGTTATGGGCCCATAATTACTATAATTATTACAGGGAAATCTGTGAGGACTTCATCATGCCCTTATATACCCTCATTTTCTTGACAGAATTTAATTGCATGTCTGAAGAGGCATTCAAATTCATATAGGAGTTTGGAGATTACTATTTGACAGAAGATGGGTTGTATGCAAGGATGTATGGTGGTTCCAGAGCTCCTTCCCTACTACCAAAGTATGCCACTGATTATGTAGTCCACAAGGAGGCGGTTAGGCAGTTGTATATTGATGGTGTAGGCAATTTTTGTTTGAGCAGCTACAAGTTTTCAAGAGTAAAGCAGGCAGCATAATTTGTTAAGGAGCTGGAGAATTTTCATTTTGGTGAAATGAATTTTCACAGGAATGACTCCCACAATAAAGTAGCGGATCACTGCAAAGAAGTAGGAATTAATTTTGAATATACTGATTTTTAGGACAAGGAAGAGGAGACATTCTGAAATACGAAGAACATCACCGCCCTTAAGAAGAGATTCAAACAAAAAATAACTACTATGGGTGGAAAGGGAAAAACTTTGGATAAGGCTAAGAAATTGGAAGAGGAAGAGGTGAAAAAGAGAGAAGAAGATGCTAGAAGGCTAGCACAGGAAGCAGAAAGTTGGTTGAAGAATGAAGAAGAAGAAAATAAGCGAGTTGCAGAGGAAGCAGTTAAGAAGGAAGAGGAAGAAAGAAAGAAAAAAGAAGAAGCTGAAATCAACAAAGAGCAAGAAGAAAGTGAAGGTTTGAGACTAATAGGATCTCAAAAGGATCAGCAGACTACAGAGAAAGTGGATACATAAGGAGTGCAGGATCAAATAGATCAAGAACAAGGACCATCTGATCTTGATCCCTTGGAACCTGCTACATCTTCTGGCAACATATTAGGACAAGCTTCATTTTCTGGGATAAATTTGATCCCTTTCATGCCTACAGAAGGGGAGGAGGTTCCTGATTTCAGTACCATTTTTTACGATAAAGAAAAGAAAAGAATTGTAAAAAGAGTTAAGAAGAAGGTCGAGACTGGAGGACAATCAGGGAAAATGGTAACGGATGAAACATTGGTGCATGGGACACATAAAGATCCATGTTTGATAGAAAGAGCTGGTGTAGCATTAACCTTAGCGACTAAGGACAACGTGGACAGGCTTAGGACTGACCTAGAGCATTCACAAAATAATGCAACCCAATTGAAAGAAACTTTAAAGAGAGAAAGAGATGAGGGTCAAAAGCTAAAAAGGAGTATGAAGATATGATGAGCGAAGTTAAGACTTCAAGAGCAGAATTCTAGACTCTGCAAGTGGATAAGAATGCTTTATAAATATGTGTAGAGAAAACAAAAAAGAATGCTCAGGATAACTTAGCTGAATTACAAAAGCTACAACTAGAACATCAAATGTTAAAAACTAAAAGGGATGATCTTCAGGTATCATATGAGAATTTAAGTGGAGAGAAGAACAGGTTGCAAAGCAAGGTTACTGAGTTAGAAATGGAGAAGGCTACCACAGAGGAAAAAGATATGCAGTATCACTTGCAGGTGGCAGCCTTGGAAGAGCAAAACACTTCATTGACCGCATCACTTAAGGATGTTTTGGAGAAGAAAACCGATATTCATCCTTTGAAAGAACACGTTCTGATTCAAAGAAAAAAGATCCACCAACTACAGATACGCATAGAAGAGGAAAGGTGTAAAATCTTGTAGATTGACACCAGAATAGAGCAAATTATAGACACTACTTCATACTTTTTGGAAAGATCTCAGGATATTTTGGATATTCTAATAGGAAGAATGTTTTGGGAAAAAACAAATAAGGAATCTCCTGCGGAGTTAGCAGTTAAGGATTGGCAGAGTTTAAAACAAGAGTATGATTTACTGGAATTTGCGATTAATGTAGCAGAAGAGTTCAAGAAATCGTGAAGAAGACAAAGGGAGCATGTCATGAATATTGTAGGAGAGTGCTTGCTACATACAATTGATGCCAGAATTCTATGGAAAAAATATTGGATGTGCTACTGGAGCACGAATTGTTTCTAAAACATCTTCAGGACAGGTGTTAAGAGGATGAGCAAGAAATCCAGCAAGTCAAAGACCTAGATGAATGGATCTTGAAGAATGCGGTGGCATAGGCAACAGTGAGCATACATCTATTAGAAGACCAGCTACGCCTAAGTCCTTCCAGGATAGAGGGAGTAAAAAACCAGGCTGCTAAATATGAGATTAATATTCAATTTCTTGAGCCTTCCAGATTTGAAGGCATAACAGCAGATGCTCATGCATGGAAGAAGTACATCAGCGAGCAAGTTGGCCCTTCCTCATAAAGTGTTTTGGAAATTTTGATTTGTAATGTAATATACTGTAATTAATTATGTGCACAAACTATGAGACAAAATTTTGGAAAATGAAAGGTTGGGGAAGCTCAAATGACAATGAGGGGCAGCCCAAGAGTTTTGTTTTTTGTATAAATATAGGAGAGTTTTAGATGTGAGGGATTTTTTTTCCAGATTATCTTGAGAGAGTATTGTAAGAAGAACTATTTCCTTTTACAATAAAGAGTCACGTGTTTCTGTTGGAGAAAGTTCTGTGGATTGTTTCAAATGTTTGCTATGGACCAGTTCAATATGAACTATTTTGTTTTTAGCTTATTTCCATTAACTGTGAGATCGTTCTAACTCATTGAATTTCTTTTCATGTTATGAATGTACTCTGGTTTATTTTATGAAATTTCCACATTGAGTAATGAAGGTCTTAATTAACAATAAGTTATCTTGTTGTTTGTAATTCTATTGATGTTAATTTGTTTTGAAACATTAACAGCTATCTATGATTTTCTTTATGCATGCACTACAGTACATTACTCACCATTAATGATATTTTTTCTCCTTAGGGATAGGTTATTAAGTCTTAGTTAGTTTCTTGTTGTTTGTGATTTAGATGCGAGAGAGGTAAGATGAGAGGTAAGAACCTCCGCATCACATTGTGACCCTCCTCGTTATCTCTATCGTTTGCATTTTAGTTAGGCACTTACATATCATACCTTAGACATCAAAAAACTAAAATTATACACGGTGGACTGGGCCGTAACCGGTAAAACACTTTAATTGTTACTTGACCTACGGTAGCCAGACCGTAAACCAGACAGATTCCCCATACCAAACAATAACGGGCTAATTGAGAACGTTTATTGGGGAGAATCCCTAACTGTTGTTACCTGCGATTTTCCAAGCCTCAACATTTTTTGGTGCTAGAAGGAGGGCCACCAGTGCATGGCTGGCCGAGGAAGCCTGCTTCCTCAAAATTACTCCACTGGTGACAGTTTTGAAAGTAGTTTTCTTCACAAACCCACTCCTGAAGATAAAGAGAAAGGGTATCTATATCTTGTTGATAATGAAGCGGTTGATGATTTAAGAAGAATTACCAGGGCATATGCAAAAAGTATTGTAGGATTACTTATTATCTCTGTCCTACCTAGAAGAGAGTACTAGAAGAAAGATCGCCCTCAATTAGAAGACTCAGTGTTGGTAGAAGATATTGAAGAATTGGTAAAAGCATCCTTACAAGAAGTTGACCAACCTTTAAATCAATTGGATCCGGATTCACCTTACTGTTCACCTTTCCAGACCCCTATGCAATCGCAACCTCATACTCCACTCAGAATCATGGCTAATGTAAATGCAAACCAACCACCTCCACAACCTGCTTGGAGGGCTAGGTCGCCTTTAAATTTGACACCTCCCTTACATGATTTGCCTCAGGATTTTGACAAGATGTTACCTAAGTTTGAACCAAGTGAAGGAATTCTTGTAGATGATCATTTGTAGAGTTTTTAATTGGCTGTAGAAGGACTACGAGCTGGAGAGCATGAAGATGTGGTATGTATATTGTTTCCCCACACCCTGAAAGGAAAAGCAGCCTCATGGTATTTTTCCCTTTTTGCAAATTCAATCACTGATTGGAAAACCTTTGAGAGAATGTTTAGAAGTAAATATGCAGTCCAGAATACTCATGCATATTTAATGAAAGGGTTATGTGCTCTAAAGAAAGAAAGGAAAGAAAGAGTGCATAATTTCACTCAAAGATTTGCTGCTTACCTAAACAATTTCACTGCAGCTGATAAGCCATTTGAAAATGCTCTAATTGAATACTATACCTCAGCCCTTGGGCCTGATCTAGCCATGTTTACCAAGGGAACAGTTAGACCTATATTAGCAGAAACCTATGAAGAAGCTGAGAAGGTAGAGGCTGAGATGGAGAGTATAGAAATTTACCCTGTATAGTCAGAAGAAAGACTTTTGGAAACAAGAAACCTTTATTACTGACTAAACCTAAGGATGAGCGATCACAAGATTTCGAAGGGATGGTGAAGATGATGCAGAAGTTATCCAATAGAGTGATAGATTTAGAAAAGGAAAAGGAGGTTCATAAACCATATAAGCCTTATTATAAAAAAAGGGAAGACAATAGTCAACCTAAACATCCTCCACACAGTCCTGCAGCAATGAATTTAACCGATGTAGGCATGGACAATTTTTGTACATTTCATCAACAGCCTCATTTTGAGAAGAATTTCCCACAATGGATTAATTCTATGACGTTAGTAATGAATCAATTATTGGACTCCAAACTGACAGAAAATGGTAAGGAGGAAGAAAAGGATAATGAACCTACAGAAAAACAAGAGGAAGATACTTTAGTTTTATGGGACTGTGTCTCTATGTTTGATACAAAAGAAGAAGATTTTCTGATACAAGGGGAAACACCAAAAACCAATGTAACAACAAGAAGTCAGAGTCTATTAAAATAAGATAAGTCAATACTTCCTAAGATTAAGAAACTTCAAGAAAACATGAAGAAGATACAAAAAAACAATGCAACTGTTAAAATACCTAAATTTACCATTTCAAGTCAAGATCCAAAGAAAATCAACACACCTCTTAAGCCTGTTGAAGTTAAGATTGATAATGTCAAGAATAATCTCAAAGAACCTAAGATGGGATATGATATTGTGGAAGACATTAAAAAAGCTAAAGCGAATATCTCATTGTTTGAAATGTGTAATTTACCTCAACAAAAAGAGAAGTTTTTAAAAGCACTTGAGATACCATAAGAGGAGCCTCCCAGTGACAACCAACCCGATGAATAAATTGGTGAGGCCAGTTTAGGAGGGAAGTCTAAGTATAAAACTCCAGCATTTCTCCTAACTTTTGAAATTTTCAACTATAATGTGCACAACTGCTTAGTGGACTCAGGAGCATCGGTCAACGTTATGCCACTTTCAGTCTACAAGAAAATAAATGGTCAACCTAAACCATCTACTTGGCAAGTTCTTCAATTAGACATGACAACTGTAAAAGTAATAGGAGAAATGGAGGATGTTCTGATTCGCTTATCTACAGATGAGAGGGTATGTCAGTACATCGACATTGTAGTAGCAGACATACCAGATGCTTATGGATTGGTTTTGAGTTGAGACTGGTCCGCAAGGTTAGAAGGATATTTTGCATCAGATTGGTCACATCTATGGTTGCCTCGTAAGGGAAGTCCAAATCAGATAAAAGTATTAATAGAGCCTCAAATGAAATACAATGTTACTCGGTTAGAGGGAAAAAATGAACCAGTAAACTCTGTATTAGGAAATTATTTCATTGAATTGGAACCGGGAAATTACCAAGCTAAAGAAGCCAACAATATATCTGATACCGAGCCCGATCTCCTTTGATTTTCACAGGCTGATGAGATTGACTGTAATATAGTAGATCTAGTTTCAGATGTAGTCTGTAATTCAAATTCAGTAGAGGTAGATAGTTTTTGGACTCTTTATTTTGATGGTTCTAAAACATTTGAAGGATCATGGGCTGTCTGTGTCCTAATTGATCCAAGAAAAAATAAACATTTTATTTCTTGTAGGTTAGAATTTGAATGCACAAATAACACAGCCGAATACGAAGCACTAGTTCAGGGACTTAAAAAAGTGCTAGAACTTAAAGTATATGGAGATTCTGAAATCGTTGTTAAGAAAATTCGGAACAAGATACACTATATTTCACCACATTCGAAAGCTTACCAAAATGAAGTTTGGGATTTGCTTATAAATTTTCATGCATTCAATATTGTGTCCATTCCTAGATTAAAGAATGCAGCAGCTGATTTACTAGCTACCTCAACTGCAAGGATAGTACCTTCAAATAATAGATGTTCTATTGAATTACTTTTCAGGCCTTCTGTTCCAGATATGATCACAAATCTACGGGTTTTTGACGATGATCAACAAATTTTGGAATGTTTGATGAATGATGATACTTTCAAAGGAGCAATAATAGATGATGAAGAACATCAAGCAGAATTAAAATTCGAGAACTTTATTCCTAAAGGAGTCAGGACCTTGGAACTAATGTTTGATTTAGATAACAAATTCAGAAATCCAGTGAATATCAATACCCATAGCTCGTCTTTACAATTCGAGCTGATAAATTTGGGGACTGAAGCTGAACCCAAATATATAAATTTGGGGAAGTGTTGTTCTCCAGGCGAAAGAAGTAAGTTCATCAGTCTTTTCAAGCAGTACAAATATGTGTTTGCTTGGAGCTATGAAGAGCTTAAAATGTATGACACAAAGATCATACAACATGTTATTCCAATTAAAGGTGGAATCAAGCCTTACCAACAATCTTTGAGGAAGATGCATCCTAAGCTGGAACCTTTAATTCAAAGTGAGGTAAAAAAATTGTTGGATGCTAAAATCATATTTAAAGTCAGACATTCGGAATGGGTTTCTAATTTGGTGCCAGTGTGGAAAAAGTCAGGAGAAATCAGGCTCTGTGTAGATTTCAGAAATCTTAATCGTGCATCAAATAAAGATAACTATCCAGTCCCACCCATGGAACAAATACTACAGATGGTTTCACATTCTAAATTGTTTTCATTATTAGATGGATTCTCCGGTTATAATCAAGTATTAGTAGTTGAAGAAGACATGCTTAAAACCACATTCAGAACCAAGTGGGGAACTTTTGCGTATAGGAGAATGCCCTTTGGAATTATTATTCCTGGAGCTACTTTCCAGAGGGCCATGGATATAGCTTTCCGTGGCTTGATTGGCCATAGTGTTGTGGTTTATTTAAACGATGTCACAATAATTTCGAAAAAGAGAGAGGAACATGCATTTAATTTGAAACAAATTTTTCGAGCGTTGTCAGAAATATGGTATTTCACTAAATCCTAAGAAATGCATGTTTGCAGTCACAGAAGGAAAGCTACTGGTTCATATTATTTCTAAGAAAGGGATCTCCATAGACCCAGAGAGGATTAAAGCCATAGAGAAAATCCATTTACCCCATAATAAAAAGAGTATGCAATCGTTTATGGAGACAATCAACTTTGTACGAAGGTTTGTACCAGAATTTTCTCAAATCATCAAACCTTTGTAGCAAATGGTTAAACAGAGTGTACAATTCAAATGGACTGATTTGGAGAAGAACACATTTTCGTAAAATAAAAACATCTGTTGCTCATGCACCATCACTCAAAAGTCCAAATTTCGAAAAGGATTTTATTCTGTACACTTTTGCATCCGATGATTCGTTAGAAGTTGTGCTTATACAGAAGGAAGATGGGGGAGACGAGTACCCCATATCATTTATGAGCACTGGTCTGCAGGGAGTTGAATTGAATTACCCAACAGTTGACAAACAAGCTTATGTAGTTTTTAAAGTGGTAAAACAATTTAGGCCATATATACTTAAGAATCGCACCAAAGTAATAGTTACACACCTAGCTATACGATATCTTTTTGTACAAAAGGAATTAGGAGAAATAAGAGGCAACTGGGTGACTACTTTACAAGAATACGATCTTGATTTCAAACCAGCATCCATAGTAAAAGGACAAGGATTGTGTAAACTAATGACTGAAGGTCAAAGCAATGAAGAAAACAGGTAGGATAATGAAGCTGAACTATATATGGTGGATGTATGTCCTTTGTTTACAACTCCAGATTCCTGGTATCGGGACCTAGTCCATTACCTCCAAGAAGGATATTTTCCAGAGCATTGGAGTCCCAAACAAAGAAGAGCATTACGTCTGAAATCAGCTTCATATTAGATAATTGATGGAGTACTGTTCAGAAAGAATTACGATGGAGTTTTTCTCAGGTGCTTAGAACAGGAATATGCAAAGAAGGTCACAACAGAATTGCATGATGGACCTGCTGGAGGTCATTTTTCTGGAGACACAACAACACATAAGATTCTCAGAGCGGGATATTACTGGCCTACACTGTTTAAGTATGCTCATGCTCATGTTAGAAAATGTGATGCTTGTCAAAGATGTGGTGGAAGACAAGCTAAAGCAGCAAAACCATTAAAACCAATAATTATATCAGACCATCCGAACAATGGGGAATCGATATTATTGGAGAAATAAACCCAAATTCTTCCTTGCAGCATAGGTATATTCTGACAGCAACTGATTACTTCACCAGATGGTTTGAGGCTATTCCATTACAAATAGTAATGAAGATGCAATCATGGAGTTCTTACAGAATCACATTATGACCAGGTTTGGGGTTCCAATTTCCCTGGTTTTTTATAATGCTACTTACTTTTCTTCTATTAGATTAACTACATTTGCTAATGAAAGAGGAATCAAGTTGCATTATTCTGCAAATTATTACCCACAAGGAAATGGTTTGGTGGAATCCACAAACAAAAATATGATTAGGATTCTAAAGAAAACTGTAATAGAAAATCAAAGAAGTTGGAATTTAGCGTTACCTAATGCTCTCTAGGCTGATAGAGTCACACCCAAGAATTTCTTAGGTGTGTCACCATACACTCTTGTTTATGGGAAATAAGCTATCCTTCCTCCTAATATTATGTTGTCGTCTTCCATAATAGCTCAAGAATATAGGGGTATCGATAATGAAATTCTACAAATCAGAATCTATAATCTGTTGAAGTCAGAAGAGTCTAGGTCCAAATCCAAAGAAATATTTAAGCATCAACAGGAGATAGCGAAGTGTTGGTTTGATAAACATAAAGCTGGGAACAAAGAATTCTAAGTAGGAGATCCGGTTCTTAAGTGCGATCACCCGCACGATGAAAAGGGAAAGCGCACTAAGTTTCAGCAACTATGGGTAGGCCCTTTTCAAATTGCACCAAAGCTAGGACCCTCGACTTACAAGTTGCAAGACTTACAGGGGTGGGAAGAGAACTTACCAATAAATGGTTTAGTTCTCAAACCTTATTTTTCTTGATCTTTTATTTTGGTTGTCTTGTGCATAAATAAACATTTGTTTTTTTTTTTTTTTTAGGGTTTTTGTTTTGTTTAGTTAGAGTTTGATTGATTGTAGTGTTTAATAAAGAAGCACGAATTTTGGTTGCGTGGAGTTCATCAGAATTATGGGTTAACTAAAATCTTTGATTACAAGACTGTGTACTATTAATTCATTTAATATTTGAAAGAACTTCTTCAAGTTTAGAAGTTTTCCTAAATGGCTATGAACACATTGAAGTCCTGCTTAATCCTTATGAAATAACTTAGTATCAAAAGGTCCAGAATACTATTTCGAGGCTCCATTCATCTCACACTAAAAAATGTCTTAGGGGGCGACAACAAAAGACCCATGGAAAGGAAGCAAGGTAAACAATATATTATATTTAAATGATTCCATGCCATGAATCGAAAGCCAAAAAAGGCCAATAATAGTCAAAATCTCCTCGAAAAAGAAATATGTATTGAAGCAAAGTACTAAACCATATTAAGATTGCCAAAGTTATTCTCCATCCATGAGCTGAAAATAAATATATCTCTCACACAAAAGGACACTATGGATAGAGGAGCCTGAATTAAAATTTCAGAAATAAGGTAGGAAGGAGGACTCAAAGGAGGACAAAAGTCCAAAAGCACCAAAAGTGCAAAATGGCATGGGAATGAGGAACAAATGGATATATATGTTTACCATATGTTACAATACTGTGGTGTCTAAGCTGGAAACTAATCAAAGACAAAGGTAAAATGAAAATCATATTATTGGCCTCAAAAGAGTTATCTAGACTTTGAAATCTTGGTTCCCTTATTCCTTAACTTGGACTATAATAAATGATTAAAGTGCATACATCTTCCATTTGGGAAATCCAGATATCTTGAAGAATTCAGCATGTTGGTATTGTCAAAACAGTCTGTTGATCAAAGAATAAATTGTTCAGAGATCTATGTTCACCAGGTAGTCTCCAATTGTTGCGGCTGCAACTTTTCCCCCAAATTTTTCAATTTTACAGCCCTCCTTTTTATTTGCTTTTATTAAGTCTGGCCTAGGAGTATTTTGTCTTCACTGAAGCTGCCCTAAAGTTCAGTTTTTCCTTGAAAACTTGATCTTTTTCATTTTCTATATCGGAAGACTAGTTGACTATCCTTCCGATATCGGAAGCATAATAGACTATATTTTCGACATTGCGGAAGCCGAACTGTCAAGCCCGCCGAAAGCTTTTCCAACTCCCTCACCGATACGTTGAAACCTCGGGTTCTTCTCTCTTCATTTTTTTCTTTCCGAGCTTAACATTTAGTGGTTTCGGTATCCGATTACATTTTTATCGTTGTTGAGATGTTTGGCAACAGTGAGCCGGAGTCCTTGCATTTTACGTTGTCGACGTTGAGGGAACCTAGTGCTGATACTTTCCAAAATATAGTGCTTTTCTTCCTCGACTCTTTAGAGTTTAGGATCTCCGATGTCTGACACCCGTTAGAACAAGTAGAGTTGTGATGATAGTGTTTTACATCTCCAACGTTACGAAGCAGGATCTGTCTAGAGGTCCCGAACTTAGAGTTCAATAGTTCCGATGTCCGATGAACTTAAAGTATCGATGGGTCCATATTTTGTTTTGCGCCCGCCATTGCGGTAGTCTTCTGGTGTACCCTTCCGATTTATTTAAGTTTTGGCTGTCGGTTAAGGTTTTGATCACCGATAGGTTTGGATCGCCAATAGGTTTAGACCGCCGATAGATTCCTGTCGAAGTGTTATATATATGAAGGGCGTATATTTTATTGTTTTATCCATTTTGACTTGTCGTTTGCATTTGGTCCGAGTCATTTGCACAAATCGCACGATCCCAGCTGTCAGAACCTGTTTCATGCATTTTTCTCCCATGGAAGTTTGTTCATCCAGTCGACTGCATTCATATTTGCCAGGTAGGTAAACCACGGCTTTGCTATTTTGGTTTTATTGGTTTATTTGGGAACCGTTAGTTTTTCCATGGATTAGGTTTTGCCGGTGGTTAGGGTTTTCCGTATAAAAAGATTTCTTGCCCCTTATGATTTTTCATGTTTGTTTTTACTCGGAGGGTGAGAAGTTTAAGCTATTTGCATTTTCTTTAGTGTGGAGTCTTAAGTTTCTTGCAGTTTCTTTAGTATCCGAAGTTTGTGTGATTCTTGAACCGTTATGGACGCATTTGCTCTAGTGCGGGGGGTTAGGGCACGGTTGTAGACAAGCGTTCCGCTGTCTGCAACACCCGTTTCTTGGTTTTTCCATGGTCGACCCAGTGGTTTTAAGCCATTTTTTGTGCATTTACCTTATCCCATGGGACTGCGGAGGTTTTTTCTCTTTCGGACGGTTTAGGGTTTTCCTCAAGGAAGAGCACTATGTAGGGTTTAGTATTTTTGAGTTGAATGTTGAAACAAACGATAGGATTAGTTTGACGCATCCCGAGTTAAGATGGAGGATTTTTCGATGAAGTGAGGTTGAGGCATTTTAGGAAGCAGCCTGTAGGATATATTTTTCTTTTTCCTTGATTCGTTCATTCGTGAATATTGTGTTTAACTTATTTTTCAGCATGCATATTGAGGAGGTAAACAAATTGATATATTTTCCTTATTATTATTTAAAACACTTTCTAATAGCTCAGTTGGTCTAAGAACATGTTTTGACTGTGACAGGGTGATTGTTATAATGAAAACATGTCAAAGAGACAAAAGAAGAAAGCTCCTATGGTTGAAGGAGAACCTGAAGTAGAGATCATCACCAAGGTAGAGTATATTTACGAAGATACCAAAGCCTCCATTGGGGTTGAACCAGACTACAAGTGGGGATAGATCTATAGAATGATTTCCAACGAGAATGTACCTAATGCCAGTTTTGAGGAGCTTACTATATATGCCAACATTGAGAAATCAACCCTAATGAAAGTAGCCACCAGACCCATGTTATTTTCTTGTTCAGAAGTGATAGGATAGATTTTGCCCAGGGTATATGTAACCACAATGATTCTAGAGAACACTTCCAAGCAAGGATATGCTGCATATAGCCTTGCATATGTCTCTATGGCTTATCATCTACCCTCACCCCAGGTTTATTTGACAGAAAGTTGGTTAAAGGAGATAGCTATGGACTTGGTGGAGACTGTCAAAAGAATGATGATACCCAGAAAAAAATTTCGAACTAGACCTTCCGAAGAGTATGACACCTCTACTCTCCGTGCTCCCTACAGGTTCATTGCCTTGATGCTCAATAGGATTTTTGGCAGAGCACATGGGAAGAGCTTCAAGATAGGGTGGATACTAGTTATTTTCTTTGCAGCTACCCAAGGGACCATATTTTACTGGGCAAATATTGTGTCAAAAAGCTTCTCAGCATGCATATCAGCAACCTTAGGAGGGGTATCACAAAAGAGATCAAATTTTTATATGAACTCTATCCTGATTGACTGCATACTGTGCACTCAGTCTTTTCCAGCTTTGAGATGTAACTGGGAGAAGGATAGAACCCCAGTGTACACAACATATAAATTGGTATGAGCCCATAAGTACTATAGTTATTACAGGGAAATCTATGAGCACTTCATCATGGCCTTATATACCCTCATTTTCTTAACTGAATGTAATTGCATGTCTGAAGAGGCATTCAAAGACATACATGATTTTGGAGATTACTATTTGACGGAAGATGGGTTGTATGTAAGGATGTACGGTGGTTCCAGAGCTCCTTCCCTACTACCAAAGTATTCCACATATTATGTACTCCACAAGGAGGCGGTTAGGCAGCTGTATATTGATGGTGTAGGCAATTTTTCGTTTGAGTATAAAAGAGAAACATATCTTGCAGTAGGCGGCAGAATTTGTTAAGGAGCTGGAGTATTTTCATTTTGGCGAAATGAATTTTCATAGGAATGACTCCCACGATAAAGTAGCGGAATACTGCAAAGAAGTAGGAATTAATTTTGAATATATTCATTTTTGGGACAAGGACAAGGAGACATTTCGAAATGCAAAGAACATCACCGCCCTTAAGAAGAGATTCAAACAAAAAATAACTACTATGGGTGGAAAGGGCAAAACTTCGGAAAAGGCTAATAAATTGGAAGAGGAAGAGACGAAAAAGAGAGAAGAAGATGCTAGAAGGCTAGCGCAGGAAGCAAAAAGCTGGTTGAAGCTGGTTGCAAAGCAAGGTTACTGAGTTAGAAATGGAGAAGGCTACCACAGAGGAAAAATATAAGCAGTATCAGATGCATGTGGCAACCTTGGAAGAGAAAAACACTTCATTGACCGCATCACTTAAGGATGCTTTGGAGCAGAAAACCGATATTCAACCTTTGAAAGAACACGTTCTGATTCAAAGAAAGAAGATCCACCAACTACAGATATGCATAGAAGAGGAAAGGTGTAAAATATTGCAGATGGACACCAGACTAGAGGAAATTATAGACACTATTTCATACTTTTTGGATAGATCTCAGGATATTTTGGAGATTCTAACAGGAAGAATCGTCCGGGAAGAAACAAATAAGGAATCTCCTGCGGAGTTAGTAGTTAAGGATCAGCAGAGCTTAAAACAAGAGTATGATTGACTGGAATTTGTGATTAATGTAGCAGAAGAGTTCAAGAAAACCGTGAAGAAGACAAAGGGAGCATGTGATGAATATTGCAGGAGAGTGCTTGCTACATACAATCGATGCCCGACTTCTGCGAAAAAAAGATTGGATGTGCTACCGGAGCACGAATTGTTTCTAAAACATCTTCAGGACATGTATCAAGAGGATGAGCAAGAAATCCAGCAGGTCAAAGACCTAGATGAATGGATCTTGAAGAATGTGGTGACACAGGCAGCAGTGAGCATACATCTATTAAAAGACTAGCTGCGCCTAAGTCCTGCCCAGATAGAGGGAGTAAAAAACTAGGTTGCTAAATATGAGATTAATATTCGATTTCTTGAGCCTTCTGGATTTGAAGGCATAGTAGCAGATGCTCATGCATGGAAGAAGTACATCAGCAAGCAAGCTGGCCCTTCCTCATAAAGTGTTTTGGAAATTTTTATTTGTAATGTAATCTATTGTAATTAATTATGTGCACAAACTATGAGACAAAATTTTGGAAAATGAAAGGTTGGGGAAGCTCAAAAGACAATGAGGGGTAGCCCAAGAGTTTTGTTTTTTGTATAAATATAGGAGAGTTTTAGATGTAAGGAGGGATATTTTTTCCAGATTATCTTGAGAGAGTATTGTAAGAAGAACTATTTCCTTTTACAATAAAGAGTCACATGTTTCTGCTGGAGAAATTTCTGTGGATTGTTTCAAATGTTTGCTATGGACCAGTTGAATATGAACTATTTTGTTTTCAGCTTATTTCCATTAACTGTGAGATCGTTTTAACTCATTGAATTTATTTTCATGTTATGAATGTACTCTGGTTTATTCTGTGAAATTTCCACATTGAGTAATGAAGGTTTTAATTAACAATCAGCTATCTTGTTGTTTATAATTCTGTTGATGTTCATGTGTTCTAAAACATTAACAGTTATCTGTGATTTTCTTTATGCATGCACTACAGTACATTACTCACCATTAATGATAGTTTTTATCCCTAGGGATAGGTTATTAAGTCTTAAGTAGTTTCTTGCTGTTTGTGATTTAGATGCGAGAGAGGTAAGACGAGAGGTAAGAACCTACGCATCACATTGTGACCCTCCTTGCTATCTTTATCATTTGAATTTTAGTTAGGCACTTGCATATCATACCTTAAACACCAAAAAACTAAAAATATACATAGTGGATCGGGCCGTAACTGGTAAAACACTTTAATTGTCACTTGACCTACGGTAGTTGGACTGTAAACCAGATGGATTCCGCATACCAAATAGTAACGGGCTAATTGGGAACGTTTATTGGGGAGAATCCCTAACTATTGTTACTTGCGATTTTCCAGGCCTCAACACGACTCCAAAATATTAAGATGTCAAAAGCATTTTCTGCTTTGTTGGCTCAGAGGTTTGTACCTCTTGACTTCTCTTCAGTTCATGGTTTCCCACATCCAGTACCTAATATGTCTGAATGGGGAGATTTTCTTTCTGTCTTCAGAGAGGAGGAAGAAGACAATCCTACATAACACCTCCTCAAGTTTCACAAATGCATGGATCTATTAGATCAACAGCATGAAGATGTTCATGTATTCATTATATGGTGATGCAAGTCAGTGGTATTTTTCTTTACCTCCTTCCAGTATTTCATCACTGAAGGATTTTCACCGAGCATTCGCTGAGCACTGCAAAAGGTATTTTTCAGATGAGCTTGTATTTGGTAATTGTTGTGATGAATATGAATTACATCATAAGGCTGAAGATGTAAATAGAGACGTTTCTCTCCCCCACAATATGCAGCAACCCTTCAAGAATCTTCAAGATGATGCACTTTTTAATCAACATGAACCAGAAATGGATTATAAAGGATTTGAATGTTTTCCTACTTTCATTAAATTTGATTGTTGTGAATCTAAAGAACTGATTTCTTTAACTACACATGGAAATGATCATCTTTCTGCTGGTCAAATGACCATTGAAATCAGTAAGGCTAGCTCATAGTTTCCAGATTTGCAAATAAAGGGAAGTTGCAGTAACCATGAGGAACAATATTTTCAGGGACTATCCAATCTCCAGCTAGAACATCAGGAAGATCTTCCTTCTCCTTATGAACATGTTGCTTCAAATTATGACAAGGAACTAGGTAATATTTTTCCAGATCTGTTTCAAAATGTTATTGCTGATACTCCTATACAAGAGCCTTCATCTTTGTTATTAGGATATTATCTTGATGCTCCTATATTCAACCAATACAGTGATGAGGAAGAAGAGGTTAAAATTTGTGAATACTTATTGTTTACTCAAAGTTCATCTAGTTCTTCTTTTCAGCAGAGAGATGATAAAAAATGTGTGCATGCTGTGATAGATGCTTGTTACGAATCTGCTGCTCAAAATTCCAATAAAGATCTTTTTAGTTTTGGTATATCCTGCAAAGATATTATTGTGGAAGAGGAAATTGATAACTGGCCCATGTCATCCTTTGAAACTACATTGCTGCATGCTATGGTTTCATTTATTTTTCAGGTCAAGATCAAGGATAAGTTCAACAGATCAATTTCTGACATGGTTTCATTGGAAGCATGATGTCACGTGATAAGAAGCCTCTACTGATTAGAATTAGGAGTAGGAATAGATAGGAAAATAATCTCTTAATATGAGCAACTAGGTCATTTTCAGTTTTTTTCATGAATAAGCAAAGCGGGCTACAGGTAGGTTGCAGCAGATCAGTTATAAAAGACAAATGACTCCATGCCCAATGGAACACTAGAAGATAGATTTAATTATTCTTTTTCAGGAAAGGCATTTTGTTTTGGGGTTCTTGGGACCTCACAGGTAGGTTCCCATCCCCGAGTAGGAGCCAGATGTTATCTCCCAAAATAAATTTATTTTCAATAAGTTCACTCATACAATTTATTTTTTGATAGGATGAAGATTTCAAGTCATATTATGAAATACATTGGGGTGACTAACAAAGTTGGGATATCTGATGTTCTGTTATTTGATAAATTTTAAAGTTTTAGCTTTCGGTAGCTTAGGCGAGATTTTCAAGAGTTCATTAGCCACCAAAAACCCTAGCTTTTGGTAGCTAACAGTTTAACACAGGACCATGATTATCCACCGAAAGCTCACTCATTACGTTATTGGTTGAAATCCTGGTAAAAGCACTTTCGGTGGCTTAGGCGATATTTTCAATAGCTCATTAGCCACCGAAAAGCTTTGGTTTCGGTAGCTTAACAAGGTTTTTGGCAGCTAGCGAACTAAACCCTCAAGTCTCTTAACCACCGAAAAGGACGAAAAGTGAAAACGATTGTTTGCATGAGGACTGTCATAATTTAGCATGATTAACCACCTAAAAGGTCAGGGAATTGCAGTAAAGCATGAGTTGATGGCTAAGAATTCATTATTGATCTCAAAGTACTAATGGAAATCTAAACCCTATCATGCCCTCCATCTGTCCCACGACTGCAGTAAACCTCCACTGAATGCCAAGTTCAAATTTAAAATGATTACTGAGTGATCTGTCTCATCAATATTACCATAGGCTATCATCATCTCACTCAAGTACAAATCAAATAGTTAACCGCTTATAATCAGCTCCATACCTTCAGTACACTCCTCATTTGTTGCACGCATCCTTACTACTCGAGGTCATCTCTGAAAACCACTCCACTAACCTCCTCCACAGGATTTGAATTTCAATTTTGCAGGCACAAGGAGGAGGACCTGCTCAAAAAACTAAAAACACAGGTTTATGTGGCTAAGCGTGGTTTCAAAATGGTCTCTAAGCCACCAAAATCAGACTTTCGGTAGCTAAGACCGAAATTTCAGGGTGCTCTAAGCCACTGAAATTGGCGTTTTACTATGAAAAGGAATCATTTTAAAATGGTGATTTTGAGCGACCGGAGAAACATTTTATAAAACGCTCGGAGTTTTTTGTTCCTAACATGCCAGAGAAAAATAACCTCTCTCATTTTTCCTACAGGTATTACACATTGGGATAATCAAATCCATCTATGAGCCCTAATTTTCGGATCTCAGAATTTCCCTGTTTTACACATGATTTTGAAATACAGATCTCAGGAAAATGAAAACGAATTTCCAAAAACTGAGAGAGATTTTTCCTTAAAACAAAACAATATACAAAAACCTCTTTCGGTCTATACACAGGTGTCACATATTTGAAGGAAAAAATCCATCTCTGAGCACCATCTTTTCAGCAATTTGGCCAAATTTTTAGGGAAAAAGTTGACCTAACAAGGCAGGTGACAGCAGAACAAGAAGAGTTTCCTTCACCAACACCTAAGAAAGGGCAGGATGAAAAAATATCAGAGACCTCATCAATCAAACCTAGGTCTCATAAAGTAAACCAGCCACTAGGGAAATTACATGAACTAGAGGTTTTGGACAGGGAGATAAAGAGAAATAATGCACTGTTTACCAAGAGAAATAAAGAATTGCACAATTCTGTTCTGAAGATGAGAGGAGTGTATGTCCCATTGAAAAAAAGGAATTAGAGGTTGATGAAGGAAAACACCAGACTTTATAGAATGATCATATTGATGCGATTACAGAAGAAAAATGCAAACCCTAGCCCTCAAACTCAGCTTGCGCTAGAAACCCTAGCAGAGGCAACAGCAAGCTTTCAAGATCCAGAGGTAGCCCATGATGTTTCAAATCTTATGTAGGTTGAAGAAGTACCAGAAGGTCAGGAATAAAGTTGTACATGGTGATCAGGCTGTAGTTAAAGAATTCGAGATCAAACCCTAGCTCTCGTTTTAGACTAGAAACCCTAGCTGAAGCAGCAGTAAGCTTTCAGAATCCAGAGGCAATCCAAGAGGCTGCTGACTTTCCAAACATTGGGCAAGCTGAAGAAATACCAGAATATCAACAACAAAATTGAAAAGGATAAAGTTGGGAGGTGAATGACAAATTTTGCAAAAAACAGGGCTTTCGGTGGCTTAGGCGAACGCAGAAGCAGTTCATTAGCCACCAAAAGTAGAGCTTTCGGCAGCTAACAGACCCGAAATTTTGACTCCTTAACCACCGAAAGCAGAAAGAGGCGCATAAAGCAATTTTGGCATAAAGGACCAGTTTTGGTAAATACACCTAGCCCAGGGATGAAGCATAAAGCTGGAGGTTGCTGAAGTACGCCATCAGAAGAGGACTATTCCAGTTTTGAGGATGCATCAAAGAATAAAGGGTCACAAATCCTACATGTTTTAGAAAATAGTAACTTATCTAGCAGAGGACCAGTTACAACTTTATTCCCAGTGCCCATTATAGTCATCAAAAAGTTCAATGAGTGAACAAGAGTTACCATTAGATAGACTAGTAGTTAAATTAGGGTTTCTAACCTAATTTTGCAAAAAACATTATATTTATCTATTTTTAGTAAATCAGATCCAAGTTTTCAGGATCTGAATATTTTTGTAAAGGCTATAAAGCCTAAGACTTATGTTTAAGAAAAGGTTCGACTTTGGGGACCTGTAGACCATTACTATTATCAAGCTTCTCATATTGCCAATGACCTAATATAAGCTCTTTTGCTACCATATGTTCAACTTCCATTTCTTGTATGTTCTGTGCTTATGCTTGAATGTGTTGTTCAGATTTATTCATGTTATTTGATATCTGATAGTTGTCATCCTATCTACATGTTGATGATTTGAATTATAAGTACTTTCCTTCTTATGATTAGCCATTTATATATATTTGTTTTATGTATGAATCTGTCAGCATGATAAGTTCTCCATCTCTGCACCATATTATCAAACCTCTGAACAGTGGTAGTTAGAAGCCTTATCCTTGATTGAGTTTCATGCATGTGTTGAGAGTGTGAGGTCCTGTAGGTCACCTGACTTGATCCAGTTAGAAAAACCATAAAAACATTTAAGTTACCAGGCATCATCGAGCTGCAACCTAGAGGAGTTTCCTGGAGTGATAATAGAAGGAAAACCAAGGGAAGTGAAAAGTCACAAAAAGAGGGAGACTGAATTTATAAAAAAGGGAAATGAGGGCACATCCTCTCATTCTTGTCTATTTTTTAGTTTTGGAAATGATAGCTCTTGGGTCTCTAAAATTCTCTTGGACGAAAACATAGGAGGAGGTGAATGGTTTCGATAGTGAGACAAATCTATCCTAACCATTATTGAGGAGAGATCATCTTAGGTTTCTCATTGCTTTTCATCACCGTGGAAGAATGGTATTTTCTTACAGATCTTGAGATGTTTTGGTCCATCACATTTAGTGATTAAAGTTCCATGTGGAGAGGGTTCACTTGAGAAAAGATTACAGTCATTGCCAAAATAAAATGAGGACATATGAGTGGTAGGATTTGTTGTAGAAAAGTTTTCTCATATTGAGAGGAGGGTGCTCTCCCAAAGGGAGCCTACCTTGTTTATGCAGGAGATTGGGTACAAAGGGGGCGCATTCCATGTTCATTGTCTAATTCATTAGAAGGAATACTGCTGCCAATATTCGGGAGAGGACATAGTGCCATTTTCCAAGAATAAGTCATGTCGATTGACTGTTCTGGGTTTCATTTATAGAGGTGTGTTCCTTGGGTTTGCTGGTGTGTTTATGAACAAAACAAAAAGATTCTTCTAATTCGATTAATCAATATTGAAGATGATTTACGGTATATTCACACCAACAAAAAAAATATTGGGTTATCTTCAGCAGTCCAATTGTGGACTGAGTTTAGGAAAAATCGTGGGGCATTGGAGTGTTATGTCTTTCCTGTAGCAACTACTACTCTCTCAAATACTATTCCCTCATCACTCTTGTAGCAGTGTTTTCATTTTGGAAGTAGAAGTTACAGCCCGTGGTAAAGGAGGAGGATGATTCTTGTTGTTGGTTATAGTTGGTCACTGTGGGTGCATTCCATATTATCAATAGCAACATCTCCAGACATGTAACCTGTCCATTTAAAAAAAAATAGATATGATATATTCCTTCTACTTTGGTATTTAATGATGGTTGATATATATTCATGCAATGCTATTATGTATGATAAAAATTCCACAAATTGACATGTGAAATAACCCATGATAAAAAAACTTAAAACCAATCAGAGACTCTCCATAGTGTACAGTAAGCTACAATATTTTTTGTATGAAATGTTTGACAAAATGGTTCAACCAAAATTTCACATCAGGACTTGTTAAATCAATTCTTAATCTTAGCATTCAACATCAGTGTGAAGCATAACACAAAAATCTAACTAAGTGAATTATCTTCTTGTTGGCTAGTGGTAAATTTTGGGGAAATGTTTTGGGTCAAATTGGTTAGGGACATTACAATGTGAAAGCTAAGATGATTCTTCTTGATGCCATTGAATACCACATCATACCTCATATTACAGGTGAAAATAAGGCATATGAGATGTCGTCAGCCTTGATTAAGCTGTATTAGAGTGATAACCAAATTGGAAGATGGTTTTGAGAGTGAAGCTTAGGAATACTAGTATGACCAAGACGAATAATGTCACGTCATACCTTACAAGACTCTCATAGGTGTGAGATGAGTTGGGAGTTGTTGGAGAGAAAGTAGAAGATGCAAAACTAGTGAGGATTGCTTTGAATGTTTTTTCAAAACCATGAGATACATGTATTAAGTGTATTTTTGCGAAAGAGAACCTACTTGTTTGGGAAATATAATGGGATGATTTCATCCAAGAGGAGACTCGACAACAAGCTCTCCAAAACAGTTAGATTAAGGATGATGAGGATGAGAAAAATGTGGCCCTTTCAACAAATGGAAAGAAGAAGAAGGGCTTGAGTAGTGGATCTATTTTGGAGAAGGACATGAACAAAGTGAGATGCTTTGCATGTCACAAGATGTTCCACTATGCATGCCAGTGTCCATACAAGAAGAAGAATTAAACATAGGTATCAACAACATTAATTGAGGTTGGTGAGTTTGTTGAGAAAGAGTTCTCTTTGGTCTCATTTGTTTCAAGCAGTGATAATACATAATATGAGGACGTTGGGGCATGGATAGTGGATAGTGGACCATATTTCCATTTGATGGGGATGTGGTGGATATTCCTTAGTATTTTATAGATGTATTCATACCAGTATGTGGAGAGTGGAGTTGACACCATACATGCAGTGAGAGGAATTGGATGTGTTAGATTCCAACTAGAATCAAGACGTTTTCTGGAAGTGGGTGAGTTGTTGTTTGTTCCAATAGTGAAGGTAAACTTTCTCTCAGTTCCAAATTTGGAGGATGATGGCTATGGAATACTATTCAAGGGTGTTCAAGTGTTTATTTATATAGTGGGAGTCACTTTGGTTGTAGAAATGTTGCTAGGTGACCGAAGAGACAAGATGTACTAAGTGTATGGTGATTTTGTGTCTATCTCAGATTCGGAGATAGTGTGAGATATAGAGAGAGCATGATGCTCTGAAGATTGAGGTGATTCCTAGGGATTAATCTTATAAGGTGGAAGATGGTCAAGATGATTCTCCAGGTACTGTTAGGAGATTCAGTTGGTATGAGCTGACACTATTGGATGCTCAAGAGTGTGATGAGACTCCTCGAAGCATGGGTGACTAACATAGGTTCTCAACCTAGGTTCTAGGAGATATAGCAGGACAAGATTCCGAGTCAGAGGGAGCAACTACTGTAAACAATGTGATGGGCTTGGAGACAGATCCTAGTGGTGGAGGTGCCATAAATACCTCCCTCTCTAAGAGGAAGTGTTATATTTTTGTAGCTTGGGGGTACTTTTGTAGTGTTGGTGCCTAGTTTGCAGAAGTAACCGAGCAAAAGTCTCCCTTCAATAAATTGAATTTATAAAAGTGTTTTTTGAAAAATTTAAGTGGGTCTTTTACTATTTAATGAATAAAAGTGGCTTTTATAAATTTGGGCCACTTAAGTGATTTAAATGACCTAAATGAGATATTAAGTCACTACCGTTAGATCATGAGAGGAAAGATTTAATCTTGGCCATTGAGATTTACGGTTAGGGTAGTTATTCATTAATGATATTATAAAAATGACATTTAGAGAGAGAAAGAGGCACATTATTCAATGAGAGATTTTGAGAGAAGAGTTGAAGGAGAAGAGGACAACATTTAGAAATAACACATTTCCCAATTAAGTGCGGGAACACATTCCAAGGAAATATATGCATTAAATGAAGGGTGATACTGCAATTAATAACTGTTAAAAGTACATAGTTATGTACAACATAGTAATAGCACATTTAAAGGAAAGGTGTCACACAAATAGAGGCATTAATTGCTACTAAAGAAACCATACAATCCATACTGAGACAACAACAACTTGGAACATAGTTCAAGGTGATTGTAGCAACTATATAGTCCATATTGTCTGACAGTTCCATACAACAACAAGTTAAAATATGAGGAACAATTCTCAAGTAAAGTACAATAATTTAATGTTGAAAAGTACAATCATTTAATGTTGATTTATTTGTTGTTGTAAACTCAGCAGTTCTCTTGTGAGTTCATTAATAAATTTCTCATTTGGATTGGTTTAGGTTTCAAATGTGTATCTTAAATGTTGTTCATTATTTATTATTTCCATTGTAGATTGCTTAGTTACTTGTATTTCTACTCATAATTACATTTGAATGCATGTGATAATATTTACATTGATTATGAATATTATTGGAGTGTGAAATCTAGATATGATTAAGTGTTTGATGAAACTTCTTCAAGAGAAAACCAAGTGTTGTAGAAAATTTTTGTAATGTCCCAAATTTTAGATTACCATGCTCTGTGTTTGGAGAGGACTTTTAGTATTGTGTTATCCAGGCCAGAGGAGTGTCATTATGTTACTAGAGAGCTTAGAGGAGTTTTATGGGGCCCAACTTAGTTCAATTTCCATTATTCACCATCAGGCTCACTTCGTATAGTTCGTTCGTGATTCTGTTGCATTTCAGTGATTTCCCTAAATTGTGAGGATTATTCTGCATAATTTAATTAAATTCACTAAGGGTGTCATCTCGATCATATTATTTGAGGGAAAACCTTAATGTAATATATCATTGGAATCAGGAGGAAGAGCTTTAAATGATGGGAACCTACAAAAGAAGGATATTAGTTAATGATTTAATGCCACCAAGAAAAAAGTGACTTTATAAAGTATCGTTGAGTAATTAATGCATAAAGTGAATATTGAAAAAGTCACTTTATAGTGCCAAAGAGACACATTCTACATCCTAGTAGGGGGATATGTGTAAGTCCTTCCATGCTCATCCTAGATTTGACACGTGTCCTTTATAAAAAATGATAAAATGTTATAAAAAATAACATGTCGGCTCAATTTAGATTTAAAATAGTTTTTAGAACCACATATATAAGACTACAAATTAAAACCATAAACATTCCGTTCACATTTCCTCAACATTTCCACTCTAAAAAAGGGGTTTGTAGTTCGAGAGATTTGATCCCTTTCTGTGCTTAGTAGATCCTTTTTAAGATGGATCTATGTTGGTTAATTAAAAGGGGAAAATGGACCTAAGGGGGTCAATATAAAAATAAAAGGTGAAAGGGATCACTTTCTCACTAAATAGTCACTTTATAATATTTAAATGTGAGACAATATCAAGGGAAGTCGAAAGGTCACACAAAAGAAAGAAGAAATATAAAAAGGGAACAAGAGCTCATTCTCATTCATTCTTGTCAATTGCGTTTTAGAAATTTGAGAGCTTGAGCTTAGCTTCTCTTGGATGAAATCCAAGGAGGAGGTGGATAGTTTCGATAGTGCAACAAATCTACCATAGATGTCAAATGTGGAGGAATCAACCATATTTCACACTTGTGCTTCAACAACGTGGTTTGTAATGGAATTTTAATCGTTAGATCTTTATTATTGAGTTTAGTATTGTGGAAGAAATAACAAGGGCATACTTTCTTGGAGGGGATGCCTTCTTGCTTGGTGAAATCATGCCACACAAGATAAGAAGGAAGCTGGTTGATCTTGTCATTTGAGTAAAGAAGGTTGCATCTGTGGGTAGACTCCAACGACCAAATAAAGGGGGAAGTTGCAAATCTCTAGATTGTGAAGAGGGTGCACTCTAAAACAGAGCATAGTATCTGGGGTTTGGAATGCTAAGATAACCTCATGAATGAAATTTTATATGACCAAATATGTCATATTGTTATTGATATCACACCCATGATTTAGTAAGGAAGAACACTGTATTGTGGAGTTTGGGGGTCCAAACAAAGGGTGCACTTAGTGTACTATTCCAGAGTTGTGTGGGTTGAGGTAAGATTTCTCCTATTTATTTGGCACCGTTGAAGGGAGTCTTATGGGTCCATAGGAGGAAGAGGGGTGTCACAATGGAATGAAGAACCGTACACTCGTATTGAATCTTGGTCATAAGCTTCATTTACCATAAGAAAATTGTTACTAGTATTTGTCTCTCACATTGGTTGGGAAAAGTAGCCACTATAGGAGTTGAGATATTGTGAACAAGTGATTCATCCATACAAAATTTAATATTATCCTAGTCCTATAAGTTTGTAACAACCTTCATTAAGGACATCAACGACGTGCTATTAAATCTTGTTTCTAGATTTGAACTATGCTACTTACAGGAATGCACTCAGTCTTTTAATGCATATAAAACAAATTTGAAAATTGTTCTCTTAAGTCTGATTTTGTATATTAGTTTTATTGTTGTTACATTTGTTTAACAAGAACAAGGTTATGAATGAAAACTACTATGCAATGGCACATGGAATATGTAATAAGAACCCAAACAAGATAGTTCCAGAAAGTTCCTAACAGTCAATCCCATGACACCTATAGAAGTTTCCACTCCAAGTGTTTGAAGAAAGTCATCAATTAGAATTCATTTACAGTATTGAAGAAATTGATGACCATTAGACCCAAAATTGTAACCAATGGGATATAAGGTGTTAGCCATATTTCTTGCACTAAAAATCGGTACTTCAAACAGTCGGAAGTCTTTATTTTTCTTAGGTACTTTACATTGGGTCAGCATATCGGTGTAGCTAATACTCCATCTTATCCATGTGACTAAGATACAAATAATAACTCTACTCACCTTCATATTGGCATCATTTAATTGTTCTACCGTTACAACATTAATCTATGAAGGTACCATTGTTATGATCTTATTTACCACCTCTACTTTTTTCTCCTATTGATTTCTTATTTGTGTTTATGTGAGTTAATTATTGGAAAAATCATTATGAATGAATGAGAAACCAAATGGAAAACTATGAACCAAAACCAACTCCATAAATACTTAGATCTGAGACATATTGAAAGCTACAATAATTTACATACTACGTGGTCAACTGATGTTCCCACTAAGAAGGAAGATACAATATTCAGTAGTTTAGTGATCATTGTAAATTACAACAATGAGAGAAGGGTTGCAAAGTGTTTGCGTCAAATCATGAATTAAAAATAAGTATATCAGATAGTCAAAAACCACTCATTTAGGGTTAGGGCCACTACGGTGGTATCAAAGTTGGTGATTTTGTCATCTTGTGAAAAAATGGAAGTAATGAGAGAGATATTAGCTGAAAATTTGAAGGGAATATCATCACTTGAATACATGCTTATGAATTAGGAATGTATGGATTTGGGTGATGAGGTATGTGTAGCATTGTCCTTTTGAGAACTACTATACCATCAAGTATGGAAATTGACCCAAGGAATGGGATGACGAGTTTTTAAAAAGAACATGGAAGAAGTTGAAGGTAGGTGAGCATGAAAGGCAAGAGAAGGGTGTGCACATAGAGAAATAACTAACCATAGATTTAGTTGCACGATAAGAAACATCCCATTTTGGAAATATCGATAGCACATGTGATACAACTGTCCAATCAACTCGTGTTGAGTAGTCAATACATTATGATGCCTATGAAGAGTCCCCTTTTGAGGTTGATCTCATTTCTTAGGAGGAAGACAAGGAAGAATTTGAATTGGGAAAGTGCAGGAATGGAACCAAATTAGAAAATTTGGTCAAGGACTCTTTCCATTAACCACATCATTTGGAAGGGAAACTGAAGGTAAGCGAAGAAAATATTAGGATAACTATGAAATATTTTGATGATACATATGCATTGGTGACAGATTATTGTTGGAGATATTCAAGGACAAATGATAGTTTGAGGGGAGAACCTTCCCTTGTATAGTTACATACACCTAGAGAAGTAGTGGTTGTGATGAAAGCTAACTACCTACACCTTCTTTCTGATAGAGATAATCTTTCCATGGTTGATGAGATGTAAAATGGTGCATTGGAATGGAAAGAAGAGGAGGTTCACATGATTATTCTTGAGCTGGAGATTACCCAGGATTCCTTAAAGAGCACGCAAAAAGGCCCTTCAAGGATCAGAGATGCAAGTTGAGAAGCTTCATGAGGAGTTGAGTGGGTTACATCATTTATCCTACACAACATATAGTCAGTTGTATATATATGGTGGCACTATTAATTAGATGGTGGGACCTCATGTGAAGGTTGAACATGAATACCATTTAGACTTGCAGGCTTTGACGAAGAGATATGACCCCAAGGTTTTTTATTTGTTACATCTTTTGCATTATAGGGATCATGATCTGCCTCTTTTGGAGAGCCCATTGAATGATCAAAGAAGAGCCACAAGTGACATAGTTGAACACAATCCATGTGGACAAACCAACATGGGAGTATATGCATTGAAGAGGAGAGTTATATGGCAGATCCAAATTCACATGGGGATACACGGTTAGCTTACATCGGTAGAGTGTTGGATGTAGTAGCGCATGTAGGATACCAGTTGGCATAGGATGTTACAGTTGTATACATCAGGACATCAGAAGACCACTAGAGAAATTCACATGAGGTAGGTGGAATTGTGGACATGACATGGGCCTTTCATTTTGACCATGTGATCAGTGTGCATAGTGTACAAGGGGAGATATAGACTTTGTTGGTTCGGTTCACATAGATTTTTACAGGTATTGGGATTGGTGGACTTCCAATTTGGTGGTGGGATCCTGTAATTCCTAGGAGTGATATATTGTTTTAGATGATGATGATGATCAAAGGGGCACAGTTCCAGTAGTTTTATCCCGTATTACAGGATTGGATGTCATGAAAACTGATATAGATGAGATGGCTAGGATAGGTTGCTTGGAGGAGCAGTATTCTGAGGGACTTCTTGAGTCTATGCAACTTATAATTGCGTGGATCATCAGGCACAGTCAAATGGATTCATGTGTTAGCACCAGGAATACCAACGCTATAGGTAGAGGGTATTTCACATCCTACATGATAATGTGGGATCCTAGTGAATTCACCATATACAAGCAGATGCAAGATGGGTTTGCATGGAGAGACTTTGTGGACATTATTCTTGCTTAGCAGATCATATTGAGACCCACTCATTCAACAACATTGAGGCAACCTTCAACCATTTTAGGGCCAAGGAGGGAGAACATGTTGATTGATTGCATCATAGGTCTATGCAGGGTTCACATCATAGGATATAGGTATGCAATGATTGACCAGTTCCCGCACTTCACATTGGTTTCTTCAGAGTATGGAGCAACATAGGTGTCAGAGAAAGCCAGTGGAGAGATGTTTAGAGTCATTGAGAAACTCACAATCATTACCAGTGACAAGGACATACTTTCTTTCTTGATATCTGAGGTCAAGTATGGTATTGTATTTACAAGATGTGAATTCACCTGGATTCCTATGCAAGCCACTATCCATGGTGGTAAGTTCATCCATTACAAGTATTCGAATGCAGGGTTCCAAGAGAGGAGGATATAATATGGGCACGGTGGTCAGACAATTATGATCATTTAGTTGGAAAAAGTTAAAAACACAGGTTTCATCTAAGGAATCTCAACAAAGGCCCTCCACAAATCAATGGCCTACTACATCATTGGAACCAACAAATATGGCAGGTGATTTTCCATACTTTTGCGTAGCATGTGAAAGCTTTCATGATGATAATAGATGTGCCTATTACCTAGACTGGACCAAAAATAATTGGCACATTAATGACAGTAATCCCTAGGTATGTAAAAATTTAACTGAAAATAGGTATCAATTTCATTTATCTGATGAGGACATGTAGAAAGTAAAAGAGAAATCCATTGAAGTCGATAAAGCCACAAAGCTATGCGGAGAAAATCCATCTGCTGAAGAAATCAAAATGATGTTTGATAAAAAAATTCAATGATATTTATTATCGAAGAAGAAAGGAAAATCATCCTCAAACAAGCCAAAAAAATCCAATCGAAGATTCTAAAAAAGACACTCCTCAAATCTCCTAGGTAAGTCTCTAACCGGTTTTATTACTAAGGAATCTTTGAACTTTGATGTTTCAAGTTCTTTAAGTGCTATAAAGTTTCATGTGTCATTACTCGAGCTAGAAAGTTTCATCCAATGAGGAACCAAATTGCCGAACTATTTGGATTTGGAGAACCAAAGAAAGTTGTGTGTGTTTTGGAACAAAATGAGGACGTACCCATCATCCTTTAGAACATGAATCCCACAAGAATATGAATATGGATAATTAACCATTATTTATCTCATTACTTGTTGGGGACTCTATTTTACATAGTTGTATGCAAGATTCTAGTGACTCGACTAACATTGTGCCTTTAGTTGTGATGTATAAACTAGGATTGAGGATTTCAAGGCCTTACCATAACATATATTCCATGTATTCTCATGAAATCAAATTTTTAAAACTAATCAAGGACATAGTCTCGTGGCACATCCTATTATTGTATTACTGATGGATATTGTTTCCATTGTTGTACCAAAATCATGGGGCATGCTATTATCAAGGAAGTTGTCAACTTGGGTGGCAGTATATAAATGAATCTATCATACTCTACTATCTTGACGATTAAAAATACCTATGTGGTACTACATAGAGAACCCATGAGAATACATCATGTGGAAGACCCGAAAGATCTAGAAAATGAAACAATTTTCTTACAAGACAATATTGGATCCTACAACATATTTGCTACCAATGTTTCTCATCAAAAGGATGCAAATAATATTTGGACAATGAACTTTGATGGTGTCAAGACCCAATCAGTTAACGAATTTTTTTCTTGTTAGAATGAAATATGGAGAAAATATAGGGATGTAGTACAATTGACCATGAAATATTTTGATGCATTATCCTTAGAAGTAATACCTAGATATCGCAATGAATAAGTTGTTGTGCTAGAAATGTGTGCCTCTATTCTTTATCCTTGTGAAGTCCTGGAGGAAAAGATAAGATGGAAGTAATTTTGAGGTATTATATGCCTAATAAATTTCGTAAATGGCAAGTTTTAAATGACAACATGAATGGTTGATGCAAAGAGGAAATATAAGGAGCAACCCAACCAAAAATATACACATAAATTGATATTGGGTCTCATGAGAACCCAAGTCTCATAAAGGACATTATTGAACATGATATACCATTGAAAAAGGATGCATAGCCCCACATGCAGATGTTGAGAGAATAAGTCTAAATTTGGATCTACTAGTCCAAAAAGGATTGCAGAAGATGGTTGAGACCAACATCATTTCTCCAATTAGATATTCGGAATGGATTTCAATTCCAAAGGTTACTTGAAAGAAAAGAGGTGAGATAAGGACTTGTATGAACTTCAAAAATACAAATATAGTCTAGAAGAGAATCAAACAATTGATTAAACTTGATGAAAATCGAAGAAAATCATTTGATCACCTAGTACAACGCTAAGAAAATATGAAAGGTTAGTTTGACAAAAAATCTCACCAATGAAATTTCAAGAAAGGTGGTCTCATCATCTTGTGTCACAAAAGAAAGGAAAATCCAGGTAAACATGGTTAGTTTAAAAGTACGTGGTTGGGCCCTTGTCAAATTGAAGATGTTGTAGGTACCAAATCCTCCTTCAAATTGAAGATAAGTTTTCCTTAGATGTTAATGGGAAAGCTTTACATATATTTTAAACAGGTTATATCCGATTTCTTCAATCCATCCTTGTAATATATTAGACATTAGATTCAGTTAAGTCTTTGATTTTTACTTTAGCATTGCATTTGTTGTTTCATTTTTATGCATTTAAAATTTTGATTTACCTTTGATCAAGGTAGGATGGATGTGTCTTCCTTCGATGTATTTGATATTTTTGTTGTTTGAAGTGTGTGTGGTTCTATAGGTACTTGAATATTTAATGGTTTCTCATGCATTCCCAATAAGATCACATACCCCATAGTTGGAGCCACTTATTGTGCCCCAGATATTCTACAACGCACCCTACTAGATGTACCAAGAAGTGGTGTCCTTTTTCTATTGTAAAAGTTCAGATTGGGGTTATATTATGTTAAAAGTGTTGGTCTATCAAATACCTAGATCTTGCTGGTTTGTCATGTCATGTACTCTTGTTCCTCATTTCAGGGTGTATTTCGTGTGACTCTGCTGGCTACCCCTTGATTGGTGGTAACTCCCTGTCATGTTGGGCATCTATGCCATGAGTAGGTATTGGTGCATATTGGGGTGACTTCATTGGGACACATGATTTTTGGAGCCCCTAGAAACACTTCTGATATTATGCTTTGTAAAGGTGATTTTGCTTGTAAGTGTTGTCATACTCGCTTTAGCACACCTCTCATATTCCCAGTTAGACCTTATTTTGTTGCATTACCCCTCTCGTTGGTTAGCTTGGTGAAAGACATGAAATTTTCCACCTTAGAAGATCTCTTTAAAGGCCATACCTTGCAAAAGAAGTAGGGTGTTGAGGGAAAAAGCACATTGTTGGGTTAGTTGGGGCATGTCGTCCTCCTTTTTGGCTCAACATTTCATCTTGTTTGAATCCTCTTTCTTATTTTCATTATTTTATGTCCAAGAACTTAATCCCTGGCCATTTTGTGGGTGACAAGCCATAATTTAATTTGCAAGTCACTTTTGTAAGGTAGGCCGTGAAATTAGAAAAGGAGTAGGATGCTCCTTATAAATAGAGTGCCTCCTTCCTCATTTGTAATTACCATCAAGCAAGAACATGGGTTCATTATGATTCTTATATCTGTCCTCATGGTATACATGATATTTCAAGTGCAGCACACTTTATCTCTTGCCATATTTACCTTGGATTGAAGGATTATTTGTGGATGTTCTAGGGTTTGCTAATATTTGAGGTTGATCCAATGAATGGCTGTTGATAACTATTGGTATGGAAAGGATTATAGGGTTTCCTCCATGTTATTTTCCTTGTTAAATGTAGGGTATATTTTCTAATTTCTTGTCTAACATTGCTCTTAGGAATATTAGCAAGATCAATTAGGGTTTTATTCTATATTTTGTTAACCTTATTAGTGGAGACTTTGATTTGAAGGAGCTCTTCTTGTAGGACTTGGAAATTCATATTTTTCCTTAATTAGGTCAAGGATTACACTAACCCATAAGGTTGCTAATATGTTCCCTAGTTCATAAATATTGAATTGCCAATTTGAGGGAGGGACATTGAACTTGATCTCTAGTTTCCCTAAGAACAAGACTAAGGTCTAATTCCCTCATCTTATTCAAAATTTATAAAATATCTACATATTTATTTGAAAAATATATAAAAAATATTATATTCAAAAATCCCTAAAAATCAAATATTAGAAAAATACAAAAAGCATTTGTTGGTGAATAATCTTGATCCAATCCCTGGGTGAGGTCAAAAAACATTTTGAAGCTCACTTTAACAAAAGGGATCAATTTAGGATCATTTTTTTGATGTTAAGTTGCATGTGAACATAAGCATCTCATAAAGTATGCATCATAAAACCAACCAAATAAAATGCAAGAAATTTCAAGCACATAATGAACACGATATGATAACGGAGTTCACCAGGACCTCCCTGGATACATCTCCGGGTTTACTCCAAAAAGAGTGACCAATCCATTAAAAATGATGCACAAATACATAAAAGTTACATCATATTGGATTCAAATGCAAAATCTTCACCAACTGATCCCTTTATTCTCTTGCACAAAAATTTCCTTTGAAAGACCACACCCTCATCGAGGTCCTTCACCTTTGTTCTTTGGACCAAGAGTGTCAAAGGCCAACACTTGCACTAGTGCAAGAGCTATAGTTTATCCTCCTCTAGTTACATAATTTTCAAAGTCAAAATTGCTTTATGATGCAGCCATCATGGTCTCTCAACAACTTCATTCCATGAGCCTCGATCCTCGAGAAATACCACATTATCACAAGCAACATATCAAAGTATAAAGCATGACCTCAAAATAACATGGATTAAAAATGGATTTTCTCTCAACTAAAACCTCAAAACACAATGACTCTAACATGAGTCATGAAGCTCTCTCAAATGGAACTTCAAAAATGGAGTCTCCCCATGAAGCCTCTCTCAAATGGCCTACATCTCCAAAGCAAATTCCCCTTACAATGCACATAGCAAGGGCTTAAATAGGAGAAACCACCCTTGGTGGCATTAGTCCAAATTTTCGACTTAGATACAACTTGGTTGGCTTTTAATAATATAAGACAAAATATAGTTCTGCGATATTAATTTTTGGATACGTGGTTTCAACTTTTGTTACTCTCACTAGCCTTACATTTGCTTGACATCCCATTAAAATTTTGGTTACAAATCATAACCATAATGTCCATGGTCTAAAACACATGGTATCCTCCACAATTTGTGGGAAACACAACCTATGCCAATACAACATGCCATTTGTTGGATTTACAAAAACAACCTTGTGATAATAAAATGGTTATAACCATATCCAACCATATCATATGGTGTATATGCCAACCACAACAACTCCTAGCCTTACAAAAAAAAATGTGGTGGCAAACATAACCGTAACTAAAAACCTTGTTGGAATTCATTGACATATGCTCCACATGGTTTCCTCCCTTCCCTTTATAACCACTTTGCATGGAATATAAATGTTTGTTGAACCCCAACATTATAGTTACCACCACATCCATTAAAAAAAACATATAGTAGGTGAATAAAAACAAACCCCATATTTAAACTTAAACCAAATTTTTGTTTAACCACGTGGGGATACGTGTGGTGGGGGCCTACCCATATGTAACCACAAGCGGAATCAGATTTCATGCATTGATATGGTTCTTCCCAAACCTATGCTAGTCTGGCAGTTGTGCTAAATCTGGAGGCGTGGGGTGGAGTCCTACCATTTTATCCGCCATATGAAATTCTGGTCAAGTCAAAACTTATTTCTTCCACTTGCTTGAACATGTAATAGTTATGGTGCGATGGTGAATTCGTTGAGCTAGCTTGGAAGAGGTCATGGTTTCCAATCCTGTAGACCCAAAAACATTTAGTGAACCAAAGGATATAGTGACCAACCGGGTTTTCACGTGGTGGGTTTCAATTGGTCCATATGTTAACCATAAGTCTATTCAGCTAGCCATAAGTATATTTATCCATCATGTGTCCAATCACATTGAACCAAGTTGATACAGTCCTCATTGCTCTAAAACTTGGTAGTTTCTCACGTGCTTAACATCAGTAGATTATTGCATGCTTGAGATTTTTACATTATGTTAAGTGTTCTAGCCTCAGTTGCAATTCCTTTGATCTGATTGGCTCTATTCATTAGTTTATTGATCCTCCAGTTTTATATTCCCATCTACTAGTTCAATTCATATTTTTAAACATAAGTCTATTCAACTAGCCATAATTTTATTTATCCACCATGTGTCCAATGGTGATAGGTCCATGTCAAAACTACCATTGGGATTCCCATTCACCCGGGTTTCATGTGTCCAATGGTGATAGGTCCATGTCAAAACTACCATTGGGATTCCCATTCACCCGGGTTTCTATTTATCTAGCATGTGTCCAATGGTGATAGGTCCATGTCAAAACTACCATTGGGATTCCCATTCACCCGGGTTTCCACGTGTTGGGTTTCGGTTGGCCCATATGTTAACCATAAGTCTATTCAGCTAGCCATATGTCCATTTAGCTAGCATGTGTCCAATGTTGATATGTCCATGTCAAAACTACCATGGGGATTCCCATTCACCGTATATGCCATGTCTCATCATGAAATTATGCCACTTGGGCACCGTACAATCCATGTGGCATCCTTGTAGTGGTGCCATGTGGCACTCTCTGAAATGATGCCACTCGGGCACCGTACAATCCATGTGGCACTCTCTTTTATGCTCCTTCCAACCTTTAGAATGCAATGGTGATAGGTCCATGTCAAAACTACCATTGGGATTCCCATTCACTGTATCTGCCATGTCTCACCATGAAATGCTGCCACTTGAACACCGTACAATCCATGTGGCACCCTTGTAGTGGTGCCATGTGGAACTCTCTTTTATGTTCCTTCCAACCTTTATAATGCAATAAATTTCACATACGACCTCCGTTTGACGTCTGGTTGGAAAGACCCCGATGAGCTTTTCGATCTGGTGTTGGTTTCGTTGAATTATGAGAAATTCAAATTTTTGGCCTTCCGATGTCCACCTAAATGAAGTCTAATCCTTCAAAAGTGAATCACTATCTTGATTTTTTGTCCAATCCTCAAGAGCGTCCCCTCTTAATGGATAGTTTATGAGATTGAATGGTATTTGCAAGTGCCGATACGTTTTTCATATCTAATTTTGACAGGAACAAGCATCCAATTTCAAGTTTGAAGGGACATACAAGCCAAGGACAAAGTCTCTTACCATCCCTAAATCACTTAGAACCCCATCTAGCAGTCATATTTGGTGTTCTTGTAACTTATAGGGGTTGGTTAAGGCAAAAACTAGCTACATTTCCATTTGTAGTCATCATTTGTCTCATTTTTCAAGATCTATGGGTTGTTGGGAAGCATCTCCAAGGTTCCTAATGTTCCAAGACACTATTGGCACCTCACTGACACAATCAAAAGGGTTGCTAGGGTTGTTAAAATCCCTCAACAATATATCGTTAGTCATTTCTAGATTTGTTCTACTCCTTAGTTGGATTCCCTAAATTTATGTTTCAACCCCTCTCTATTTGGCACACGTTCCTAGGTAAGTTGGATTTGTGTTAAGTGATTTTCATCTATATTTTAGGCATATGATTTGGGTTGTATTTTCATAACATCAGCCAGATTTTATTCATCTCCTATAATAGTGTGCATATGTTATCCTAACTCCTACCCTATTTGACTCCACAAGGCACTAATATTTGTTAATAGGTTGCTCATGGGGTATTTTGCAGGTCTACCCCACATATATTTGTGATTCCCCCTTGGTCTCTAGGAGTTGGCCTCAAGTGTGAGGAGTTTGTGATGTGGTGACATTGGGCACAATTCCTTTTGTGCTTACTCTAATAACACCATGATTTGGGACTTTCACCAGGGTACTAATATGAGCAGTAAGACCTTCTATTCTCAAAATGTATTACATCGATATTGAGTTCATACCACAAGTATGAAAAAAAACTACTTTTCTCAAATGTAGGTAATGCAAGCTACTATTGATAAAAATGCACTCAATTCCTAGAAAATGCACGCCCTTTCTAAAAGTATGCATTTTCATGGTGTATTATAGTGTGTTTGACCCTCCCCCATGCTTAAATTCCCATTGTGTGCATGCCCATTGTTACAAATACTAAGATATGCACTTCAACATAAAATGCACATTTACAAAAGGAAAATGCACAAAAATATCATATCACTCATTGAAATGCACAATCCTAACTTGTGGATACATATTAAGACATGTTTTTTTAATATTGCAAAAAAAATCAAGAAATGCTCACCAAGTGCTGCAAAAATGTCTTTCAAGGATGCATAAGGTAATATTTTCACTAAAACGTGCACTGTGTATGCAAAATGTCATCCCCACTCTAAGGATAACTATTCAATGTGTCAAGTTTTGTAATGATGATTTCCATGTCCTAATGGTCCATGGGTACACCTTATTTTCCCAATAGGCTAATTTTTAAATTCCCTTATTTTATGGTAGGGATATGATTTTACCAACATTTACTTATGAAAAAATATGAAATTTTTACATTTCATTTCAAAGCTAATAGTGACTCTATGTGGGGACAACAATCCCCCTTATGGGGTGCTAAGATCCTATAATTCCCAAAGTATTCATCTATGATTGAATATTCAAATATACTGTTGTACCAATAACTTAACAATAGTTGGAAAAGTGTTGATTTTCTTCTTAGAACCACTTTGTCTAGCGGGCATCAAGCAGAATAAAGAACTCCAAGAAAAAGTCGAAATGATGGATGTAGAATACACTCGATTGAAAAAGAGGTCACAAGAATTAGATGGAGTTAATATATTGGTTGATGCAGCAAGGCACATTTGATAGTTCATGGTTAAACAAACTCTTCTTCTAGATGTACTGATCAAACAAAGGATTGATCGAGGCTTTCAGGATGACTCATCATTATCATCTGTCAGTTTATTAATGGCAGATAGGTGTAGGTGGCAACTTTTTCACTTTATAAGTCAAACTAGTTAATATAAAAATATTTGATATGATATCTATTTTCTACTTTGAGTACATTCAATCCTTAAAATTTGGATCTTAAACTACTTCTTAAAGCTTTTGTATGACTATAAACGTAAAGACTGAAGTAAAGAAGAGGAGAGGAATTTCTTTTTGGGATCAGGTCAGGAGACATCATAATCATCGGAAGTCAATCGTGTTTTGATTCTTTGTAAGTTTGAAGACTGTATTTGGAGTGACATTATATATGATATGAGCAATGTTTATTCATGATTATTGTAAATTCTTATGATCACTATGATTACCCTATTTATGACTTAATTCTCTGATAACATTTTTATCTTTGAATACTCATGATTAGGTTTGCACTTTACTATATTTCTTGTCTAGAAAATGTTTCTGCTCATGAATATCATCAATATTAGGTTTTAAATATGGATTTTGTCATTATTAATGTCATGTTCACACAACCTTCCATGTTACTTATTATATCATTATTAGTTGTTTATTGTTTACCTTTAATTTGTAATTCTTATTCTTATATTTCCCTAAAACCCTTACATAAATACTGTTAATTCTCAGTCTTAGATCCAATTTATTTGATATTCCTGGGCTTTGCACTTCCGTAGTCTAGGTACAAACTCCAGTGAAAACATATTTTGGCATCATTGTCGGGGACAAGATTGAATTGTTTCCCTAGGAATAATTTCAAAGGCTCTGATTTTGACAGTGAACAAAATCAATATATATTTAAAGACTACATCATTCACCTTATCATTTTTGGATATTAAGGGTGTGGGAACCTAGATTAATCCTCATTTAGCCAATATTCCACCTAGATATGACCCAGAAAGGATTATTCGACAGGATAGGTCTTAGTAGAAGGTATATACTAGTTCTGCATTAGATAACCAAAATGTAAATAAATAAGTTGAATCAGTACATGCTACTTTAATTCATGAATTAAAATTCTTCTTACCTTAAGGAAAGGGAAGGATTAAAACATAATCACTCTGTTAGCACTGGAAATTTACCAAAGGTTATGAAGGCTCATTCCCAGGTAACAAAAAAACCACTTTTGAAGGGAAGACTGGCTTTCTTCTCTTCCGAGAGGGATCTCTCACAAAATATCAACAATGCCAAATATATACAAGTGAAAATGTGTATTGTTTATAGGATTGGTTGAAATGAGACACATGACCATTGGGATATGGAGTCAATATGTAAAATATATATATATATAATAGAACTTTGTGTAAGGTGATTTTAACGCAAAGGAAAGATAGCCATTCATTCATAGTCAAATATTGATTGTCTGGTGGTAAATGAAGAATATGAACATACCATTAACACAGAGCATTAAAAAATGAATTATGTATTAACTTTAGAAGAAATGATTTGTGGACATCTGAAAAGAACAAATAGAGCATATGAGTATGAATTCTAAAAATGTTATACACTCATTCCAGAAGTGAAAGAAAACACAATGAACAGATAAACAGAAAACATTCACATGGGAAAGAAAGCACAGACTGTAATATGGAACAACACATGAATCTCTAGAAAAAACACCAGCTTCGGCTCAGTAATTTTATTAAGAAACACTTGAAATACATACAACTCCAAAATTGCTCGGGTTCCAACACTTTCTTCTTCTGCAGGAGGTAAATTTATAATGTCTCGGACCTCCTAGACTGACCTTAGAATCAAAATTAGTTACAAATTGAAGAACAAACTTCTAACAAACTTGAATGTGGCATATACACCATGATTCACATAAGACAAAAATAAACTGCAAATTATTGGAAAAAATAGGCTAAAAAGCCTTTTTTTGTATATCTCAGCTGATGACAGTTGTACAAAATCTGAGAGAGGTGATTGTGAATATGTATGTCTTGAGGAAAACTCTGTAGGATGCCTCCCTTGATATCTCTAAGGCAGTAATTGTAACTTGTTTGACCCATACAATTGAATTGATTTCCATAGATCAGGACCAGGAAAAGTTGCAATAACCATGTCGTTTGCTAGTACTTAGAGCTCCATATTCTCGGTGTATGAGAAATTAGGTACCGTAGCACAAGTGGCTTTAAAATCAACTAATAATTCAAATGATCCAGCCAACTTATCAAACACAATGGGGCCCGATAGGGCATGCTGCATATCCCCAAATTTGTCGTGGTCAGACCTACAAAGGGATAATCTTTCCAAATACTCTTCCTGATTCAACAAGTGTCCTTTTTCTTCGCAGAAGAAAGGAATCCCCTTGCTTACCAATGGTTTAAATAACTCAACTAACCCTTTTACTTTGTGATCTATAATATCAATCTCGGCCTATACAATGTCCAACATTCTCTGTTTTCCAACCACCTTTCTAGCTCTAGAAATAACTACAACTCTATTTTGGATACCATACCTCCTGGTCTGTTCTTTTGATAAGTTGTTTAGAAAATTGACAGCATTTTGAGTTACCCCCACTAGTCTCTTATGCAATTCTCCCTTTACTATCAAAACCTTTGTCTTGCCCATTTCCAAGGCATCCTCCTGATCTGCAATGAAATATAAATAAGGTCTGAACTTGTCGTCTTCTGAAATGATTTTATCCCAGATGATATGCCAGCATCCCTGCGGGGCCATTTGGCTAATCGCTTGCTTGTTTAACTTGGCATTTTTATCTATCAATTCCCGACATCTTTCAGCTAACTTCTTCCTCTCTTCTTCCCTTTTCTAAGCCATGTCTTCCAAATTCTTATTTTGCTACTTTAACCCTGTAAGCTCTACATTCCTTAGCTTTACCTATGGCATAGAATTAGACAAGGAGGTGGTGTTTGTCTCTACATTGGGCATAGTGGCTGGAATTTCCATCACTTCACCTTTTTATTATAGTTCCTTTTCCTTGGCTTATAGCTTAACCTTCAAATCCTCTTCACTTTCCTTTAGCAACTTAGCTTCTTTCTCCCATTGTTTCTCTTTCTCCTCGAGCTTCAAAAGTTTGTCCTTGCAATCAGCCTGCTCAGTATTTAAAGCCTCCTTTTCCTTCTCGAACTCTTTCAACTCAAAGGTTTGAATGAGCTGGGTAGAAGGAATTTTTAACTTCTTTTTAAGCACCTAAATTTCCTTCTCTTTCTCATCCAGCAACTTCTGAGCCAATACTCCCTCATCTGCCTGTCCATCCACTTTCACCTATTGATCCTGCAAATTTTGAAATTTGACTTTAAGGGCCTTGTTCTCAACTCTTACTTTCCTCAAGAGGTCTTTATTTTTTTACTTGAGGTCTGGTGTGGGTTGTAATTTATGGCTTGTCCCAAAGAGAACCCCATGCCTTTGAGAAAACTATCAACCACTGGCAGGGTAAACTCTGCTTTTGACAGTGTATGGTCCTATCTCCCAAGTAAAATTAATCCCTGAACTCTTCCTAAAGCTCAGAATGTGCTCTTCTTCAACAGCGAGCCTATGCCTAATCAATTCCAATGAAAAAATCCTGACTATCAGAAAGGCTGGAAGGACATATGGCTAATGCACAAAACCATACAGTCTTACAACTATTTCAAATTCTGTCACGAACCAATCTCCTGTCATCTTACTAGGAGATAGCTGCAGCATTTCCTTCATCTCAGGAAACACCCTGGGCAATATTTCTTGAAAGAAGATGCCATATATCTCTGCCATCAAAGAGTTCATGAATTGACACTAATTCTTGGTCATTTCATCAGTGATTACTAACCCAGGTGCCTGTGAATTATCTTCATTGTAAGACAAAAACATTTTCAATAAAAAGGATTGAAATATGAACACTCTAGTATTTTGGAAGTTAGCTAACTAAGAACGAATGTTCTCAGCTAAAAACTCATCAAACTTAACATAACAGGACTGAAAATATTGTCCTGGAAGTTCAGGTTCGACAGGATAGGTACTCAAGACAAACGGTAGACTCAACAATGGTTATGTGATATAGCCATTAATATTTAAACCTAGAAACTGACTAGCTAAGGTTATGCACCACTAGGTTTCTTCATTAAATAGACTCAGGTCAATGGGGTAAGACAGACTGATAACTTCAGTATCGGGTTTTGAGCAAGACTTCAGGAAGGATTCCTTACTTTCAATTGAGGACTCTCGAAAGAACTGTATAATATTCTCTTCCTTGTATTCTTGGGATGTGTGGGAAAATTTGTCTGGGACATGGAGGGCTTTACAAATGTCAGGAGCCTGAATGGGGCAAAGGATTTTGGACTTGGATTTATTCATGATGACTCCTTCAGTGGTAGAAAAATTGTCTACACACCATTCAACAAAATCGGGGCAATGGGGGGTCTGCTTAACAAAAAAGAAATGGAAAAACGACCTTAAAACACCACAGGTATCGCTACCTTGGTCCTTAAGAACTTCCAGTTTACCTTTAGCAGCTTCAATTGCTTAGTTCAATAGAATAGTATCAAATATTTCGAAATTTTCATCTACAAAGATTTCTTCATCCTTCCGACCAATAACCTCTAATTCCTCATTATCCCACACCTCTACTACCTCTATCTCTTCTAGTTTATCCATTTTCAACAGTACTGGGGAAGTATTAGGGTGCTTACCTTGTCACTTAGCACAGTTCTCTGATCTGACCGTGCTGGAACTCGGTATGCAGTTAGGGAGTTCATCAATCTCAAAGCTCTGGAAAAGATAAACCTTTCTCAACTCCATGTAGACACTTTTATAGTTTTATATGTTGCATAATCCTCGTATGCCTCCACATAATCTGTACCATAGATTCTTTTCTTTGCAATCTAAGCCTTTGATATGCAAGGTCTTCATACCAAAGCTTCAACACTATCAATACATGTAGCTTGATTTAGGGAAATCAACATCAACTGTCGATCTCCAAACTACCCCCATCGGGACCGTTCATCTCTGAGAACTTTAACATTACGCCAACCCTTTTACCTCCGATCGAGTGAGGAACTTCTGATCGTGGAATGTTTCCTATCCATCAATCAAGATCAATCTCTCTTCGCAACTTTCGATCTTTGCAGACCCTACAGATTTTTGCATATTGAAATCTTGACCCCGTCCGTGCTAGTTCAGATCATAGAATCGACCATGACCGTAGATCTATCTCTGCTTTTATCTCAGTCCTCTGATCCTTTCTCCTTTTAACATATTCCACAATTTAGAAATGTTTCTTTGGTCGAGCATGTTCACTACGCAGAAAGTTTTAGAGCCGTTGATCTATCTTGGGATCAATCTCATCCCTCCAACATTGCACTTATTTGGCAGACTCCGCAAATCACAAAATCAAATCCTTCCTCGCATCTTCGCTCCAGAGAATCTTTTTCCGCCATTGATCCTCCTCGTCACAAATCTACATTGCCGAGGCTTCACACCCTTTACCCTTATTTCGCCGCCGCATGTTCCAACCTTCAGGAGTATTTGTCACTGTAAACCAAAATCTACTCTCCATCTGACGGCTCCAGATGAGAGAACTTGCTAACCAGATAACCTGAAAGGCGCTTCCACAAAATTTCAATAAATAGGGTCATTTTCAAACCTTTCAAGTCCATGATTCAAAAATTCAAACAATGTGTTAACACACTCCGAAACACAGAATCTTCTGATATTGAAAATACTCTAGATAAAACTAGAACCCTTATTGAATCAGTTTCTACTATAATTCTTGGTTACCAAAAGTCTCCATTTTTTTTTCCTCAATAAAGTTCTTCTTCTTTTCAAAATCCTCTTCTTCCTAGCTTAAAAGAGGAAGGTGGAATTCCTAATTGGAATTAAGGCTTGTCAATTTATATTCCTGAACATCAGTATTTGGTTCAGAGTCACAAGCAATAACTTATAAAACCTTCACAAATCCATTAGCATTAGAGCTAGGTAAAGAAGAATCCGAGTATATACCTCTTACCAGTAAAGTCAAACTTTCATTACCTCCTTAGATTCAACCTGTTTTAACTCAGTCTATACATTCTCAAGCAACACCCATACATACAGTATCTTCTCATCCTTCAATAGTTCAATCATTTTCAAACATGGAATAAGCTCAACCTAATAGGATGCAAGATATTGTTTATGTTACGCTCCATTAATACTATCCCAACCCCCAAATGCATTTCCTAGTGGAAACTATTGAAATACCTTCCAAGGTTTAACAGACAAAGAGAAACTTCAGCCAAAGAACATTGGAATGCATATTATAGTTATGTCGATAATCAAAATATTGAAAATGAAGATGTATGGATGAGTGTGTTTGTGCAAATCCTAGACGGGGAAGCTAGAAAATGGTTCATGGAATTACCTGTTGGGTCAATAAATGGTATTGAAGTGTTAGAAGATTTTTTTATGAAACAATGGGGGGATGTCAAAGATCATTTATATTACTTAACATAATTTTCAAAAGGGATTTCGGTGTACCGGGTTTGTGGGTGTCGATTTTAAAAGGGATTTCGGTGTACCTGTGTATGATGAGTATGAGGAGGCTATACCTAAAGAACCCATTATAGAACCAAGGTATGCTAATGGATAAAATCAAGTTGCAATGCAAAGTCAGAAGGTGGAGGCAGGTAAGGATGATAAATGTGCAAAGGTGAATGTTTCACCGGAGAACGATTCTGTGGGCCCTCCTCTACGATATTTCAAGTATCAGCCTGACAGCTCACCAGAGGAAGGAAGTTCTGGACAACTTTCCCATGAACAGATGACAGAATATGCTGGAGGTTGTCATGTTTTCTATGACCCCATAGCAAAGTACATGGAAAGGTTGGGTAATGGTAATGACTGACACATATCTACTGTAAAGATCAGTTCATTTGTTATAGCCTTCTTCAATTTTGTATTTCATTCATGTTCATCAAGCACGAAAAGAGAACAAAACTATTAGGCAAGCTGCTTGATTGGATTCATTGGAAGTTTGAGTTCACTTAATCGGACTTACGCACTAAGTTAGGTAGAGTAGGTAGGAACAAATAAGCTCGAAAATCATTGAGCATTTCCTTCATTACAATTTTAGTTTGTTTTCATTTTCAGTTGTAAGCACAGGTTTGCAGTCACAATTGTTCTCAGTTTTAGAATATGGCCAAGAGCATGGTTTACAGAGTGACATAAATTCGCTAAAGCAGTAGCTCAGAGCAGAATGGAGGATTCGAAGGAAAGATTGGGGACGACCCAATGGATTTGGCACTTGGTCTATGGGGTTCTTTTCTACCTCACTGGGAGGATATCATCCCTCATGGAGCCAGCTGTTAGCACTCCATTTGCAACAGTCAATTTATGGTCTTGACAGAGTTCGAAAAGGGTCCTATTCATTTGAAAATTATGTGAGCGCCCTTCAGATTATCAGAGGCACATTTTCCATGTTTTGAGATTGTCAGATAATCAAGAGAGCTCAATCCACAGTGGTATATTCCTCCAGAGGTGAAGACTTGTAGCAGCGTAGACGGTAGAGAAAAGCGTCGTAGACCAATGAGCCAGGAGCACAAGGAAGAAGAGCAAAGATAAAGCATGGTTTTGGCCAAAATACGCGAGAGAATGGTCAAATTTTGGCATTCGCAGAGTTTATTAAAATGGGAAAACAACGAAGGGCCAAGATCAAGGCGAAGCCCGATCGATGGTCTGAAACAGTTTCGCTAAGCAAACATGCTCGATAGATGGAACTTTCCCAAATCGTGAAACAGGTTAAGGGGCGGAATTATCTGACGGTAGGGATGAAAGCAGAAGTAGATCTACGACCCCAGCTAATTTCGCAAGCTAGACTTGTGCAGATAAAGTCGCGATTCCAAATCGTGAAAAGTGGTAGTGGCTGCAAATATCAATGGTCACGACAAAGAAGGGAATAGATCTACAGCCGAGATTCTTTTCGTGATCTGAACTAGCGCGAACAACATCAGGATCCTGATTCACGAAGAGGAGGTAGGACCCACTCAGATTGATGGTTGCATGGGAAGGCCAATCTCAATCAACGGGTAAAAACACGCCATGATCTAAAGCTTCTTCTTGTATCAAGAGAAGAGAAGTTGGTGGCAGAAGTAATGAAACGTGGACGGTGGACGTGAAAGGTTCCCCAAATCAGAGGGATGAGGAAGCCTCAGGGATGTAAGTGTCACATACAATGCGGAGATGAAAATGGAGGGGACATTCATACACGTAATATTCCTCCCAGTTGATTAACCGATTCCCTCGACACCATTTGTAGCATGCATACAGGTGAAATCATCCCTGTGGCAGAACCGTATTGCCTAAAGACAGACAGATTCTGTGTGAATTGGCCTGTGAAAGCAAGAAAAATAACCGGTGAATTCGCTATTCACATGGGGCAAGGAAAGCATGAAGGGGGATACCCTTTTGTTTCCTACGTCACAAGAGCAAGGAAGCATGGGAGCGTCCACTTCAGGTGCTTTGCAGCATGGATCAACTATACAAGGTGGCATCTGAAAACATTTCCCACAGCAAACGGTAAGGTGCCATAGCCAATGAAGCGACGTGACCAGATTCCCAGCAGGTAAAGGATCACCATGCCCACGGCCTCACACATGTTGGCAACTGACCATCAGCACAAAACATAGGGATTGCTTTCACATTACCAGGATAAATAAAACTCTGTGTTGTCAGTCCACATTACCACACGCTGCAGCTCCATAATGTTTATAAATATTTGTAAATCGTGGCGACAGTTCCACTCTCTATATTGTTAAGGATTTGATTGTGACTGAAAACTATTTTTAGATTTGTTTTATAGAGTAATCTCAGCACTGAAATAGTATAAATACACTCCCAATAGAGGGAGATAGGGTTGTTGGTTGGGAAACTTTCAAGGGCTGAGGCTTTCCATTGTAATTAGTCTCTGGTTTATGTGTTATGAATAAATTTGCAGAGGAAGGATTGTCTTTCAAGGTAGATATTCCTATGTCGTTGCTTCTTTCAATATGTAATCTCTTTACGTGAAATGTTCATCCTGTTTTCATTCCAGTTTGTTAATTTCTTTCATGTCTGAAATGAGTGTATAACAGTTTGGAATTCATACATGCTATGCTCCATCTGTTGTTTCAAATATTCATTTAAGTTTTCTTCTAAAGTTACGTAGAATTCATCTTGTTGGTGCTCTGTGTGATGGACTGTTCCATCTCATCTACTAATCACCCGCTAAATATCTCTTGATTGCAAGATCGGCGGCTATCTTGCCTCTGTTTGTAAATTTACGTCATTCTTTATCACCTGCAATATGTTCCCTACGCGGACCTTCGACTCCATTTCCCAATGGTTCCTTACTCTAATAGTCCCAACTACATCTTACATTATCACACCTGCCCCATTTAGGATTCTGGCCTCCTGACCATTCTTGATCGAATATCCTACATGAAGTAAACCTGAAAACAAGCAATTTATATTTTCATTTGTACATATCTGGCATTGTTAATATTTGGTGAGAGATCCCTCTTGGAAGAGCAGAAGGCTGGTTCTCTCTTTGAAAGTGGTTCTATTGTTACCTAGGAGCGTGCCTTCCGCAACCTTGGATTCAATTCCAGTACTAACACCTTCTCAAGCAACACCCATACATACAGTATCTTCTCATCCTTCGGTAGTTCAATCATTTTCAAACATGGAATAAGCTCAACCTAATAGGATGCAAGATATTTTTTATGTTAGGTATGTTCCATTAGTACTATCCCAACCCCTAAATGCATTGCCTGGTGGCGACTATTTTAAATACCTTCCAAGGTTTAACAGATAGAGTGAAACTTCAGCCGAAGAACATTGGAATGCATATTATAGTTATGTCGATAATCAAAATATTGAAAATGAATATGTATGGATGAGTGTGTTTGTGCAAATCCTAGATGGGGAAGCTAGAAAATGGTTCAGGGAATTACCTATTGGGTCAATAAATGGTCTTGAATTGTTAGAATATTTTTTTATGAAACAATGGGGAGATGTCAAAGATCATTTATCTTACTTAACATAATTTTCATCTTTGAAAATAAATCCAGAGGATTCAGTCATTGATTTTTCAAATCGTTTTAATAAGATGTATGGTAAATATTCCCGCATAGACTTCAACTAAGATTGCTTATGAAAATTCTTTTGATGCTGAATTTTCATTATTATTAAGAGAGAGAAGACCCAATACCCTTATGAATATGCAGGAGACATCTCTAGAAGTTGATTCAATCATTGGGGCAGTAGAAAAACTTAGGGCTACGTCTCAACATGAAGAAGGTGAGAAAAGAAAGAAAAGAGAATTAGGTCCTACTTATTCAAGTTCAAAAGAAAATGATAATAAGATTGATGGAATGTCTAAGCTTATTAAAATTTTGTCTTCAAATATTTCTAAGTTGGAGATGGAAAATAAAAATCAAAACAAGCCAATTCAAGAGAGATGATAATCGAAATCCTAATCAATTTATAAGGCCATTTAATCCCATATTTTTTCTTGGAGATAGGAGGAATAACGAGGATAAAACAATACAACCTCATTTTCAAAATAACATGGTCGAAAATGATGAATCAAATGAAATAGATGACTTAGATATAGAAGATATAGACCAAAATATTAATTAGTTGGATGATAGTCCTTCTTCAATATTTTTTGACTAAATCTGATTATCATTATACAAAAGTTTCAAATTCTACTAAGACAGATGGTTTAAAGCAGGGTTCATGCATCCCAAATATTTGTGAGGGAACTCCTCAAAAAACTTACGGTATCATATCTAGAACTAAGCAGTTACCGCAAGAAAAGAAGAGAGGGTGAAATATTCCTACAAAACAAGGGTTATCTCTTGAAAAGAAATAGGATCAACAAGGAAATAAAGTTAAATATGCAGAGATGGAAGAGATAGGTAAAATTTCTTCCGGGTTCAAACTTGAATGTAAAATTAGCAAGATTAAAATTCTTATTCCATTGACTGAAATCATAAAAAAACAGTCATACAAATAACCTACTCTTAAGTTTTTGAATCCTTCAACCAATTTTGTCCCTTCAGACAATGTCAATTTATAGGATGAAAAATATACTATTATTTTTTGTCCTAAATCATTTGATTATTCAACTGATAAGTCATATTTTCCTCCACCATTTTATATTACTCTCACAATTCATGATCAAATGTTACACAATTGTCTTTTAGATTATGGTACTTCGCATAATCTCATGCCTAAAGCAGTCATGGAATCTTTAGGACTAAGTATCACCAATCCTTACCATGGTTTTATATGCTTTTGATTCCATAGCAGTTAAATTTATTGGGGTTATTAAGGATATGGTTGTCATTTTTACACAATTACCAATCAAAAGTGTGATGATGGATGTTTTTATTGCTGATATTGCACCTAAATTTGGTATGCTATTGTCAAGATCATGGGAAAAAAGGGTAGGAAGAACTTTGTAGATGGATATTTATTATGCGACGATTCTAGTTTTTGGAGGAGAGTATATAAGACTTTACAGGGAAATACACCTTGCATATTTGGTAAGTGATAACCAACATCCTACAGATCACCCTATATATGCTATTCATGAAGGTATGGGATCTTGTATGTTACATGTTCATAATGATAGTACAGGTGTCTTGTATTTTGTAAAGGAAGATTCAGTTCAACATAAAATGGAAATTCAAGATAGTTTGTGGCAGATGTATTTTGATGGATCATCATGTAAAGAGGGAGCAAGTATTGTGCTCATTTCTCCAGGAGGTTAAATTATTTCTTTGATGTACAAATTGGAATTTCAAACAACAAATTGGATATGAGGCATTAATACTTGGTCTAAGGGCTGTAAAATATTTAAATATTCAACAGCTAGTTGTTTTTGGCGACTTTGAGCTAGTGGTTCAACAGGTTAAGAACGTTTATCAGGTAAAACAACAGTTAAAATTTTACATACATGAGGTATGGGATATTGTGGACAATTTATTCTTAGCATTTCATATATATTTTATTCCAAAAGATCACAATCAAATAATTGATTCTTTTCCTTTAGAAACAACTTATTTTAAAGTGCCAAAACAAAATCCACTCAGATATCCAATTGAAGTCAGATACATACCTTAAATTCTATATAATATTAAACATTGGAGGGTGTTTCATGATGATGAAGAGATTAGGAAATTCTTGGAATTGACAGGTGAGTTTTCCACTTCATTAATTGATCAAGATGAAGATGTTTAGATGGATGAAAATTCTTCTTGTTTTAAAAATTCAATTGGTGGTCATGATGTAATTGAATTGAAAGAGAATTTTAGTCCCAAACATCTCGTCCCTTTGGAAAGACCATTTTTTAATAATGATACCTTATTAAAACCCATCATGCAGTCATCTCAAGAAAATATTTTGAGTTGTAATATTGGTACTGTAGAGAATCCAAAGCTCATTAAGTTATCTAAAGCACTTTCAGATGAAAAAAGAAAAAGATATATTAAGTTAATGAAATAGTTTGCATATAGTTTTTCTTTGACTTAGGCAGATATGAAGACATATGATACTAATATAATTCAACACAAAATTCCATTAAAGCCAAATACAAAACCTTTCAAATAGAAGTTAAGACATATGAATCCAACATTGTTACCAATTATTGAAAAAGAGGTTAAAAAAAATTTAGATGCAAAAATTATCGTACCTCTTAGGTTTTCTTCTTGGGTAGAAAACTTTGTGCATGTAGGTAAGAAGAAGGGGAAAATAAGGCTTTGTGTAGAATTTCGTAATCTAAACAAATGATCCCTGAAAGACAACTATCCATTTCCCAAAATTGATCAAATTTTGTAGAGTGGTTGGTTCTCGGAGAATATCAATGATTGATGGAATCTCTGGGTACAATCAAATTGATGTACATCCAGAGGATAGAGAAAAAACAACATTTACTACTCCTTGGGGCATGTTTATGTATGATAAAATGCCATTTGGACTTATGAATGCAAGTGTTATATTTCAAAGGGCTATGGATATAGCTTTTGTCGGTGAAAAATACAAGTTTGTGGTTATTTAATTGGATGATATAACAATATTCTCCAATTCTGATGATAACACAAGTGAATTTCACCAGAAATTACGACGACCTAAATGTCTGATTTTTGGCATATTGATGTTGGCAATTCGACAATTTGTTTTCATTTAAAACTTCGGTGGAATTTCATGTCAATTTCGACAAATAAATACACTCATCGAATTTTCGACACCCGGTTGTCGAAAAACCAGTGTCAAATGGCACTCTGGATCCATAGAACAATCGACGACTTGTCGAAAAACTGACGTCAAATGACACTCCATATCTGTCGAACAATTGACGACCTCTCCTTCATATGTGTCGAATATGCGAGGAGTCACTCCACTATGGAATCCGACGAACCTCCTTAATACCTGTCGGATCACTGACAGACTTAAGGCATCTATAGTTGAGCATAGTTGTCAGATTTGATGGATATCTGATGACAAATGTACTTCGAAACTGTTGTAAAACCGATGACTCTTACTTCTTTTCAATCGGATAACCGATGACTAATGTGTCGATATTGTAGCATAGTCATTGTATTGGATGGATATCCAATGACAAATTCCTCTCCAAAAATGTCATAAAACTGACGACCCAATTTAAATTTATAAAAAAAAGTTGGTGCTTTTATTTGTCCTCTTCAACATAATATTCAAACTTTCAGGCGATGGTGAAAAGGCGACGATGGGTGAGCATGAGGATGGGCAGGTGCATGTGGGGACCGATGTGTACCCATTCCATGACCGCCTACATGTTTAAGATTGTTGGATATCTACGCAAGGATTGTAAGGACGATAAAACCCATAGAGACCAAAAATTTCATATAGTCCTACGTGGTAATTATCACAGTCATTCGATCCTGCATGGGAATTATTACGGTCATTCAATCATGCAATATGCAATGGATCCTAACGGCTCTTCACATTTGATTTCTACTCAGGAAAAAACCTCAAGCCATCCCTCATCCATGTTTATGCGTACATGGTTCTGCATTGGAGGAGTACTATGTTGCCAGTCGAGTAACTATTTTAGCAAGGAGCAAAGGGAAAACATAGCACTCAACATTTTGTAGACTATTTGGGAGAAGCACTACCATGTGAGCTTGAGTAAATCTCGGGTGAGTAATCTCATGAAAGGCAGAGCAAGGAAGCACTCGCACAGGAGGCACCATTCCACAAGAGTTTCAAGTTGTTTGTTCAGCATGGCTGCTGAGGGTGGTGGTAATGAAGAAGAGGAATGAGAAACCTTGTTTAACGAAGAGACGTCGGAGCACATCCAATTTTCCATTTCGATGGAGACGGAGATCTATGGGGAGTTCAGGATGAAGCTTGGGCATGAGGTGGTCATGTCTAATTATTGGTGTCTCAAATTTATTCTCTCACACTCTATGAATGAGAGGGAGAGCTTTGCAGAATTGTCAAGAATAACTATTGGCACTTTCAAGGAGGATGTTGAAAGCAACCTAGTTCATATGAGAAGTATGTTGTAGTTAGTTGAGCCTCGTTTTCAGTGCGGCAAGAGGAACTTCGAGGATACAGAAGCCAGCAATGCGACTAGGGAAACCAACAACACCACCACAGACGAGGTAGAATCCACCATGCAGCCTTAGCCTTTGTCTAGCCTCTAGTCTTGTTATGCCTGTCAGTGTTTCTCTCTTTGTGTATCTTTATGTCTACTTTTAATTCACTGTTTTGGGTTTGTATTCATGTAAGGGTGCTTCATTTTAGAGGCTGGGCATCTCTCATGCTTTTGCGTCACACTATTTAGTCCATTTTGTTTTTTTTTCTCTTCTAGTTGCAGTATCATTTCCTGATTCCATGTTTTAGGATTCAGGAGCTTGTAAATAACAGACTTTAGTTTCAGCAGTAATAGAAAAAATTTCTTCTTATTAACAAAAAAATATTCCACTTTTGGCCTTTCTATTTTTAGTAAAAAATCCCAAATATCCTATGCAAATGGGCATTATGTCCTCATGATATATGGTAATTTTTTATAGCCTTAAATCATGCCCTTGATTTATTGTGTATTGACCACATAATCTACTTTGTCAGATAATTATGCAATTATGATGGCAAGCATAAGTCATGATTAATTTTGTAATTATGAGCCAAAAAACTCTACTATTGACTAATTATGTTATTGGCCAATAAATGAATAATAGGTGAAATGACATGGAAGCCATAAATGCTTTGACCTTTGTTCCCAATCATCCTTGTTTTGGGCATGTAAAGTGCCCAACCATTCTTTAGACAAAATAAAATGTATTAAACACAACCTTTCCATTAGCACAATTTGAAACTGGATATGAATCCCTCAGAACATTTTACATTAGGTCAGGTTACAAGGCCAATTTCAGTCTTTTTACAGTTGCAGTAACCTCCTAGAATAAAAAAATTAGCGCAATAATAGCATCAGTTATACCAATTCAATGTATCTGTCATCCTACGATGTAGAAGTAAAGATGTTACCTCTCCAAAGGGTATTCTATCATTTTGTGTCACAAGTGATCCAACTACAATCATATCATTTCTTTACAAGACAAGTCCATCAAGAAGGATTGCACTCATGCCTATAAAAGCCTCATCCTCAACAGTAAAACCATAAATCACAACACCATGGCCTATTCAAAGCATGCATATTGTAAAAGAGACCAAAACATAATAGATATAAATGGAAACATACCTCTAGAATCATTCATTTATATAAGCATTAAAATAATGTGTGAATCCCAATATTATGTTTTTACTATGCATCATACAATTACCATTCGTTGATATCTCTCAGTTCACAATCTAAGTTTATGGAATAGTGTCACCTAAAATGGGTTTCATATATCATACAATTCCATCTAGTGCTGAAGTAAAAGAATGGGTCACTTAATCAAGTATCATTTTGGTTGAGTTTCTCACCTACCTTGATCTTGCGACTTTTGGAGGTGATAGTGCCCACTATCACCTAATTCCACTGATATATTTGTAATATGTACTCTTTTTTTCCTAAAAGGATACAATTGCTTCATTGAGAGCACATATGCAGATATTTATCTATATGCATGCACAAAATTAATATATCATACATGGATAAAGATCCAGATAGATTCCATAACCATTATGTCCTCTGGGTCCAATTCAAAATCATCATCCCTTCATGCAAAAAGGAAAAAAAAATGAAAAATTTAGCTTTTCAATAGTAGTGACATGTAATTCCAATTTCCTAAAACAATAGACAAAAATGATATACACAAAGAAAAGAAAATATAGGCACAGAAAACATTCAGGAAAACAGAATTCCGGTGTTTGTGATTGTATTAAGATCGGGATGTAGGATTATAACATATTTAAATCCAACCACCTATCTTCAGTAATTTTTTATGCAAAAATGGACAAGCCTAATACAGTGGAAAAGCCCTGAAAGAACACTGGTTACAGAGATGAAACGAATCCAATGATCCATAAACTTGGTAGTTTAAATTGGTTTCTCTCACAATGATTTTAGGATGAGATCCTAATCACGCTATGCATACCATAACGGAATTAGGAATTATCAAGTTTCACTAGTATATCCCTACAGAATTTTTATTTTGGTCACCAGTTTGACCATGAAATGGTAGTATAAACTCACTTTAAAATAAGTCTTTGTCAGTAAAAGAAATAAAAATAAATTGCAAATTTATCACTCACATCAAACAATAGAGTTTAACAAAATCATAAGCAGAAAAACAAAGAAGAACTACAAATGATATTGATCAATTGATCTGGAGAATAACATATTTTAGATATTCAAGTCTTCAGATTTTTTGTTTGCTTTGGATTGTACTTTGCACTTGTCGAACACATCAGTAGAAGATGAGGAGTTCACTAGATAACGTAATCAAGAACTGAGTTAAAATCACCTTAGATTATACGGTAATAGTCTACCAATAGTAATCAAAACTTTTGAACTCAAGGATATACCCATATGTACCATTAAGATTAAGAAAAATTTTAAGGCATAAAATCAACTTGACCTTGTCCTTCATAAATTCTAAAATGGTTTTGAAAAAGAAATAGGATATTTTCATGCAAATCTACAGACTGATGAATACCACAACATTTCTATGCTTACATACCGAATATGATGTTGATTTATCCTTTCTGTATCTTTGATAACAAAATGATTTAGAACAAAACCCTTGTTGAAGCCCAATGCCAGATGGAATGTTCAATTTGATTAGGTTTGTTGTTGATTGTTACCATTTGAAATGCATGCTCCATTTTTCATTTTCATGGGCCTTTCTTATCTCACCAGTACAACAGAAGATCCTTGATTGTTACTGTCATGTCCCCTCCCGCCCTGGAGGAGAGAACGTGACCTAACTCTTCTACCTAAGTTACCTATCTCCGATTCTGCATTCGTATGATAATTCCCGATTCTTTTTTCTTTCTTTAAAGATCTACACAAGCAAGAATTTCCCCTGCTAACATTCTGATCCAACCCATGTATAACTCTTTATCTTCTGCAATCGCAGATAGATCAAACGATGGAGAATCATCCCATAGAAACTCAACGGTGTGGAGAGCTTCACTTGCAGAATAAGAAACATATCAAAATTTCACTCTCACACCCCACATCCCGCATGCCGCATTCTGCATCCCGCATGCCGCATTCCGCATCCCGCATGCGGAACGGCCGTTCTGGAGATCGAAGTTGCGTAAATCAAAATTTACCATAAGTTATTTCTGCATCCTGCAAATTGGAGAAGGGAAATTACGGAAAGTAGATTTCTCCAAATGACATTTTCGCATCCCTCATCCCGCAAGTTGCAGAAGGGAAATTGCAGAAAGCAGATTTCACCAAACGACATTTCCACATCCCACATCCTGCAAGTTGCAGAAGGGAAAATGTGGAGTCCAAACTTCTGTAAGGCGCATTTCCGCATCCTGCATCCCACATCCCGCAAGTTGCGGAAAGGGAATTGCAAAAGGGAAAATCTGTGGAAATTCTATCTATTCATGAAACTTTCTAAGTATAAAACTGATTTCCAACATCCAGGCCATTACCAATCCGGCTGATCTAACTTCATAACAACTTAGAAAATTCATTGAAGTAATTACACACATAGATGCATCATTCATGAAATATACAATTGAAACAAAACACATTTCATTCAAGCATTCATATTTTCATATTAATCTACAAACAAGTACAGTTGCAAGGATTGAAACACAAGATATACTTATCTTTATCAGACACTTATCCCGCAACCATCTATGTCGCTGCAACGTTCCACCCAACCATAGGCCAATGTGCTCATCAATCTCTCAACAACACTGCCACCCCCGAGCTGGGAATGATTTCCCCAAGGAATAAGGAACACTAGCAGACTTCCCCATAGCCAAGGATACAATAAAACTCAACCAAGCCAACACAGTTGGGTTTATCAGGCTTACACAGGCAGTGATTTACACATAGCCAAATTTTATACAAGTCACAACCAAGCCAACAGATGGCTTTATCAGGCTACTAGCCAAGCCATCATTCCAGTTGGGTTTATCAGGCTTACACAAACAGTGGTTTACACTTAGCCAAGATTCATGAGACACAACCAAGCCAACATATCGGTTTATTAGGCTGCCAAGGAGGTGGAAAGGCCGACTGCTAAGCTAGTTAGCTCAATCCCAGAGCTATGGACACTTACACCAGATCTAGCCTGACTTCTAAACATTTACATAGCCAACACAAGGAAGCATCCCCTTCTCTGCTACATAGTCCCTCAGGCCATGCCTTCCCTTCTAGTGCTATTCAGGGTATGTAAAGAAGAAAACCATCCCTCTAGATTGGTCTGTGAGGTTCCTTCACACACTATGTTTATCAAGCAATTCCATACTCCATTTCCATTCCCCAAATCAGTTTAGATGTCAAACGAGGATGTACACACAACGATCTCAGTTCTAGGATTAACAAAATGTAACAAAAGCCAAGGAATACACACACATAGCAATTATCAATCTCTGAGCATTACCTGAGCCAGACCGACTACTACAATTACCAGAAACGAAATCGTTTGTTGGTCATTCAGTTCAAAAAACACAAATCGGATCCTGGGCATTTGCATTCAAGAAACGACTAACAAATAGGAAAATCGTAGAAAGG